>JARHVA010000785.1:1637500-2237500 GCA_037957365.1 Torreya grandis | reverse complement strand
TGTTCTTTAGTGTTCCTATATGGTTCTTTAGTGTTTGACTTGGATAGGCATTTTATGGATGATATTTGTTATTCCCAAAATCAGCTATGCTCATTTTTGGAACAACCCCTATGAAACTTGTCTATTTCATGTTTTTCTCTCTAAGTTAATTTTTCAAGACAAGTTTTTATTATTCTCACATTTGCTCAATTGGTATCATTCAAAGTTTGTAATGTTCCTTTATTACATTTTATCCAAAACATGAAAATTATTACAGTCTTGATGCGACTAGGGGACAAATTTTTTGTCTCCCAGAGTTAGTCTTTTGTTGCATTTTCATGCAAGGGTGGCAAAAAATGCTGCCAATGCATCTTTTATTTCATTTCCATGTAAAGGCAGCATTTTTTTCCACCCTTGCATCTGACATGTAGGGGCAGTGATATTTTCTACCTTTGCATGTGTTTTTTCCCTCCCATATGCAGGAGCAGTGAAATTCACCACCCCTACATATCTTTCAAACTCCAGTCCAGGAGCAACAATTTTTGCTACCCCTACACTACCTCAATTTTTGTGCATGGCATTTATGGCCATATGTGTCAAGTGGTTGGGGTTGATTTTTATCCCATTTAATCTCTTTTGATCCATTTATACCTAACTTCTTCCATTCTTCCTCCTTCCCTCTGCCTCTGGATGATCGAGCAAGTGGGAAGAAGCATGTTTTCGCTAGATTCAAGCCCTTGTCACGCATTATTTTCTAGGTAGGTCTTTATTTTTGTGTTTTGTTTTGTTTTTATTTCCTATTTCTCTTTCCTTGGTTAGTTTTCTTTTTGTTTTTTCTTTTCTTGCTCATTGAGGCATTTTTATCCCTCCATCGCACCTCAACCCTCCTCTTTCCTTCCTTCTCGTTTGGCCTTTTTTTTTTTTTTTTCCCCATGTTAGGGTGGTGAATTTTTCCACCCTCTCTTTTCTTCCCTGATTTATTACCCATGTAAGGGCAATGATTTTTTCCACCCTAACACATTGCTTTCAAGAGACATGCACTGGCAGCAATTTTTGCCACCGATGCGACCCGACCTGATTTAGGTGTAAGGGCAGAAAAAATCACTGCTATTACACCCAAGTTTCTTAATAGGTGCAAGGGTGGCTATTTTTACTACCCTTACATGTTTCTCACATCCAACATGCATCGGTGGTGGAAATTACCATCGATACATTTGCTTTTCACTGTAGCATGTAGGGGTAGCAATTTTTTCCACCTATGTACGCTGACCCATTCCACATGCAATGGCAGCATTTTTTGCCACCCCTGCATCCTTTTTCTCCATTTTTATCTAACTCTAGGGAATTTTCATTTCTTCCATTTTTCATGCGCACTAACCATTTCCTCTCACTTTCCAACCTACTTGCACCTCAGCCCTTTCAAGTGTACTTCACTAGTCATGATCACCTGACGTGCAAGTTCCCCAGATTGCCAATTTTTCCCTAATTGTGCGATCATGACTCTTATCACAGTTCATCCCAGTGATTCTCCTTCATCAATGTAATCTCAACCAAGACTCATATCAATGAATGAAGCTTCTTTGAAGAAGTCAAAGATAATGAAGTATCAGTATCAAGGTGTTTTCCCAATCACCTCAGTCACTTCTAATGTTGACAACATTAGAGACATAGAGATCAGCCATGTGGATATGGCCAAGTTCATGGAGAGAACCAAGGAAAAAAGCCTAAGATCAGAGATGAAAAGAATAATTTAAAGCAACATCCACCTAGTCTCCTCTTTCCCTGTGGTGGTGCATCATAGCAAGTTCATCCTTTAGTGCACCCAATTCTATAATAAAGAGACCAGAGCGGTGTTAGATGCCAGTGGCAATGTGATAATTTGACTCGACCCCAAATTTATCGATAAAGTTTTCATGTTCCCTCCTACTACTGAAGTGTTGAAAATTGACTTCATCGAGGCACATAAGGAATATGACAAAGATCTTGAAAAGGTGAAGAAGGTTATCAACAACAGATGGCTCAAGACCCCTAGAGCCAACTTGTCTAGATGGCAGCAAAATTTTTCAAGAAGTGATTTTATAAGGGAAGTTGTGACTTAATTACTCTTCTCAGTAGAGTATGAGGTCTACCATCTTCTTCTCAATTCCATGAATGGATGTATCCCTTTATCTAGATAATTCTACAAGGGAAACAAGTCATATTTTGGGGTGAGCAGAACAACAATGCTCTTCATGAGAAATTGACAAAGGTGTCTACTACTTCAAATTTCTATATGACTTCATACTTAGTATACATCACAGCTTCAATGCACACTTTTCCAGGTTTGATGATAGAAGGAGATAGAAGAACCACTCCTGTTTATCAATATTACCCTCAGCTAACACTAAAAGGATCAATCTGTCACTTTAAGAGGGTAAATGATGCCTTATTCACAATATTTTTGTGTCTTTTTGATCCGTAATTGGAATAAAAGAGAATATCAGTTGAAGCCTAGACTATCGTCAATAATTTTGGCTGCATGTTTTTATAATTCCTTACCTTTGTCTATCTATGGGTTAGCTTTTTCCAAGGTTATCCCTATATGCTCCCCATATTTTCTTTTGAAAAATTGGTTTTAATGGAGCTATGTAGATAGATTATTATTTTACACAATAAATAAATGGAACAGAAGAAACTAGTATTTAGGTTCCCAATAAAAATTGGTAGATACACGGTTTTGACTGCTGCCAAAGCAAGGGTAATGGAAACCAAAATGCAATTGGTCACTATGAAGCAGTTCAAAAGAAGGTCCAATTTTGACTACAAGGGTGTTAAGGACATGATCAAAAGGAAGTCAATTTCATGAGCCCATGATTGAAGACATCTAGATAGATTTGAGAATAGCAGAAGATATAAAAAAAATGGATTACAACAAACTGTGTCTGGAGAAAATTAAATATCTAGGGCTCACTGATATTCCCCCAAATTTGGTAGATGAAAAAAATCTAATTAACAGCAGATACCTAGCTAAAAAAGTCACTAGCTCTCCTCTTCCTCCAATCCAATGGTCCCAAAATGAGTTGACCTCTTTAAGGATGAGATTCAAACCAATATTAGCTAACACCAATGATTGGCTAGCGACCAAAGGAATCACATTGAAGGAATTCATCACAAGATCAAAGGCTGAATTCTAAGAGGAAATAAGGAAGAGAGCAGAAAATAGAACTAAGAATAAAAGTGACGTTCCTTCTCCTTCTAGGCCTCACAAGCCTAGGATCATCTTTGTGTCGAAGAAATCAAAGGTTACCGAGAAAGAGTCAAAATCAATAGATATGGGGGTTGGAGAACAAAGCACTCAAGAACAGGTAGCAGAATAGATGGAGATAGATGACAGGCCTACAAAGCAATAAGGAACATAAAATCTATCTATATAAGAGGGGGCACAACTAGTTGTAGGCATTTCTTCTTCTCCACCCCAATCCCCTGTTATAGCTCCTTCACCCATTTCTCCCATCAACATTCCTTCCTTTAGAGCTACCTCTCCTTCTAGATTTATTTTTGGTGACCCTCAAGGTGATTCTGAAGATGTTCTTTGATCATCAAG
The DNA here is from genome assembly GCA_037957365.1 of Torreya grandis. Taxonomy (NCBI): domain Eukaryota; kingdom Viridiplantae; phylum Streptophyta; class Pinopsida; order Cupressales; family Taxaceae; genus Torreya; species Torreya grandis. The sequence goes on along the minus strand of JARHVA010000785.1, from coordinate 2,233,938 downwards.
ATCTATCCCTAGTCTTTCATCTCCTTCTTTCAACATTTGAGATAGTTCCACCATCGACCACTCAGTGGTCGATATAGTTTTGCCTAATATTACACCTATTACACCCACTACACCTGTTGTTCTCACCAATAGTGTAAATGTTACCCTAGTGACACCAGCTATAGGGACTATTTCTATAGTAAGTGCTTTTGCTCTCCCACCTTGGTTATCAACTTTCACACCTAAGAGAAAAAAGCAAGCCATCTTTGGAGATGACTTTGATTTTGGTAAAATAGTGCTAGTGAAAGCTAAGACCCCCAAGAAGCCAAGGATTCTTTCAAAAATGGTTGAGGAAAAGGGGCACAAATTTATAGAGATAGCCAAACCTCCACAGGATGCAACTCTAGAGAATTTTGACATGAACAACTACTCCATTTCTCGTGTTGAGGTGGGGAAAGTAAATCATGAGGGTGTAAAGAGTGATCTGCAGTCTGCAATGAATATCATGGTCTAAAAATTTGATAGGGAGAGAGAGATGAAATATTATTATAAGGCAAAGGTATAACAATTAATTGTGGTAGTCAGGAGATTCACTTTTGCCCTAGAGGCAGTGGCTCTAGAAGCCTTTTTTGTAGATGATCCTATTATCCAGAAAGCAAAAAAGACCTACCTGAAATGGAAAGTACTTAAAGAATACATAGAAAAGATGCATACACAAGGAATTTCCTTGCTTACAAGGGTTTCTGAGAAGATAGATAAAATAAATAAATGAGAACAAAGTTGGAAGACGTCATCTCTCTTATTTCTCAAGATATTGAAAGCATAAACAAATATCTTAGCAAGTGGGTAGAGATGAAAGATCTGAAGAAATGCACCTTAGTATCAATCGAAATCATTTATAACAAATATTCTTATGTTAAAATCAAAGAATCACTAATATATAGAATCTAGGTAGTTAAGGAGCTAGTCGATGACCTTGAATCTTCTAAGGATGCCAGTGAAAAAAGTGACACTGGCCTATTAAACAAATTGTAGAAATTGCCTTGTAGACTCACCTCTTGAGGCAATTTATTTCTTTTAGTAGAGGAAATGATTTAGGAATTCAAAGGTATGATCGAAAGGGAATTCAAAGAGAAAGCATTTTAAATGACTTTTGTGGATAACATTTTAAATACTTAGTTAACTCTAAATAATCTAAGAACCAGGTTAACTAGTCATACAAAAGCCATCACAGTAGTGAAAGACACTACAATCAGAGCTAAAGTAATCTTCAATAATACCATTACACCAGATATCATAGGAATATAGGTATCTATCGCCATGTATGATGCTCATCTGAAGAAGTCCAGTGGCAAGAGTTGAATTATTCCTCCATTATCTCTTCATTATTCTCATGTACTTTGTAATTGACTTAGGACATTCATACATGTGCTTTTTTCATGTGTAAATACATGCACTTTTGTAATATGTAATTACATATAAAAATCTAGAAAATATCCCAAAGTCAACACTAACTCATCTTTGACTAGGTTTTCAATATTTTAATCTTTTTTCAATTTTAAAGGTTTTTCCCTATATATAGAGGGAACCTCTTTTGTAAAAGGATCTTTGGATAATTAAGAGCAAAAAATTTACTGAGATTGAAATACTTCTTGAGACTTTGTGCTCAATTTTTAAATCATACTTTGTTAAATGAATGAGAAATAGGTTAATTTCAAACTTTGTGTTGAAGTAATTTGTATTACTTAAGAAATAGTTCTTATGTTTTCTTTCCTGATAATCTCTCATCTATTTGATTTAATAAGTAAATTGTGTGTATTGAAATTATCTAAAGACATTCTTAAGGGTATCAAAAAGAATTTGAGCTACTTTTATCCTTGTGATCTTTTTATCTATTTTAGTTTTAGGTGAATACTTTGAGCTTTACTTTACTCTACGGTTACGTACACTTCAGATTAGTGAAGGAGGCAACAGAAGACTTTGTGCTTTCATGGGTTTTCTTATGGACCTAGTTACGATTCCAAGACATTTTCTGCTAATTACTGAATACCATTTTTGAAAGAAGAGGAATGCTTTTAGTCATCAACCAAGATCTCTCTTTTGTTTTATGAACATCATCTTTGAAAAAAGAGAGATGGATGTTGTTATCCTACCCTGAGTATTATTATCTGCTTGTTTATATACATATATAGAATATAAGTGATTTGTAGGGAACCTCCCCTTGATTAGAGGAGAGATTTATCTCATTAGGATGTGGTAAACCCACACTTTTTGTCATATAAATCTCCTTGTACTGTGGTTGATATACCCATTTTGTCATCAGTTAGTTGATGACAAAATATTCACCCAATAGCTTTTGGCAACTTCACTGGGGAAATGAACGTGCATTTTGAAACCTCTAGCTTCAACTTGAAGCATCTTTAGTTCCTTTTTCATTTTACACTCTGGTAGATCCACCATACACCCGAGGCCAGATAGCTCAAGGTATTGTTGATCCTGTATTCAAGTTGGTGCAACAAACTAATTTTGAGATTTCTCCTCCACCATCTTGCCTTTAGCAAACTAAGAGTTTTCCTCCCACCAACACTAGATCTCCCATACCTGGTGAAGCTTTTAGTCTCAGTTCTGGTAAGGTTTTATCTTTATTGACCCCACCAAGATTTGTTATCCCACCATTTAATCATCCTATCATAATGGCCCAAGGTCTGTGGGGAAATTCTTTTGGTCCTCTCAATCTAACCCCACCTTTACATGAACTACCTCATAGTTCTAAAATGAATTTTCCCAAATTTTATGGTGATGGGAAGGTTCACCCCGATGAGCATATTTATGCCTTCTCTATATCATGCGGTGTAATAGGTGTAGAATTCGAATATGTGGCAGTGAGAGTTTTTGTAGAAACTTTGCAAGGTGCTACCACAAATTAGTTTTACCACCTTCAAGTTCAAACTATAATTGATTGGAATACACTCAAATCCAAGTTTTAAGCTAGGTTTAAACCTATTGAAGATGCACATGCCTTATTGGCTCAGCTTACATAGATGAAGAAGGAACCCCATGAGCCCATGAGGTATTTCATAGAAAAATTCAATAAGCTAATGAACCAGATTCCTACCATCACTCAGCCCATGCTAGAAAATCTCAAGTGCTTTTTCATCAACTCACAACTTCCTAAAGTAAGTTTTCTATTAAGGTGGGTTGGCCCTATGGATCTCACTGTGGCTCAAAATTTGGCTACTGAGATTGAAGATGATCTTATCCTGCCAGGTAAGATCAGAAAAGACTCTAATAAAAATAAATTTTATTCATCTACTAAAAGCTCTTCTACAGGCACCATAGATCTTATGGTGCAAAAATTGAGAAAAGAACTATTAGCTTTGAAAATACAAATGGCCCAAGGTATGTCTACTCCCACTTATCAAGATCTGCCAAGAACAATATTTCAGAATTAGTCATATCAAGGTAATGCTGCCAGAAACTAAGGGCAACCAAATCGCCTACCTCCCCCACATGGGAAGCTTGCCATTGAAGCAACACGTGCTAATTCAGCAGTCGGTTACCTAGAAGCTGAACATGATTTCTTTCTCTAACTTGAGTTGGACCAATAAGATTATGCTAATTTCTTTGTAAAATAAGAAGAATTAGCTGGTGACTCCAATATCAGTTTCCTAGAATATTAGGATGAAGCTGGAAGTAAGGGAGAAGTATTTGATTGATCCTATGTTATTTTTACTAGATCTCAACACCAATCAGCTCAACAAGATGAAAAATAAAAAGTAGGAGAAGAACCTTAGCCAGTATTCTTTAGCACTAAATGAAGGACTTCATTGCCTTTCCAACCAAAGGATCAGGTAACTAATAAAAAAGTAAGTACCTCAAACCATCCCATACCTTCCACCTCTATTTTTCATACTAGTACCACACCCACTAAAGATCAAGATGATGGGCCCTCTTCCTCCATCTCTAATTTATTTCAATCATTTGATATAATTGATCACACCAAAAAGACTAAGATTCAAATGACTGATATTAAGTATTTGTGAGTCAATCTTGAACAGTTTGATAGGTTGGTAGAATATGTAAAAAGTAAAAATATTCTCATAAGACAAGATTTTTCAAAGGCAACTCATGATTCCTCCAAGTATAAATCCACCCAAAATAATCTTTTCATAACTCCTCCTATTGCTCTCGAGAAAATAGAACCTTTTTATGTTTCCCTATGATAAATGGTTATAAATTGAGTAATTGCTTGATAGACTCTGGAGCTTCTGATAATGTTATGCCTTCCAAGGTGTCAGATTCCCTTGGTCTAAGTTTGACTAAGACTTTTGGGAGGTGTTTTTCTATGGAAAACAAGAAAGTCCCACTCCTTGGTCAAATAAAAGATGCCTAATTTTCATTCACAACTTTTCCAGAAAAGAGGATAAAAATGATAATTCTAGTGGTTGTTGTTCCAGCCTCTTACAACATCCTTCTTGGGCAGAATTTCTGTAAGGATGTTTGTGGTGAGCTAAGAATGGACTTATCTAAGGTGAGGATCCCAGTCAAAGGTGTTATGAAGAGATTGCTTCCTAAAAAAGAAGTAAAATATGTAGTCACCCAATCATTAGCACCTGAAGCTCAAATTTTGTTTGAGTCTTTAGGCATGGGTAACTACTTTCTATCTACAGAAGAAGTTCATGAGGCATTTGATGAAGCTCCTACATGTAACAACTTAGAAATGTATTTAGCTAGAACAACAGGAGAATTAGTGAAGTGCAATGAAATTATGGAAGAATCTCTTCCTCTGAATGAAGAAGTTTTCAAAGAAAAAGTAGTGTCTAGTGAGGTATGGATTCTAGAATTTGATGGCAGCTGCTCCTCTACCACTTTAAGAGCTAGGGTTGTGTTGGTATCTCCTCAAAGAGATATTATTCCTTCATCCTACAAGTTGCAGTTCAGCAACACCAACAACATAGCTGAGTATGAATCCTTATTGCTTAGATTGTAGGCTGCTAGAGAAAAAGGCATCAAACTCCTTCATGCTAAAGGAGACACCAAATTGGTGGTTTGTCATGTAAGAAATATTTATCAAACCAAGAATGAAATATTGTGCCACTATCGCAATCTAGTTTGGGACCAAATTGAAAACTTTGATACTTTCAGCATCTCTGCCATTCTGAGAGAATTCAATGACCGGGCTGATGCATTGGTTGTTTCAACTACTCTCTTAGTCCCCCACCCAAACTTTAAAGGAAACAAGTACACTATTAAACTAGTCTTTCAACCAAGTGCACTTGATAATGCCAGTCATTGGCAAGTATTCAACAATGACAATCAAATCATTGCCTTCTTAGAGCAAAAGGACAGCTTTGAATGGCTGCATTTTGAAGGTAGTGAAATTCAAAAGTGTGAGTCAGCTTTTGAATCAAATATAGATGCAGGTGAGGAGTTCCTACAACTTAAAGGGAATAAGATTCCCAAAGGCCTGGTTTCTCTTGAGAAGTTGTTTGATAAATATGACAGATTTATCAAATAATAGCAAATGGATTCAAGCTCCTCCCAGGAGTTTGATTGAGTAAATATGGGAACCAAGGGAGATCCTAAGATGGTGAACATTGGAAAAAGCTACACTCCCGAGGATAAATTCAATTTCACTACTCTACTCTGCCAGTTTATAGATGTCTTAGCTTACTCCTATGATGATTTGAAGTCACTCAGACATGAAGAAATCTGCCATAACATTCCTCTCAAAAGTAATTAAGTGCCTTACAAGCAAAAATCTAGACAATATAACCCAAAGATATTAGGTACTATTCTGTTTGAAATATAAAAGATGCTAAATGCCAGGATAATCTTCCAAATCCATCATTCCACATGGATTGTGAACATAGTTTCTATGAGGAAGAAGAATGGTGAAATTTGAATTTATGTGGATTTTAGAAACTTGAATCAGTCATCTTTAAAAGATAACTACCCTCTCCCTATCATGGATCAAGTTCTACAGATGGTGACAGGTTCAAAGATGTTATCAATGCTGGATGGTTTCTCGGGGTACAATCAAGTTGTAGTTACAAGAGTAGATCAACATAAGACTACCTTTACCACACCTTGTGGCACCTTCACTTATCAAAGAATGCCTTTTGGTCTAATAAATGCAGGTGCCACATTTTAGAGAGAAATGGACCTCACTTTCAAGGATGAAATGGGTAAGTTCATTGTAGTATACCTGGATGATTTTACAGTATTTTATTAGCATCGTTTTGACCATTTACACCATTTACAACAAGTGTTGGAATGTTGTCGTCAGAATGGTATTTCTCTAAATCCCAAAAAATCTATTTTTGGGGTGACTGAAGGGAAAATTCTTAGACATATTGTGTCTTGAGAAGGTATAAAAATTGACTCAGAAAGAGTCAAGTCCATCCAAGAGCTTACTTGCCTACCAATAAGATTGTGGTTCACTCTTTCTTCAAAAAAATGAATTTCCTATGAAGGTTCATCCCTGAGTTCGCTGAGAAAAATCACCACATTGTCAATATGATGAAAGGCAAAGCCACTTTCAAGTGGACTATAGAGATCAAATCAGCGTTCGAAGACATCAAAGAAGCAATCACTTGCACACCAATTCTAGTTTGTCCAGACTACACCAAAGACTTCAAAATATACAGTTATGCTTCTAAACATACACTTTCAGCTATTTTAGTTCAATAGAACCAAATAGGTGTGGAATCTCCCATTCCCTTCATGAGTTTTATACTCAAATCTCATGAGATAAAATATTCAAACATGGAGAAGCATGCTTATGTGGTGGTCAAATTAGTTAAGCATTTTAGGTTTTATATCCTGAATTCACATACTGTGGTTTTGGTGCCTAATACAATGGTGAAGTCCATTCTGACTCAATAGGAGTTTAGTAAAAAGAGGGGTAATTGGATTGCCAATATTTAAAAGTTTGATCTTGACTTCAAACCTACCAAACTTGTGTGGAGAAAAGGTCTTTGTCAGTTGATTGCTGACATCCCCAAGGAAGCAGAAAATGAAGAAATGGAGATCAAAGACATGCCTATGATCCTCTTCGTTGCCACTACTGATGAGTGGTATTCTGACATTTACCATTTTCTAACCTATGGTGAGTGTCCTACTCATCTATCCTACAAAGAAAAATGGAATGTTAAATTAAAGGCTGTTAGTTATGTTTTGTGGGATAATGGTTTGTATAAGAGAAGCCTTGATGAGGTATTTCTTCGTTGCATGGATAAGGTGCAACAAGATAATATTTTGGATTTTTTCCACAATTTGGTCTATGGAGGACTTTTTTTACACCAGTAATAGTGCATAAAATTCTATGAGCAAGGTACTATTGGCCTAAACTATTTCAAGATGCTTACAAATGCGTGCATAGGTGTGAATTGTGTCAGCAATTCATCAAAAAGCCTAAACTAGCTGCATTACCCCTCAAGCCAGTGGTAATTGAAGAACCTTTTCAAAAATGGGGTATCGACTTCATTGGCATAGTTAATCTATCTTCAAGTGTTGGACATGATTATGTCCTCATGATAACTGAATACTTTACCAAATGGGTGGAAGCCATCCCAACTAAGCATGCTACTTCAGAAGTGGTGTGTAATTTTCTTAAGGAAAATATTATCTCCCAATTTGGGGTTCCACTTAAAATTGTAATAGATAATGCAACCTATTTCTCTTCACATGAGATTACTTAGTTCTAATTTTATTATGGAATTACCCTATCCCATACATTTGATCATTTTCTACAAGGGAATGGCCAAGCAGAATCAAGTAATAAGAACCTGACCCTATTATCAAGAAATTGGTAGATGATAATTAGAGAACTTGGCACAAAGCATTGTTTGATGATTTATGGGTAGATATGATTACACATAAGAGGGCCATAGGCATGTCACCATTCCAACTTTTGTATGGCTTGAATGAAGAGATACCCATCACTCTAAAACTACCAGCGCTTAGGTTAGCCAAGGTAATCGAAGATTCAACCTTCAAAAATTCAATTGATAAAAGGATCATGTGTCTAACCAAATTGAATGAGCAATGAACCATGGTGGTGGACCACATTACTATGCATCAGAATTAGGTGAAGAAACTTTTTGACAAGAGGGCCAAGGTTCATGATTTTCAAATTGGAGATCAAGTCTTGTTGTGGGACAAGAGGAGAGAACCAAAGGGAATGCATGGCAAATTTGATTCTTTGTGGAGAGGTCCATTTACCATTCATCAAGTCTTTGGTGAGAATAGATTCTTACTGGAGTATCAAGATGGACACCATTTTCACTACCCCATAGTGGGTAGCATTTGAAGCATTTCAATCCTTAAAGTTTTAGATGAATTCACTTATACATTTGTATATTTTTTATGTTTTGTTTGTTTTCTTTCATGTCTTTTCTTTTTTAGCTTGACTCCATAGCCCAATAGCTTGGATGAAGGCACTTAGAGACTAGTTTATACTCCCATCAATTAGTTTGATCAATGGAAGTTCCCTAATAGGAGCTAGCTATTGTTCCCAAAATTAGCTATGCTTGTTTTTGGAACAACCCTTATGAAACTTGTCCATTTTTTTCTCTAAGTTCATTTTTCAAGACATGTTTTTCTTATTCTCGCATTTGCTCAATTGGCATCATTCAAAGTTCATAACGTTCCTTTATTATATTTTCCCCAAAATGTAAAAATTGTTACAGTCTCGATGTGACCAGGGGACAAATTTTTTGTCTCCCAGAGTTAGTCTTCTATTGCATTTTCATACAAGGTTGGAAAAAAATGCCACTAATGGATCTTTTGTTTCGTTTCCATGCAAAGACAACATTTTTCACCAACCTTGCATCTGACATGTAGGGGCAAAATTTTTTTCCGCCTTTGCATGTGTTTTTTCCCTCCCATATGCAAGAGTGGAAAATTTTTCCACCCCTACATATCTTTTAAACTCTAGTGTAGGAGCAGTGATTTTTGTCGCCCCTGCACTACCTCAATTTTCATGTGTAGCATTTATGGTTGTGCACGTCAAGTGGTTGGGGGTGATTTTCACCCCATTTAATCTCTTTTTATCCATTTCTACCTCACTTCTTCTATTCTTCCTCCTGCCCTCTACCTCTGGATGATCGAGTAAGCAGGAAGAAGTGTGTTTTCATCAAATTCAATCCCTCATCGCATGTTATTTTCTAGGTAGGTCTTTATTTTTTCATTTTGTTTTGTTTTTTATTTCCTCTTTCTCTTTTGTTGGTTAGTTTTCTATTTGTTTTTTATTTTCTTTCCCATTGAGGCATTTTTCTCCCTCCATCGCACCTCAACCCTCCTCATCCCTTCCTTCCCATTTGGCCTTTTCTTTCTTATTTTTCCCCCATGTTAGGGTGGTGAATTTTGTCACCCTCTCTTTTCCTCCCCAATTTATTACCCATGTAAGGGCGGTAATTTTGCCACCCTAACACATTACTTTCAAGAGATGTGCATCAGTGACAATTTTTGCTGCTGATGCAACCGAACCTGATTTAGGTGTAAGGGTGGAAAAAATTGCTGCCATTACACCCAAGTTTCTTAACAAGTGCAAGGGCAGTGATTTTTGCCACCCTCACATGTTCCTCCCATCCAACATGCATCGATGGTGGAAATTACTATCGATGCATTTCCTTTTCACCCTGGCATGTAGGGGAAACAATTTTTGTCACCTATGCATGCCGACCCATTCCACATGCAAGGGCAGTATTTTTTGCCACCACTACATCCTTTTTCTCCATTTTTATCTAACTCTAGGGAATTTTTGTTTCTTCCATTTTTCATGCCCACTCCCCATTTTCTCTCAATTTCAAACCTACTTACACCTTAGCCCTTTCAATTGCACTCCCCTGGTCATGATCATCTGACGTGCAAGTTCCCTAGATTACCAAATTTTCCCTAATTATGTGATCATGAATCTTATCGCAGTTCCTCCCAGTGATCCTCCTTCATCAACATACTCTCAACCAAGACTCATCTCAATGCCTAAAGATTCTCTGAAGAAGTTAAAGGTAATGAAGTATTAGTATCAAGGTGTTTTCCCAATCACCTCAGTCACTTCTAATGTCGACGACATTAGAGACACAGAGATCGGCCACATGGATATGGCTGAGTTCATGGAGAGAACTAAGGCAAAAAATTTGAGATCAGAGATGTAAAGAATAATTAAAAGCAACATCCACCTAGTCTCCTCTTTCCCTATGGTGGCACATCACATCGAGTTCATCCTCCAATGCACCCAATTCTATAATAAAGAGACCAGAGTAGTGTCAGATGCTAGTGGCAACATGATAATTTGACTAGACCCCAAATTTATTGATAAAGTTTTCATGTGCCCTCCTGCTACTTAAGTGTTGAAAATTGATTTAATCGAGGCATAGAAGGAATACAACAAATATCTTGAGAAGGTGAAGAAGGTTATCAACAATAGATGGCTCAAGACCCCCAGAGCCAACTTGACTAGATGGCCACAAAATTTTCCAAGAAGTGATTTTATAGGGGAAGTTGGTGACTTAATTAATCTTCTCAGTAGAGTACAAGGTCTACCATCTTCTTCTCAATTCTATGAATGGATGTATCCCTTTATCAAGATAATTCTACAAGTGAAATAAGTCATCTTCTAGGGTGAGTAGATCAATAATGCTCATCATGAGAAATTGACAAAGGTGTCTACTACTTTGAAGTTCTATATGACTTCATAATTAGCATACATCATATCTTTAATACAAACCTTTCCAAGTTTGATGACAGAAAGAGATAGAAGAACCACCCCTCTTTATCAATATTACCCTCAACTAACACTAAAAGGATCAATACATCACTTTAAGAGGGTAAATGATGCCTTTTTCATAGTATTTTTGTGTCTTTTCAATCCTCAATAAAAACAAAATAGAATATCATCTGAATCCTAGACTGTCATCAATGATTTTGGCTGCATGTTTTTACAATTCCCTACCTTTTGCTATCTACAGGTTGGCTTTTTCCAAGGTTATCCCTATATGCTCCCTATATTTCCTTCTAATAAATTGGTTCTAATGGAGCTATGTAGACAGATTATTATTATACACAATAAACAAATAGAACTTAAGAAACTAGGATTCAGGTTCCCAATAGAAATTGGTAGATACTCAGTTTTGACTACCACCAAAACAAGGGTAATGGAAACTAAAATGCAATTGGTCACTATGAATCAGTTCAAAAGAAGGTCCAATTTTGACTACAAGGGTGTTAAGGTCATGATCAGAAGGAAGACTCAGTTTCATGAGCCCATGATTGAAGACATCTAGGTAGATTTGAGAATAGTAGAAGATATCAAAAAAATGGATTACAACAGAGTGTCTCTAGAGCAAATTGAATATCTAAGGCTCGTTGATATTTCCCCAAATTTGGCATATGACAAAAATCTAATTAATAGTAGATACCTAGCTAAAATGGTCTCTAACTCTCCTCTTCCTCCAATCCAATGGTCTTAAAAAGTGTTGACCTCTTTAAGGATGAGATTTGAACAAATATTGGCTAACACCAATGATTGGTTAGCGACCAAAGGAATCACATTGAAGGAATTCATCATAGGATCAGAGGCTAAATTCCAAGAGGAAATAAGGAAGAGAGTAGTAAATAAAATTGAGAATAAAAGTGACGTTCCTTCTCCTTCTAGGCCTCATAAGCCTAGGATCATCTTTGTGTCGAAGAAATCAAAGGTTGCTGAGAAAGAATTAGAATCAATAGATATGGGGATTAGAGAACAAAGCACTCAAGAACAGGTGTCAAAATAGATGGAGATAGATTACAGGCCTATAGAGCAATAAAAAACATAAACTCTCTCTCCACTTGAGGGGGCACAACTAGTTGCAAGCATTTCTTCTTCTCCACCTCAATCCCCTATTATGGCTCCTTCACCCATTTCTCCCATCAACATTCCTTCTTCTGGAGCCACCTCTCCTTTTGGATTTATTTTTGGTGACTCTCAAGGTGATTCTAGAGATGTTCTTTGATCATCAGGATCTATCCCTAGTAATTCATCTCCTTCTTTCAACATCAGAGATAGTTCCACCATCAACCAGTTAGTAACCAATACAATTTTACCTGATATTACACCTGCTACACCCACTACACCCATTGTTCTCACTAGTAATTTAGATGTTACCCTAGTGACACTAGCTACAAGGATTGTTGCTATAGTAAGTGCTTCTGCTCTCCCACCTTGGTTATCAACTTTCACACCTAAGAGAAAAAAGCAAGCCATCTTTAGAGATGACTTTGATTTTGGCAAAATAGTGCCAGTGAAAGCTAAGACCCCCAAGAAGCCAAGGATACTTTCAAAAATGGTTGAGGAAAAGGGGTACAATTTTTTGGAGATATCCAAACCTCCATAGGATGCAACCCTAGAGAATTTTGACATGAGTAGCTACTCCATTTCTCGCATTGAGTTGGGGAAAGTAACTCACGAGGGTGAAAAGAGTGATATATAGTCTACAATGGATATGATGGTCCAAAAATTTGATAGGGAGAGAGAGAGATGAAATATTATTACAAGGCAAAGTCAGAACAATTGACCGTGGTAGTTAGAATATTCACTTTTTTTCCAGAGGTGGCAGCTCTAGAAGCCTTTTCTGTAGATGATCTTGTTATCTAGAAGGTAGAAAAGACCTACCTAAAAGGGAAAGTACTTGAAGATTACATAGAAAAGATGCATACACATGTAATTTCCTTGATTATAGAGGTTACTGAGAAGATAGATAAAATGAAGACAATGAGGACAAAGTTGGAAAACTTCATCTCTCTTATTTTTCAAGATATTGATAGCATAAACAAATATCTTAGCAAGTGGGTAGAGATGAAAGCTCTAAAGAGATGCACCTTAGTATCAATCAGTGTCATTGCCAATAAAGATTCTTATGTTGAAATCAAAGAATCACTAATATATAGAATCTAGGTACTTAAGGAGCTAATCGATGACCTCAAATCTTCCAAGCACACCATTGAAAAAAGTGACACTAGCCTGTTGAACATATTGGAGGAATTTCTTTGTGGTCACCTCTCAAGACAATCAATTTATTTTAGTAGAGCAAATTATTTAGGAATTCAAAGGTATGATCCAAAGGGAATTCAAAGAGAAAGCATTTTTAATGACTTCTGTGGATAACATTTTAGATACGCAATTAACTTTGGATAATCTAAGAATCAGGTTAACTAGTCATGCAAAAGCCATCACAATAGTGAAAGACGCTACAATTAGAGCTAAAGTGATCTTCAAGAATACCATTGCACTAGATATTATAGGAATACAAGCATCTATCACCCTGTATGATGCTCATCTGAAGAAGTCGCAAGATTTGAATTATTCCTCCATTCTCTCTTCTTCATTCTTCTCATGTACTTTGTAATTGACTTAGGACATTCACACATGTAATTTTGTCATGTGTAAATGCATGCACTTTTGTAATATTTAATTACATATAAAAATCTAGAAAATATCCTAAAGTCAATGCTGACTCATCTTTGACTAGGTTTTCAATATTTTAATCTTTTTCCAATTTTAAAGGTTTCCCCTTATATATAGAGGGAACCTCTTTTGTAAAAGGATCTCTAGATAATTGAGATCAAAAACTCTACTGAGATTGAGATACTTCTTGAGACTTTTTTCTCATTTTTTAAATCATATTTTGTTGAATGAATGAGAAATAGGTTAATTTCAGACTTTGTGTTGAATTAATTTGTATTACTTAGGAAATAGTTCTTATGTTCTCTTTCTTGATAATCTCTCATCTATTTGATTTAATAAGCAAAGTGTGTGAATTGAAATTATATAAAGACATTCTTAAGGGTATCAAAAATAATTTGAGCTATTTTTATCCTTGTGATCTTTTTATCTATTGTAGTTTTAGGTGAAGACTTTGAGCTTTACTTCACTCTACAGTTATGTACACTTCAGATCAGTGGAGGCAACAAAAGACTTTGTGCTTTTGTGGGTTTTTTTGTGGACCTAGTTACTACTCCAAGAGATTTTCTACTAATTTTTTAATACCATTTCTGAAAGAAGAGGAATGCTTTTAGTCATCAACCAAGATCTCTCTTTTGTTATGTGAACATCATCTCTGAAAAAAGAGAGATGGATGCTATTATCCTACCCTGAGTATTATTTTTTGCTTATTTATATACATATATAGAATATAAGTGATTCATATGGAACTTTCCCTTGATGAGAAGAGAGATTTATCTCATTAGGATGTGGTAAACCCACACTTTTTTTTGTATAAATCTCCTCTCCTTGTACTATGGTTGATATACCCATTTTATCATCAGTTAGTTGATGACAAAATATTCACCAAACAATATTAATGGTATATACATATTAAAAAGACCCTATATGATGTTATGAATGCCTATATTTCTTATGAAAGTAAACAAAATTCATAAAAATAGTCATATGAATGTGTAAGCTCAAGTAGACATCTTGACAAATAAGGCTAAGTAAGCAGTTTGATGATGTCATAATTCACATGTGAAGATTTTAGGAGAAATTAGACACATACATATATTCCCATATGAAATTTTATCATGTTTTTAAAATTTAAAGTCATTAGGTTGAGCATAAATTTTTTTATTATGGTGTAAATTTGGCCTTCTAGGTAGATTGCAGTGGTTACCATAGCCAAATTTGTATTATCAAAGATATAAGGTGAGCATTTAATCAGCTCACAAATATAATGGAAAACATTAATATGACTATATAAGGATACAATGGCACATTTTAAAGTCAAATAGTCAATATTTCATGTACTAATGACATGTGTCACAATCATGGAGTTTGAGCAATAGATCTAATGGTGAGCATGAAACTTGTCAGATACAGATCAATGGTAAGCACATGATCATGAAGATTATGATATAATAGAGTGTATTGAGTCAAATAGTAAAGATTACACATAGGTATTCCAAGTTTTTTAAGTTCATTAGAGTCAAATATTCAATTTAATTAGAAGGCATGAAGAGATACCAAATGGTAAAAGTTCATTAGTGACTAGTTATAGGGTGCATATAAGGCACATAGAGCTACCAAGTGGCATGCTCATAGTAGTTCTGATCTATGATCAATGGTGAGCATTACAAGGTAAATACCATGTTACTCCTAAGGATATCGATAATGTGTATTTGTTTAAAGTTGTTAAGGAGAATGAGATGAGGTCAAAGTGTCTGATGTTTAACATTTCCATAGTGATTTTTGGAATTTGAATTTTCAAATTTATGAAGGAAAACCAATTTGTAGTTTTTGAGCTATATATTTTGATCCAAGATGAATTTCATGGTGATATAAAAATCAAAGTTAAAGAGGAAATTAAGGTGAATCCATCAAAGTTTATTATAATAAGAATGTTTTGATAGGAGTAATCATTTGAATATGTCTTAGAGGTCATATGGAGTGGATCCAAGTATTTGAAAGTGATCTTATGTTCTTAATTTTCTTGGTGAAGTGATAAATGGGTGAATACGTCTCCATGAGACCTATAAAGGCTACTAAGGCCTAATCTAAATCCATAAATACTTAAGTGTGATCCATGAATGATTTGGCTAACCTATGAGGATGATATTAAGCTATTTTTTAGAATGATAAGAATTCTTAAGGATTAAAGTAAGCATTATGGCTGACCTAGAAGTTGATATTCATTAAGACTCTATAAAGAGTGGAGACCAAGGCAATGGTTTATAGACTTGCATGTGGATGTGTTGAGAGAGAAGAAGATAGATATGAAGGAAAGATATTAGAGGGAGTGTGCTCAGTGGATGGAATGAAGTATAAAGTAGATTGAGGATGAGTGAAGAAGCCTAGAGTGATCCAAAATGAGTTTTTGGATGCATTGCTTGTATGAGAAAGTTTGAGGGTGTGTGATGAGTGAAAGAGATAATAGAGTTGAGTATGTATGGATTCTAGTGAAGTAGAGATCCTTTGAAAGAGAGGGTATATGTTAATGAGTAACATTAGAGAGTGAAGAGGATCAGTCATGTTTGTCTAATCAAGTTGATGCAGAAAGACACATAGGTCATTGGACCTAATTAGCCTAGAAGAGGTAGTTAGAGGAAGTTAGCCATAGAGGTAGCTTGAGAGAGATTGAAGGTGAAGACTGTAGATAAAGGTGATCATAATTAGTTAAATAGTAGTCACAGGTATTCAAATTGATATATTCAAGAAGCTAAGTGGGTGCTTGGTTGCCTATGGGGTTGGTTCCTCCTTGCAAGGTAAAGCTTGTTAAAGGTCTAGTTGTTTTGGGTCCTCAGCTAAACAGGGGTAGTAGCTCCTTGTGGGATTGGTGTCTCACCAAAATAAGAGATTGGTGTTCCTTGATCAATTGGTGATGGTCTAAATGTTGGATCTTATTTTATAGGACTGCAGTCCATCTTGTATGGTTTAGTGGGTTTTATCCCCCAATAGGGTTTCCCACATATATGATGTGTTCATGTGATGTATGCTCTTATTTATGATTTGGATGTATGTGCTTTCATGTTTATGTTTCTTGATCAATTTGATGTATACTAAATATTTAAGTGTTGGGAATTAAATTGGATTATCTTGCATCACTAATTCACCCCCCTCTCAATGATTATACCTCTATCAGATAATATCCTACCCCTTAACCTTAACTAGCACCATCATAAAGCCTTCATTTAAAAATGATCTTGTTTCACCATTCTCTATATCATCCTCTATTGATAAGGATATGAAATGACTTGTTGATTGTAGAATAAGCCCCATCTTCAACATTAAAATGGGGACCCTCTTTTCAGCCTTAAAATGGGGACCCTCTTTTCCTTGACTGATCTAAATGTTGTTACATCTATTATAAAAAGACCTTTCCTATCTAATGGTTTACTTGAAGGTATCTTTGAATTTATTTTCATGGGACAAGTCTTTGTTTAATTTATTTTATCATTTGGGTAGACAACTTATTTTAGGAGTATTTGGGCAAAAAATATTCTTCTTAATTTTCTCAAGCTCAATCAAGCCGAGTCCCTTTTCCACTCGAGCTAGGGTTCCTCAAGCCTAAGTCACTTGACTCAAGCTATCATGAGTTGCCCAAATCGATCCCACTGAGATTATAATTAGATAAGTATAAGCCATTTAAATTTGATTCATCTATGTTTTAATATATTTGATCTCATTACCTTAGTCTCTTATCTCCATTATTACCTATGTTTTAAACATTTCAAATTTCCTAGGCCCCTTCCATGCATTGATCTCAATTAAATTCTATTTCTTAGGATAATTTCGTAAGATTCCTAATCTAAAAGGTTTCTAATTATTTTTAAAGGCTCTAGGCTATAAAATCATGTTGTGTGAAATAAATATGGGAATCCAAAACCACTGAGGGATTCACCTAAAGCTTAATCATCTAATGGTTTCAAACCCCTAAGGACCTGAGAAGATACCACATTGTGACTCCTTAAGAGCCTAAGAACTTTGGTTGATTAAATCCTTTAAGCAAATCTAAATGGTCTAATGACCTTGAGGCCTCAAGGATCCACCACATGGTCACTTTTTGGAATCCCAAGACCTTAAATGTGAAACCAAAAACCATAATAAGCCTAAAGGCATATCTCATTGTAGTCATGCCATATGACACAACTCTATGTGCCTAAAATGAAGGCCTAGTTTAATGAAAATCTATGGCATGTCACCATGATGATGTCAACCATTCCCTAGGATTAAATTTTATGGTCATATACCTATCACCAAATTATAAAACCCTAGGTCTATAAACTAATTAGTGCATGCCACATAGTGCTTAAGGTGCTTAAAATTGATGGTTATCTCAAATGTCAAAATTATTAAATATAGAGGAGTAACAATCGATTGAGTTAAATATTTCCTTTTAATAAATGGACCTCATAATAACATTATGAGTTTTGAAATGTTAGGGTTTAATTTATTGTTAATATATTTATTTTATGTTTATTCATGCACATTTCTCACATAATCAAACTTACTCTACACTTGATTTACTATGTAGGGTGTGCACCTCTCATCCCATATTACATGATCCTTGTTTGAAGTTTACTAAAATTCATACACATAAGTCACATGAAATATAGTAGACTTATATGGACTAATCATTATGCACTCCATGCCATGCATTAATTATTGTGCACTTCAAAACTCACAATTTTACACACTACATAAGTAATATGTTTTCTCATTAACTTTTTGACCCCTTGTGTCTACAATATAGTTCACCTCAAATTTCTATGTCATATCTCACAACCTCACGTTCATAGTAATTTTATGTCATATATCAAAGACCTTCATGCCTCGTAGTCTCATGCCACAACTAATTATTTTTTATACCTCACCAACTTCTTGTATCCCAAAATACATCCACATGTTAACTCACCTCAACCATGTGATCTAAGGGGTTTACCAATCATCATCTAGTTTAGAAGATGAACTAATGCAATCATCTTCTTGGTAATTGATAACGATTGTACATTCTTGTATTCTAATTATATAAGTATTTAACAAACACATCTGGCCTAATTTCAATGTTCCATATAGTCATAATAAGGATAACATGCTCTACATATCTAATTTGTAAAACATACACTATATCACATTTTACCAATTTTCTTTATTCTCTGTTAATTAGTAAAAGTTTATTTTCATGAAAGTAATACTTATACTCCATTGAATGTGTTTATTTATTTTTTGTAATTACCTTCTCCCATTCACTCTACACAAACAAAAATCTATTTTCTCCTACATATTTGGTCTTAGGCCTTATGTGTGTTGATCATTGGTATCAAACCTAAAAATATCTATTCTTTTTTGTTCTTGTAAACACATGAGCACAACCTAAGAAGGAAGTTTTTTGAATCGGTTCTATTTCAAAAAATTAGAAGAATGTCATATCAAAATTAATATGGATGACACCTAAAAGTAACCTGATGTATCCCCTAAGGTATGAAATATCATCACTGATGCACTAGAGGCATAATGCATTTAAATTTTTTGCCACTTTTAAGCAAAAAAACCTTCCACCACAACTACACATTTTTAAGCAAAAAAACCCCTTAAAGGTTCAAGTTAATAGTGACATCCCTCTATTTGGAGGTAAGATCAATTAAAAATCATTAGATTCCTAGATACATCAACTTGAGGCATAATTCATAGTCAAATTCTTTACCAATATTAGGAATATCGATGGTGGGAAAGCTTCAATGCACAAAAGAGTGTGTTATAATTAAATCTTGGAGGAGTTTTGTAGATGTTCTAATGGATGAATACTACTTTCTACACCATTTTGAATATGAATATATAATGTTCCAAAAACTACACCAACAAAAAGAATAGTTTTTGGAAGACTACACTAACATTTTCCATGACTAATCTATGTGCCTGCATGAGAACTTGAGTGAACAACATAAGGTGTTTAATTAAATCAGTAGACTCTCACCTTATATCCACATGAATATGGAGTTTTTAAATTATGACACTTTGAGAAAAATATATCACAATCCTTTCATAAGCATATCATAAGAATATTATAAGCATATCATAAGTGTGATATAAGCATATCATAAGTGTGTCACTTCTTCATCCAATATAAATTGAAAGGTATATAATCCACACAACTCTACATCACAAACTTTTGCATAGAAACAACAACACACTTATCATAAAGAAGAGCAACACCAAAAGATTACTTAAACCTCAAAGGATCCAATGCCTTATGCTTCATACAAAGGCAAGAATAATAAGTTTGATGATAAGTGGTGTTATCACCATCACTCATCCACTCATGATTATTATTAATTCCACATAAAACATTCCCTACTCACACAATCTGCATCAAGACCCATATGGATGGATGATGTTGATCCAAATGCTTCTTATCTGATAACTAACACCACTACAATCAAATATCTAAAGATCATGAACTTCTCTTCCACACCATTTTCTAGGTAAAGTTTCAACCTATCCACATCATCATCAATAATGACATCCATAATAACATCATATTTCAATCTAAAACTCAACACCTTAGTCTTATCACTACTACACTTCCAAAGCCATACTCTTTAGGGTGGCTGTAGTAGGGGAAATATATACATGTATAGGAATAATACACTTTTTAATACAAATTTAAACATAAGACACTATAACTTGTGACATAACACTTCTATATCTCTATGAAAACCTATTGGGGAGGCCATAATTATATGAATATGAATCTACATATCAATCCAGGTCATAGTTTTGGACTATTTATGCACAATATCACTTCTACAATATTTTTGAATTAGTGCCCATAACCAAAATCACCTTGATCTCTACCAATCAATTTCATAATATCACATCACACATGTAAAATTATGTGTTACTCATGGTCTTTTTTGACACACATGCACAGTCAAAACCAAAGCACACCTAGGTAGTACACAACATTCACACATTGTCATAGCAACAACTCGATAAGTTACTAGAGTAGAGAATTGAAGTCTTTATATAAATTGAAGGAATTACAACTAATTGTGTAGTAAATCACTACATCTACTTGGTTTTGGATCCCCTCTTTCGAATATCCCCTTATTTTAGATCAATTTAGGATAATGATGAAGTTTGGTGCTAGATTCAAAAGATTTTTGATCAGGGCAAGATCATACCTAGTTATTCACCTTGTGGGAGTTTGATAATCCCCATACCCAAGAAGGATGGGTCATAATGACTCTACATAGAATATCATACAATAAAAAAAATCACGACGAAGAATTAATAGCCACTACTATGCATTGATGACCTTCTAGACACACTTTAAAGAACACAATTTTTCACCAAGATTGATTTGAATTTAGGTTACCATCAGGTTTTAGCTCATGTTGAAGACATTTAAAAGATAATATTCAATACTTAGGAAGGATTGTACAAATGGCTAATCATACCTTGAGACCTCAAAAATGTGCCATCCACCTTCATGAACTTGATTGATGATCTACTTAGGCCTTTCCTCAACTCCTTCATCATCATCTACTTAGATGACATTTTCATATTTAATAATACTTAAGAGGAACATATAGAGCACATATCATGCATCTTACACACTTTTCATTGACACAAGTTTCAATCCAACTTAATGAAGTGTATATTTGGCATGACATAGATCCAATACCTAGGATACATCATTGATCACACCAAAATTATAGTAGATTTAGAGAAGATAAAAGTAATATAAGATTGGCCTACTCATGTAATCTCATAGAATTGAGGTTTTTTCTTTAACTAGTTAACTTTTACCATAGGTTCATCCTTAGTTTCTTATACATTTATTGGGATCTTAGCCATCTCACATGTGCTAGAGCTAGGTTTGATTGGACACATATACAATACCATGATTTTAAGGCACTTAAAAAACACCTCTATGTAACACCTATTATTTCAATTACCAACATTGTAAAAACTTCAAAATTCACACTGACGCATCTAATTACACATTCAATGTAGTGCCCATACAACATGGTCATCTAGTCACATACCACTCTAAGACATTTAGTTACATGATGCAAAGGTACTCCACATATGAGAAGAAATTATATGTTATTTTGAAATAAATTAAGCAATGGTGACACTAAATTCTTGGGAAGAGATAGCTATTCATGTAAACCATAAACCAATTTAGTTCCTATAGTCACAAAACAAAATAGAAAATGCACACCATATGAAATGTTTGACTTACCTACAATAGTTTCATCTTGTGATCAAGCATAATAAATGGAAGGAAAGTAAGCTGATAGATTTCCTTAGTTAACCTCTAGTTTACACACTCACCATAATGCTAGATATGTATGACCATAATTTCACAAATTGGGTTCCTCTCTACTCAGTTATTCAATACTTCATATAAAATTACACTAGCCTCAAATAAGGCACAAAATTTTAGGAGTTATATTTTTCTAACTAGATATTCTACAAGATCAAACATCTTTGTGTTCCCTCTAGTGTATCTTGCCAATGACTCATCTGAGAGGTGAATTATGCTAAGACCTCAGGACACTTCATCATGAAAAATACTCTATCCACATTGTAGTCACACTTTTATGGATGCACATGTGAACAAATTTGGATCACCACATCAAGTCTTGAATTCCTTGTTGCATCACCAAGCCTACAAATAAGAAGAATGGCTTTAAAAACCTCTACTAGTTCCATTTAGGCCATGGGAATATATCAACATGGATTTCATGAAATATTTCCTATTAAAAGAAACCAATATGAAGTTGTGTCATTATAGTGGATTAGTTTTCCAAAATGGCCATCATATTTGTAGACACCCCATTATGGCCACAACTAGATTCTAACTAGACTAGATTGATTTCTACTACATAATAATAATTAAGCCTAAAAATAACTAAATGTCATAAATTCATCCATACATCATATATTAGTGATCAACATCATGTTTATGCATCCCTATTTGTGGTATTACCCTATATACAATAATAACCTCTGATAGATTCATCTCTTATCAATTTGTGACTTAGCAATGTGATAGTTTGGCATTTAGACCCATTAAGTGGGACAAATAAAAAAATCCTAAAATTATAAAATAAATGAATTAAATAAATCAAATTAAAAATTTAAGTGAAATTTCCATGTGTAATTAATAATATTAAATTTTGTAAAATGAAAAATTTAGTTAAAATGAGTTCATCGTCCCCAAAGTCAAGAAATTGGAAATATATCCCTAAATTCCATAAATTTTAGAATGGAGAGAGATGCCTAATAAATAGGTTCTATATCCCAAATATTAAATGCATTTACCCTCCTTAATTAAGGTTTAGTTCAAACTAAACCATAGTTAACTCTAACCTAACTACACTTGGGTTAGAGTTAGTTTTGGAAGCTATAAATACAAGGTCTCACCCATTGATAAAGGAGTTTATTCTATTTAATTTTATTATTTATGAATTCCTTAAATAATCTTGATTATTGTAATGTTATTATTCAAGATTTATCTCAAAGATCTCTTGAATTAAAGTTGCCATGCCCATTTGCTAAGTCAAACCAAGGCAAAACCAAGTCAACATTACCAAGGTGACAAGGAAAGCTAGTGAAAATATCTCCATTTCCAAATATATCTTATTCACACAATCTATAACATCAATATCATTTATAACACACAACACTTTCTCTCATGGAAGGTAAAATCTCTTGTTTTTCTTTCATTTGTTAGTTACTTGTGTACTTCACTAGCTCTTTGAGTGTCTATGTTACAGGTGTAAGCCTTTTAATGTGTTTTATTTTATTTTATTTCATAAAAACACAATACTAATCTACATTATATTTATTTATTGATCACATAATGGCATTCCTAGTGGGACACACAACCCACTCTTTCTCTTAATTATTTCTTGTTATTATTTACTTCTAGAAAACTAACAAAAAAATGGTTGGTACAATCATCATATCTTTTGATAAATTAATTTTTTAATATTAATTTTTATATTTAAGTTTGGTTATTTTATATCAACATAATTTATTACTTTAGTTAAAAAATAATATATATCTTAAGATTTATAGGCAAATTACTGACTATTTATTTTTTTGTTGTTTCTATTTTTTTTATTTGCTAAACAATGGTTGATACAGAGCTCATAAATTTTTTTATTCAATTTTTTAATATGAAATTTTTCATATATTTTATCCTTTCATCTATGAAAAACATACCTAACTTTCATGAATAAATAATAAATATTTTATAAGTTATGGTCAAAACACTAACTGCTAGTTTTTATCTTTTTTATGTTCAATTTTGTTTTTAACTTTGATTTTACGGTCATCATATCTTTTGATAAATTATTTTTTTAATATTATTTATTTTTAATATATTTTTAATTTCCTATAAAAATATTATATAATTTAAAAAATAATAATATATATCTTAGGATTTATAGGAAAAATATTGACTATTGTCTTTTGTTATTTCTGATTTTTTTATTTACTAAACCATGATTGATACAAAGCTCATAACTTTTTTTTATTCACTTTTTTAATATTAATTTTTTTAAATATATGAAAATTTTACATATTAACATCTTAAAAAAATTTTGTGAATAAATTATGAATATTTTAGATGATATGGCCAAAACACTAAATGCTAGTTTTTATCTTTTTTTATGTTTAGTTTTGTTTTTAACTTTGATTTTACAAGTTGCCTTTGGTGTATTGAACTAATAAAAATTATAAAATGTTTTTTAGATATTTTAAATAAATAATAAATAATTTCACATTTATTTTGGTTCTTTATAACCTTTCAAACAACTTTCAAGTTTTTACAAATGCCAAAATTTCAATCACACTTATGTTTTGATGCATAAAAATCATCTAACAACTTTGATTTTGACTATAAAAGTTAAAAAACCAAAAAAAAAAATATAATAATATATATTTCATTTAAAATTTAACTTATTTATTTAAAAACAACACAAATATTATATTAAGCACTCATAAGATCTTTGTTTGTTGTTTATTTTATTTTCTTGAAAACTAGACTTTGTGCATATGCTCTCCGCCCATCCCATTTAGGGAACATGGGTGATAAAAAATGCTTTGTTAATTTCCTTGTTTCTTAGTATAAATCCTAAAAGGAATTTTTTTATTCTCTCCCTAATTTTTAATAACTTGGGTTATTCAAAAAATGGCTTTTAAAGTCCTAGTTTCAATTATTTCTTTTATTTTATTTGGCTTGTGGGTAAGATTGTGTCACCTCCCCATAAGTTATTTAGGGAAGATTTTACCCAATAATTCATATCCTAACATCATTTAAATCCCACTCTATTTTTGGGTATATAAATTTATATGATGAATCATTTGGATGTTAGTTTGAGCTATTAAATTAACTTCATTAGTGACTACTGCGCTTATAATAATGGACTAATATACACATCACACTACACTGAGTAATTAGTTAATGTAGTGGTTGTAAAAAATAAAACATATTTATAACAATCCAATTATCTTGGATTCAAATTTTTTTTGTCTCTTTATTTTTAACCATTTATATGGGACCATCTAGAAACGTGCAAAACTTATAATTTTTAGACAAACCCAATTTGTCATAGAAATATTGTCAATGAGGGTGAGTAGCCCAAAGTTACATGTCACTGTATAAATTATTGAGAGAGGATAGCGATTAAAAACTCTGATTTTAATGTACATATAAATTTATTTGATTAAAAAATTATTTCCTATCAAGTATTATATCGATAAAATTTGACAATACAAAATAACCTTGTCAGCTTTTAGGGATAAGATGATAATCTTAGGTGTTTTTGTGTCTATTTATTTTACTTTAATTTTTTTAAGTCTAAATATATATATTTTTTTAAAAACCATTTCTAAAATTCATCCATACAATGTCACATGTTTGTACATCCCTTATAACCTAAATAGGTATTACTCCATCCATTTGATAACACACTTTGCCTTAGACATTTTCAAATCTTTTTTATGCATGTCTGTGTCACTTGTTTGAAAAGGGCATTGCTTCTCTACCTATTTCATCCCATGTTTTTACCTTGGAATTTTGAAACAAAAACATTGCCATATGTTTTTAATGAGATAGCATAGATACACTACTTATATTGTTTTGAAACCTTTGCCTTATGTCAAATCAAGTATGAAACCACATATGCCTTTTGGTCTATGATTGGTATCATTATTTCATCCTTTTTGGTATAGTTTATCATCCAATTGAGAAACCAAATATTCTAAAAAAATTTTGAAAATTGCCTTTTGATGTTTAGATTCAAACATTGGGTGGTTTATACCTAAGCCTCACTTAATTTTGGCTTAGGTGTTTATTTCTTACTTTTTGAATTGTGTAACTTGGAATAATTATTTACTTGATTTGAAGATATTTTTACTTAAACTTTTGAAAGTGGTCTCTTTTTTTTGTGCCTCATGTTTATTTTTTTCTAAGAAATAAGGTTGAAAATCTCTCTCCAAGTACAACCTTAAGCACAAAAAGTTTACATTTGAGTCTTGATCATCACTTGGGCTTGAATGTTTTACTCTTCATTCTTATTTTTGGCTTACTTAGGATTGATTTTACCAATTAGTTTTAAGAATATACCTAAGGTCCAATATATTTTACCAATGGTTAAATTTGTGTTTGAATCCATATGCCTATTTTGAGTTTAAGTTTTTTAAATTGATAGATTGATTGCCTTGTCATTTTCCCTTAGACCTAGTGTGTTTTTAAAAGTCTAGCATTATATTGTGTTCCCAAAGACCTAGTATATACACATAATATTTTTAAAATTTTATAAAATATTGACACTCTCTATCTTGTAGGAAACCATTGAGTCTTAATCTCTCTAAGTGAACATCCTAAGGGGTGTATTGGGAAAGGGGTGGGCAGACCATTAGTGATTCACAAGATTATTGTCCCTTTTTCAACTTGTTACCTTCACACTTATCTCATGAAAACCATGTCCCTAAGATTATTATTCTATGTTGTATAATCCTCCAATAATTTCCTACCTGTTGTCCCCCTTTTCGTAACCTAAATCCCCTTTTGAATATTTATAGTACTAGGTAGATTGGGTTAATCTCATACTCTTATGGGTGAAATTAATTTAGGGTATAGTTCATATTTTTGCCAACTAGCCTATGACCTAGTGAGTTTTTGTCCATAACAATATTAAGTCAACTAGGTTGACCCTATCAGATAAAACTTTTGGTATGGCTTAGGGTTAAATCTACCTATATATATATATATATATATATATATATATATATATATATATATATATATATATATATATATATATATATATATATATATATATATATATAAGATCATTTTACCATTATTTAGAGAAGATAAGAAGAAGTAAGATCTATTACACATCTTATTATCCACCATTCTACTTGAGGTGTAGGCTTAGGGTTTCATACTTCCTTTGGAGATATGGATCTTTTTTATGGAAAAGTCTTTTGGATGCATTGATAGGTTATGTAACCTAGAGTTGATTTATCCTTGACATCCTTACATACCATAACAACCTCTTATGAAACACCTTAGCCAAAGAATAGATTGAGGATCGATGGGTTCATCTTCAAAGGTAAGTACTCATAACTTTGTTTTCTATTGTAAGAGTAGATAGATATGCATTTATACTTATCTTCCATGAATTAGGACTTTGTATAAATTTATGTGAGTATATGTATCTTATTCATGTTTAATTTTGTTGTTTATTAACCCTACTTTGTGCCACAATCTTTGGTGAGCACTAGATTAGACTTTACTTTTTATTAGTTTAGTGAATATGAAAACATAGGGATTAGTTAGGGTTATTGTTTGATGTTGCCTGACTAAAGGCTTTGGAACCCTCCCTAGTATTATTTTTATAATAAGATATCCCCTAATTGGTATAGAAGATCCACATATTGGTAATGTTTTTAAATATTTAATGTATCCCTAATTGAAAGTGTAAGTAGGATATATCTTCTTTGAGTTAGGATTAATTTATAGACTTGATGAATTTTTGACTATATATATTCTGGTGAAATTGACATGAATCTAAACCTAGTAGGTTTTATTTCACATTTTTCATTTTTATATATTTTGTATTTATTATTTTTCTATATTTGGGATACCAGGTTGATAGGGTTAGTATATTTTCTAACTTATACATGTATGTTTAACATATAATCACATCAAAATGACTTTATTCTATTTGTGCAAGTATTCATTAGATACAATTTATTGGATCGAATAGGTTGACATAATATAGGTTTTCATTTATATATAGAAAACTAGGTCAAACAGGTCAATAAAATACTCTTACAAGTTTCCATAAAATATAATAGGTCAATTAAGCTAGTATAGTCATCTTTTAGACTTCTAGAAAAATATACTAAGTCAAACAAGCTAGTATAGTCATCTTCATAGGATTTAAAAAATAGGAAAATGTAGAACTAGGTTGACCCAATCGATAAAATTGGTAGAATTTGTAAGTAACATTTAAGGCCCTTCAATAGTAATCTCACATTCCTATACATCTTTCAACCCACCAAGATTCTTTTCTATCTTTCTCTATCATTTTTGTTATTCATTACAGTTCCATTTTTCGCAATTTATAGTAAATTAAGTCAACCTAGTCGACACTATTGATATAGTTATTAATAAACCCTAACTTTAGTAGTATAATAGTAACATAGTCAACTATATATTGTAATGTTTACATACAATATCATCTAAACCAACACTGTATTATGCTAGTAATTACTTCACACCTTTCACTTTTAGTTTCTTGCATGCTTAGAATACATCACATAGTCTAATCAGGTGGGATTTAAATATATCATTTAGTTACACTATTTTTATCTTTCTTGTACACACTACTAAATCACATAATCTTAAAATGTATTTAAATAATTGTCTATCAAAGGCTTGCCTACTTGGATTTCATCACTAAAGGAGAAGTCAGCTTGGTTTTTTGTCCAAGTATAAACATGTGGTTAATGGTATATATTGCCCGACACCTTTATCACTATGTGATTGTGAAGTGAGGGGGTAGGCCCCAATACCAAGCTATTACCATTACCAACATAGATCCCTTTCAGCTTAAATGTCATGAAACCATCCATAGATTGCTTTCTAGTTCCCTACTTTCAACCAACTTCTTTACTACATTTAAAATAACACTTTAATAATTTAACAACATTTAGGATGACCACTTAATTAAAATTTACTTTATAAGTTAATTTCTTTCTCTTTATTCATTGTATCTTGTATTTCATAAACTTGAATTGGCTAGTGTTGGTATAAGGTTTTGTGTTATGTGACTTAATTGGATCATCCTCATTGACCCGATTGATTGTGTTTCCTTTTATTTCTTTATTTAAAGTACATTGCAAATTTTTTACTATTTTAATACACTATCATTTTGTTTGACACAATCTCTTACAAACTATCTATTTCCCCTTCCTACAATACTAAGTTGACTTGGTCAACACATTATTATTTTTTACCTCTCAAGATACAATACTAGGTTGATATTTTTGTCTCTATATCCTTATCAGGATACTTTTTGTCCTAGGTTATAGTACTAAGTTAACCTTGTTGACTCTGTATCCTTATTTTCCTAGTATTTAAACCCTATTTCTAGTACTAGGTTGCCCTAGTCAACTTTGTACTATTATCTATCCCTTTTTAATTCCTTTATTTTTCATCACATTTTCATTTCCTAATTACTCTCTTTCATCATGAACTTCCTATTTGAAGACAACATTAAGTTGAATTGAATGGATATGATGACTCTTGTCAACCCTCATAGGGTCTCCCATAAGAAGATTATGGCTCCTCTTCAAGATGAAATAAATGTTCATATAGCCACTCACACAATAAACTATAGGACCCATCCTCATTCCTCTTCACTTCATAATCCTCTTTTCTCACTTAAAGATCAACCCAAATTAGAGTATACACCTAAAATACTCTTCTTCATCTTTGATTTTCCTCAACATCAAAGAAAGGATCCTTATACCCTTTACAAACTCATGATAACTGGTCAAGTTGAGGAGCCTCATTCATCTTCTCCCATATTTTCACATGGATTTGGGGATACTAACTTCTTTGCTTCTCAGCCTCTTCCCTCTATTTTAACTCCTTCTTATACCATGA
Organism: Torreya grandis; assembly: GCA_037957365.1. Lineage (NCBI taxonomy): Eukaryota > Viridiplantae > Streptophyta > Pinopsida > Cupressales > Taxaceae > Torreya > Torreya grandis. The sequence goes on along the minus strand of JARHVA010000785.1, from coordinate 2,204,278 downwards.
CTTATTTGACTTCCTCTACTTTCATGCCTAGTATCTCCACTAACATGACATGTTATACATCTAGTGGGCCTCTTCCAAGACCCACTCTTCTCAATTTTTCCACTAGTGCATCATTTTATACCCATGGTAATCATGCCTCTAGTGCTCCCTCTTTTCATCCATTTACTAGTACATCTTTTGCCACACAAGTAAATTATGCCACCATTACCTCATATTCTAACATCTCTTTTCAAGATAACACCCATAGTCGTACCCAAGCCACTACTTCCAATTCTAATGATTCAAATAATGCCAATAATGCGACCCAAACCCATCAAATCATATTACAAAATCTTAATCAAATGAATGCTTTTCAAGCTAACAGTGCCAATTAAATGATGCAAATGCAAAATCACCTTATCCATATTCAAACCCACCCTTAGAGATGCCATGGGGCAAGCATAATCAAAATGTTCCCACACTTCCTCTTTAATATTTCCATGGTAATCCTATCCCTCAACCTCCTCTTGTCAATAATACAATAAAGTATCTTCAAAATTAGCCTCTTACATCTCAAATTGCTAATATCAATATAGGAGGTATCACCCCTACCATTTATTACAATGGGTCAACTGATCCTACTCTTCATCTAATTTTTTTTTGTAAATCTATATAAAGACTAGGTCAAATTAGATACCTTTACCACTACTAAGATGTTATCCAAAACTTTCACAGGTGATGCTTTAGATTGGTATAACCAACTTAAAACTCATTATGTCACTAGTTTGGAAGATTTAGTAAATGTTCTAGTCCAAGAGTTTGAAACTAATGATCTTACTAAGAATACTTTGGTCCTTTTTATAAATTGTAATTAACTTAAGACTGAAACTACCCAAGATTTCATTAAATGATGGGAGATATTGTCTTAAAAATGTGAACATAATATGGCTGATGATAACCTTTTCCATCTCTTTACCAATGTTCTTTTTCCCAAGTTGTAATATTGGGTCCAAACTCTATCTCCTTGTACTTTGGAGGAGGCTATTGACTAAGCTAAATGTCAATAATTCTTTATGCATCAATTCAAGCCATCCCAACCTTCTATGAGTACTTGTTTGTTACTTAAGAACAAGAATTGTCATAATACCAATGATAGTGTCATGGAATATTATGATACCATTCACACTATTCAAGATGTTGTTCCTAACCAATATTTATAATCATATCCCTCTTCTAACCAATTTACCAATCCTCATTTATCTTAAACTAATAACATCAATGTTCACAAACCTTTATCCTCAGTAAAATTATTGAAATGTCTACCAAGGCCTCTCCCATAAGAACTTGATCCCACTCATCTTAATAAATCTTAGTATGATCCCAATAAAATCTATTGGTTTCACACTAGTTAGGGTCATTCTTATGAGACCTATAGGTAGCTTCATAATTTATCTATTTATTTCCTTCTTCATCCCAATTTTGACTATTATTATATCATTCATCAATGCCAACAAGACTCTGAAATTGATTTCAAATCCCATGAAACACATACTAAATCTCAAGCTTTGAATCAAGCTAATGCTCATCTGGCCATCTATAAAGATCTTATTCCAAATCACTAAAACATACAAGACAAACCTACCCCTTCTACCAATAATGTTGATAGTCTTATTAACCTAACTCCTAAAGAGAATGTGGTTAATATGACTAACACGAGAAGGGTGATTTCTTTCATTAATCCTCAACCTATCTACACACCTCCATTATCTTGAAAATTTCATATTATCTAAGATTATTCTCCAACTCACTTAAATGAGTTGGGGAAAAATGACCTTATAAATTTTGATGAGCCAATTCCAACACCTCCCATGGATAACACTTCCCATGCTATTTCTACCATCCCTTCATCTTCTTTACCTAACACCAATGACACTCAAGCTTCTACTAACACTTATTCCAATCTACCTCAACCCAAACCTACATCAATTGCTTCATCTCCTCAACATAATATACAACCTTGACCTGTTACTAAACCTTTTACCTCTTACCAACATAAATTCACATGTAATTTGGCCCTTCCTTCTAAGGACCTTCTTCAACACTATATACCTATTTCTAAAAATATTATTATGGGTTATGATGAATGGTATCCCATCACATAACTCACTAATATCCCATCCCAAATCCCATTTATATAACATATGAAGACCTCTCTACATCATCATAACCATCTTATGAAAATTTTATTTGAAATGAACATCCCTCATCCTCCCTTAAAAAGATGTGAAACAACCTTATCTACATTGTAAAATAGAATTCTCCAACAATGTGAAGAGATGTCCATCCATGTTGATGAAAAAATGGGCACTTCTCTTTCCCTCAAATTTTCCATTGCTTCCATAATCCTTGATGAGATTCTACTTCATACAGATGATCCTCCTCTATTCATTAGTGTCCAAATTGGTGATATACAAGTCAAGCATGCCTTGATTCATGAGGGTTCTAATACTTATATTTCCTCTCTCAATTTTATCATAACCCTTAGCTATTTCAAATGTAATCTCAAGTCTACTTTCAACACATGTCGAGGCTATGACCGAAGTCAAATTCCCCCTTTAGGTTATGTGGCTCCCCATTACCATCCCACTTGTCACCATTCATGTGAAGGTGATGACATTTAACTTTCCCCTATATTAAAGCATTTTGATTTGTAGGCTATGGAGTTATTTTATGAGAGTATTTACTTCTTTCTCTTGCCAATGCATTAAATTTCCTCATAATGGAACCATCTATAGGATATAGGGTGACACCAACCCTTTGAATTTTGAACAATTCCAAGACTAGGGTGTATTTAAGATTCCTACCCTTGAACCCTTGCCTAGAATTTTATTTCATGAATCTCAATGATTTAACTTTCCCATCAATTCCACATGAGGTTACAAGGGTCATCCAAAACTCATTGGGATTAATCCCTCTAACCTCCTTGATCTAATGATGATGAGCCTAACAAGATCAATATCAAGATTAAAACTTTTGATATCTCACCTCATCTTATCTCTTAGCTTCCTACTTCTTTCCAACCTCATTCTCATCAACCACCTTATGATGACATCCTCATAGTCTTAACTAAGACTCAACATTCCATTCATCATAGCTCATCAGATGACAAGATCATTCCTACCTACATCCTTAATCTTTATACACTTGATTATGATGATGGTTATACATTAGATGATCCATTTTTAGGAGTTCTAGTTTAGGCCCATGATGTTGAGATTATCCATTATCATTCCTCTTTGCTTTATATTTTTAGTATATCTTTTCATATTCCATCATATATCATTCCTAGTTTTAGTATTTTTCCTCTTTATCATAGGGTAGATATGGCATTAATTCCTCTAGTTTATAAAGAAACTCATAGGAGTATGCCTATAGATCATGTTATGACTAGGCCCTATTACTTTTCTAGGTACCATGACCCCTATATCCTACTTATCCCTAATATGCATGCAACTCTCGTTCAACTTTTTGTAGACCCTACCCTTCCCTTAATAGATCCTACTTCTAACCCTATTCTTAATCCCAATTTGGCTAAGTCTATTCCTAATTCTTATCCTATCTTTTCCTTAGTTGATCCTTATCAAATCTTTCCACCAACCCCAAATTCTCTTGGTGATGGTTTTCTCCCTTCACCATATTTGGATCTTTCCTCTATGAAATGGGATGATCAACTTTATTTTGACATTCCTAAAGTTTTTGATAATTGTAATATAGGTTATTCCCTATACCAAGCTCCTTCAACTTATGTTATACCTCCTCCTATGAGTACACCTATTAAGACTACTCATATTACACATACTAAGACTAATCATAGGTGTATTTATTATTTATATGGCATAGATAACCATTCATCCATGCATTATCACAAGCTATGACAATGTATTGACACTTTTCATCCCACTACTCAATTCTAATATAAAACCATACCTCCTTCAAAAGTATTACCTAAGTATCTTCCTAAGTATGGAGAGGTATATTGTCTCTGGAATTAATGTGTCACACATCGCTTTTATTGTTATTTTATCCTTCAATAGAATATTAAATACCACCTTTTAACCATTATGACACCTTCTACCATTCCTCTTATAAGCCATTCTCATAAGAAATCTCCCCCTTTTTCCCATATTATTCCACCTCTTATGGATCCATCTCATCTGGTGGTCCCTTATTCACCTCTTGTTCCTCTACCTATGATTCCCTCACCCATATACCTTCCTCACCTATGAATCCTTATCCACCCATGATTTCCTCACCCATGGACCCTTCTCCAATGGTGACCCCTTCATATCCTATAGAGATAAATCCCATGAATTCTCTTGAGCATCCCTTAATTGATAACCCTCACTAACATGATCCTTTAAACATTCCTACCTTTTCTATTGAAGAGATTAGATGTGAATTATTTTCCAAGATTTTATTGAAGATAGATGAGACATTAGTTGTTATTCGTATTAAAATTCATAGAGACTTATCATATGTTATGGCTAATATGTGTTGATGAATTTATTAGTACTTATAAGCACATGCATGGTGTTCTTAAATTTTTATTTTTATTGGATGTGTGCTCCAAATTTATCTTTATCTATTTTTTACATCATTTGACATTGTGTAAAATTCTTATCTATCTTATGTGGTGGCTTTGGTTTCATGATTTATATTTCTTATATTATCATTATGTTATCTTGTTAATTTATTTTTCATTATTTCATTATTTTCTTTGTGATTTAATTTATTACAACTCCCTTGTTCTCTTTTTCATGATTATTTTATATCTTATCTCTATAGACAGATAATTATTATTTTGACTTGGTTATACAAACCTTTCTCCCTTTAGTCATTCCTTCTTTATCATGTGATCAATTACTAAACAATTCATCTCATTATAAACTCCTTTCACCAATACACTTTAGATCTCCTTTTCTTCCCCTTTATTTCCTTTCACAAACTAATAATATACTTGGTTGAGACTTGAGATAGCATTCTAGTTCATAGTTAAGCCTAAGTGTCCTATTTATTCTTATCTTTGATTACTTAGCTTCCTTTTGCCTATTCCTAAAGATCATTTGTGTGTATCACTTTATCTCTCATAATTGGTCATTCCAAGTCTGTATGGAGGAGGAATCCTAAAAAATCCATAAAAACATTCAAAATCCAAATCATTTAACAAAAGTTAATAATCTAAAAGGCAACATTTAAAATACTCAAAAGTCAAATCATACTAAAAATGTGATTCTAAGCACATCTACTTTCTTTAATCAAATCTCAAACTCCATAGTTGGCCTCACAATAGATCCAAGGTCCATTATAGGCTTGTAGATTATAAAATGAGAATAAAAAATATTTTAGTGCTACCTAATTTCTCATGTAAATACCCAATATTTTTAGTAGATTGATGGCTCTATAAGGGGTATTGAGGAACAAGGAACACATTGTGGGAAGGTAAGCCCATTTTAATTTTTATTTCTAAAATATACCTTTATGAGTTGATATTTGTAGTACACTTATTTACCTACACAAATTTATGTCTATAGAGAATATGTCTCATTTGTACATTGATGATCACTAGTCACTTAGTATCTTTTCATGTCCTCAACATGCCTCATGTCTCCTAAATTCATATCATAAGATGCCTAAGTTATGTTTTTTACATTCTCTTTTTTACTCCCTACAATCCTTTTTATTTACCCTTGAGAAATATTGTTTTGTTCATTGATCACTCCCCTAGGAATTCCATTTGTGAGTTACATTGTAAGCCTATGGATAAAACCTATCCTTCCTCACAAATTACCAAAATTTCACATTACCATCCCCTTTTAAATTATTTTCACATTTATTTCCACCTCATTGGTTTTCCCTTTGTGAGCTATAGTGTAAGACCATGGATAGGACCTAGCCTTCCTCACAAAATTTTCCAATATCCAAGTCACAACAAAATTACATGTGTCAAATATGAGATAAGATGTGATTGATTATGAATTACACATGATTTACATGCTTCCCATATTGATTTCATATGTTTTATTATTACTTTATTAATATTTTCACTTTTATCTTCTTATTTTGTAATTGCATGTAAGAATCCAACTATTTCTTGAGTTTTTCATACTTCCCAACTTGAATTAGTGTGATTACTTTAAGACCAATTTTGCCAATTTTGTTTGTCTTTTATATTTCCCAATGCGATTTACTATGATTTATTGACTTAATTGATTTATTTTACCATTTATCTTTCACATGCTTTCCATTTTATTACATTATTTTCATACTTCCCCACGTGATTTAATGTCATTTTACTTGTTATAATTTGGTGCCAAAGCTCTTCTATGGTTTAAAAACAAACTTTTTGCCCTCTTGTTTACCACCTCTTTGGTTTATTATATTTATTCATATTTTTTATTACATATTTCCCAATGTGAAATAATGTGTATTATATTTATTTTTTATTGATTATATTTTACAAGTCTTTTTCACTTGTTTATTTTTAGCCATGCATGTGTCTTGCATAATGCTAGAAAAGAACCACAAACATATATTTCTTGTAGCATATATAAAAAAATATAAATACATGTGATATAAATAAATATATATACAAATCCACAAACACAACCATAATACAAACACATAATATCAATAATCCAATTATCAACATAGTAAATCTCTATATATATCATGTGTTTTTTATATAAAAGTATACATAAATACATCACTTCAGTTCTAAGGATAGGATTTATCATGTCTATCTTGTAGCCTAGCCACACTACACATAGATGCCTCAAATAGTCCCTTCTTAATATTACAATGTAAAGAGGTATATAAGATCTCAAACCTATCACCTATCCGTATAGGTTGGCCATTAGGGCCTATACTTGTGATAGTTGACTCATGGTATCCATATGCATGGATCTTTCCTAAGCTAGGGCCTACCACTATTATGTCTCTCCCTCTCCCACCCATTTTAGTGGTTTTTTCTCATCTCCTCGCACTTGTAATCACCTTGTAACCTCTCTTACTAGTCTAAACCAACTCATATGAACTAGGGTAGATAGTACCATATGATCATCTAATGTGGCAGGGTTGTATGGTGTTAGTGACCCATCTATGATCTCATGGAGTTCTCACCTCACCATGGATCCCCATCTAGTCTCCTCTTCTTCCTTAGGATCTAAAAAATTTAAACTATATATATATCATATCATAGATATATCTCAAAATCTATCTATCTATAATCTATCTAAAAAATCTTAAACAAATTTCTAATCATTTATTACCTATCTAAATGTCAACTATCATTGTATCCCCATCTATGTGATCACCAAACATGATCTCTCCATCAACCCATCCTCTAAGCACCTCATCCATAGGATGTCTCCTATCCAATGCAAAACCTAGAGTCACCACCTATGTCCATCTCAAGCTATACCTTAGTGGTGTTTCTATATACCAGCTCTACCCTAGGCTAATTGATGAGTTATCCTAGATGACCACCCTTTGTTCTCTCTTGTCACTATCATTTCTATTGATGGTGTGATAAAGTTGGTATTTTTTTCTCATTCTATGGTATAAGTTGTGGTACCTTTAGCACTCTTGTATCCACATCCATATCTTCTCTAGATATTGGTCATTGTGGTCAACCTATCCATGGTCTCTCATGATACATCCTGATCTTTGGTCTCATAATTTATGGTCCCTCTCCTCTTCTACCCTCAAATATCTTACATTTCTAGACAAAAATATGGGAACCAATATTATATCTATTGGGTGAGGGAGCCCAAACCTACCTGGTGTATGTGCCATTAGATGTAACTCTATCCACTAGGTGTAGTGGCCTATAATTCATGATCATGTTAACTCTGGTGCCACCATCCTCAATCTCAACCTTACTATCATGATGTGTTAATATGGATACCAAATGATATCTAATCATGTGACTATATATTGTTCTAGCATGTGAGGTATGACCCACACCACCTAATCCTACCTCCATCTTTGCACCTAATGCAATTGATCATCAACCACATGGGGTAATCTAATTGGTTGGTACATCAAGAACCTATCATATATCTAAACACTCAATAATATCACTAGCCCCATGGTCTTCCACTCTCTAGATAACATCTAATACATATCATACATGAGCTCAACCCAAATGATAGAACCCAGATCCTATAGTACCCCCTACTCTAAAATATATTGGCATAAGGCTATCACATAAAATGGTACCTTGTCATCTATCTTGTAAAATAGAACCTATGTTATCACAAGTCCTATTACTACCTTTTGGATAACCATAATATGAGATATATACATTTCAAATAGGCTCACTCTTATCCCTAGATATATATTATCTAATCACATCATCCATTAGGCTAATATTCATCTCTCTTCTTGCCCATTTGGTATCCTTATGATCACAAATATCCCTCCTACTAGAAGTCAAATAATAACATGGACAACCTCCAACATGATACCCTCCTTGATGGTATGACCATCCACCACCCACCTAAAATTATTAGTCAGGCACTCCTAGACTCCTAGGAACATGACCACAAAATTTGCATTGAGTGGCACTTAAGACATCTCCATGATGCCTCCTAGGCTTAGCGTGACTAACCTAGCTCAATCCTCCACTATCAATCACTCGAATAGGTCTTGTATCCATTTTTCATTCACTATTTATAAAAATATGTGATGCACCTACAACCATCAAACAAAAAAATATGTATTGTACCTCCATGTCACTTATAATCAAATATATTCTTTTTAAATTTTAACAAAAATAAACCTAATTTGCCTTAATATATCCATTTCTAACCAATTTCACCTATTATTAGCTTCCTTGGTTATTTTTATACTTAATCAATCAAATTGGGCCTTACACATACTATTCTAGACAATTTCCCATATTTTATTACTATACCAACCACTTAATCACATACTAAGTTGATCAAATAGTATTGGGTCAACCTTGTGGAGTTAATCTACTAAGTTTAACCTTTCATTTCCCCCTTATTACTAAATTGGTAGAGTGGATTAACCTACTAATTCAACATAGAGGTACTAAGTCATCACCCTACTTCAATCAACTAAGTTTACCCATGCCTAATAAATTGGTAGTATAGAATCATAATTTTCAACCTATTAGGTCAACTAGGTTGACCTAGTTGGTTTAGATTTCTGACTCTTTTCCCTACTTGTAATAAAAACCTTTTGCATTTATTATTTTGATTCTTTTTAACCCATTTTCCCTTTTTGCCACTAATACCCTTAGCAACCTTATAGGGTTCATTATAGTTTTTAGAATTGGTCTAAATTACACATTTATATGAAACACTTAATCTCTAATAGAATACTCAAAACAAGTTTGAAATTTTCCATTGCCTACTTGGGTTGCACCCACTACGATCGCTAGGCATCCTCCTCATCTCAGTTATAATCACCTCATCATCTTGACTCTTTTGACTATTATTTTTTCTCTTAGAGTTATATTTTTATCTCCAAATAAGTCAAATAATAATCAAATGACTTTATTTTCACCCTATTTAACCTTAATGTTCATAATTATTTACCTTTCAAATATTTACCTTTAGATTCCTTGTTTTGATCATATCTTTGTTTTTACTCACTCACTTTTTGAAACATAAAAATTTATAAAATCATGACATCATATAAAATATTTTCTATTAATATATTCTTATATTCCACTTTTAAAAAAAAAATCTCCTTTTTGCACTAATCTCTATAGGTAAACCTAATTTTCCTCACATTGGACACCTTCACTTCTCTTGCAGTCTCCTTATTTATCTATAGAACTAAGGTGAGTAAAGGTATGTGTTTTTCAATTCAATCCTTTAATTTAAATTATTTTATTTTTAATACATTTTACTTAGCATAAATATTATATGTCATCATGCTCTATTTATAAAGTACCATACCATGTTGCACTTACATGATACATGATGAGCTTCGAGTGGGGCATATGTATACACATAATATTTTCAAACTTTTATCAATTACTAATGTTTTATATCTTTTAAGAATCCATTGAGTCTCAATATATCTAAGTGCATGCCCTAAAGGTTCCATTGGGAAAGGGGTGGGTAGACCATTGGTGCTTTTCAAGATTGTTGTCCCTTTTTCCACTTGTTATATACACACTTATCTCCTAAAAACTATATCACTAAGCTTGTTCTTCTCTATTATATACTCCTCTAGTCATTTCTTAAATTTTCCCCCCTTTTCCTAACCTAAAACTCCTTTTGATTTTTTATAGTACTAGGTTGACCTTGTACTCTTATGGGTAAAATTCATTTAGGGTCTAGGTCAGCTCTTGGTCGACCTAGCCTATGACCTAGTGAGGTTTTGTCCATAATAGTACCTAGTCAACTAGTTCAAAATTGTCAACCAAAACTTTTTGAAGGGCTTTAGGTTAAATTTATGTGTGTATTTTTGCGTACATACATACATACATACATACATACATGCATACATACATACATACATATATATGTGTGTGTGTATTATATATATACATATGTATGTATGTATGTATGTATATATATATATATATATATATACATATATATGTATGTATGTATGTATATATATACATATATATGTATATATATGTGTGTGTGTGTATACACACACACACACACACATATAAAAGATCATTTTTCTATTATTTATAAAAGGGAAGAATAAGTAAGAGATATTATGCATCTGCTTATCCACCATTCTACTTAAGGAGCAAGGTTTCATACTTCCTTTGGAGATATGGATCTTGTCTTATGAAGAAGTCTTTTAGATGCATTGATAGGTTATGTAGCCTAGAGATAATTTATCCTTGACGTCCTTACATAACACAACAACCTCTTGTGAATAACATAGGGATTAGTTGGTGTTATTTCTTGATTTTTCTTAAATGGAGGCTTTGGAACCCTCCTTAGTATTATTGTTATGAGAAGAGATCCCCTAATTAGGTCTAGTGGATCTACATATTTGGCATGTTCCTGAATATCTAATCTATCCCCAATTAGAAGAGTAAGTATGATCTATCTTCTCTAAGTTAGGATTGATTTATAGACTTGATGCATTTATGATTGCATACACCTAGTGTTTACCTTTCTTTTTGAGACCTCATTTGTTTTTATCATAGCTTTATGCCTTGTTTCCAAATACTTAACAAAATTTTCTATTTTTAGACAAAGATCAGAGTTGTTTGAATCACTTTACTAAAAATAAGGATTTAATTTTTCCTTTCCTTTTACCATTTGTGTGTAAGACATTAGATCTTGGAGATATTTCAAACCAATCTTATCATTAATGATTTTGGAGAAAGACTCCATTCTATCCCATGTTTAAACCATTTACTATAATAAACCTAGTACCTATTCTAATTCCTATTGTGTTTCAAACCAAGACCTATCCCTATACCAATGATAATTTCAAACCTAGACCCTATACCATTTTCATAGACCAAGACCTTCCTCTTTGGGCTAATTATCAAACCTATCCATGATGATAATCATATGCCAAGATCATCCTTATTTAGGCCAATTAAATTACTAAGTTTTCCCTTTCAATTATAATGGTATCTGATCTAATACCTATGATGGTAATCTTTCTTTGGTCTACATGAGCCACCAATCTTCGTAGTGCCCAAGGATTACCATTCTAGGCCATCATCCTTCAACTTGGATTAGTAACCATGCTTCATAGCATCCTTTCATTACAATTCCAAGACTTCATCCTTCAATAAGCATTAGGAACCAAGATTCATAACATCTATTCATTACCATTTTAGGACCTCATCATTTGGCTTGTGTTAGCCACCAAGCTCCATAACACCCATTCATTACCATTATAGGATCTTCAAAATAAAGTAGCTTATTATCCCAATAAGGTTGCACAATTACAACTAGAAATATCATAATTATCATCTTAGAACCACAACCAATATTTGTTAATCCCATAATAGATGAAAATATTTAATAAGATCCCATTATCAAACCACAATCCATTATTCATCCATTACAAACTTTCCCCTAGTTTAAAAAATCCAAGATGATCTTTGAGACACAACAAAACCAATCATTACCTCTCAAAGAGCCAACATTCAAATACTAATATGTGTTCAAAACATATATTATACATCCTATTATAACCCAAGTCAAAGAGAACCAACCAATCCATGATATTTTTATTTAAACACTTATTTATGATGAGTTAACCTATGTTGAATCATGCTTTGACCATTTCCCTATTTTTAAGGAGCCTCGCTTTGACAAGCCAATCTCTATGGAGTTACCTGTTAACCCTTTACCTTTGGTTTAGGAGTTTCACTCTAGCAAACCAATTTTTTTTGAGTCACCCCATAATGTTTATAACCTCCTTTATGTAAATCATTATCTTGACCATTGCCATATTTTTAAGGATCCTCACTTTGATGAGCCAGTCTCTATGGAGTTGCCTATTGACCATTTTCCTTTTGTTTAGTATATTCACTTTGACAAGATAGTCTTTGTGTAGTATTTTTTAGTTGATCCTATTTATGAATATTTCATTATTCATCCTCAATCCATTAATCATCCAATACCAAAAATTAAAAACAACATATTTGATATAACACTAGATGAAGAATCAACATTAAATTTAGGTTGTATTTTTGAGTTGATATCAGATTTAGCATTAGAAGTATAATGAACATCAAATAAAGAGTCCCTTGAGTTATAAACTTTAGAATTAGAATACAATTATGGATATTACAACATTGGTTACACATGCCTCGTAAATCAATTTGAATACATTTATGATCCTTCCATGGTTTTTTAGGATGATTAATTTAAAATCAATACAATTTCTCCTAATATCTTCTATAAATATTGAAATACCTCTTCCCATTGCATTACTTCTCTATTTACATTAACACCTACTAATATAGCCATTATATTGACATTTCACCCCCACAAGTATCGATTAGGATTGATAGAATCACACCTTATTAAACTGTATCCATGGAAACATATCAATTACAAAATATTAAAGGGAAAAAGACAAAATTCATGTAGAATAAGAATAATCTCCTAGTGAAACCTTTTCAGAGACACTAGTGAATAATAAAATTCCAAACTCAACATCTTCTAGTGAAACCTTATTTGAGGTGCTAAAAGACAATCAAAGTTAAAAGTCAATGTTCCTTAGTGAAACCTTCTTAGAGGCACTATGGGACAATAAAGATAACTTTATTAGTGAAAACCTCTTTGAAGCACCAATAAATGAGCACAATAGTTCTTCAATTCTTGATGAAGAAATTATCAAAGATAACATTAAAACAACTTCCATTATAAAACATAATCAAATGGAAGCTAATCTCATACCCAAACAATAGGAAAATATAGTGTTCTTATCGAAATCATATTTAGAAGTATTTGGCCTCACCATTACTAAAATTATTTTGAATCTAGAATCAAAAAAAATTTATGCCTAAAAATCATGATCTTCATTTATTTCCCAACCATTATACATTCCATTATGATCCATATCCCCATTGCCAAGTTAGACCTTTTATCTACTATTTATTCATATTTACAATCCCTAGCATCAATTTCTTGTATAGATGCTATCAAGACATATTGTCTCAAATCTTGGAGAAAATAAGTTTAAAGACTACCAAAGATCACAATAGTGTTATTGTAGTCCAAATCAGCAACAAGTTCTTGATAGAGCAATTATTCAAAAGGGGTGTGAGCTAGTAATTTACATAATTAACTATTCTAGTTATATTATTTATTGATCAAGATGTGCATCTCCACATCATTAGAAAAATAGAACCATTTTCCTTACCTTTACATTATCTCATACCTTACCATTTACCTAAACTTGTCACTTGGGGGCAACCCTATTACCATCATAGCCAATTATCATAACATCACCTTGTCTTTTCCTTTTCCTCACCTAACCATTATTTATATACCTTCCTTAATTACTAAAGTTGTTTTACCCACCTTTACGCCCCTCCCCTTATTAACCTTGGTTTTGATCTATTGGTTCTTTGGTCACCTTTAGCAAGAAGATTCAGATAAAGTTTTAGTAATTGATTCAGTATTCTAAATAGATCTTATATCTTAGACAAATAAAATAGTGATTTGGAAATTACATTATTCATTGTTGTCATGTTCTATTTCATTTTTGGTGATACTAATTATAGACACCTTTGGGAAAATTAGTATCATTGACCCATTCCATTATTTTCTACTTATAACTACCTATGGGAAAATTAGGAATAACACCTATACCATGCATTATGCCATCACCAAACCATTATTATTTTTATATTATGCCATTTACCTAATTCACAAACTTGATTTTACCTAGTTGTATTCCTCTACTGTAAGGCATAACTACAGTGACTAGAGGTCTCATTCTAAGACTATGTAGGTAGTGCTCAATTTTGAGGTCAACTCAGTCACCTTTTTCCATGATCTCACTAGTTTTTTATCATTTTAAGTTTGAATTATCTCACCATTTTATGAGTAACCTAAGCCATGCTCTCACCATTTTATGATTTAGATTATTCTATATCTCATAATTTTTTATTGAATTGAGATGCCTAGAATTTTCCAAAAACACTTGAAACAGTTCCAAAACCTCTAAACATTTGCAAAGATATAGAAAATATTAAAAATTAAAAAAATCATGAAAATTTGATTAGAATTTCCATATGAGATATAAATTCATCAAAATTTTCTTAGATATGCTATCTTATTTATTTAATTTATTTCCAGACCACCTTGGTCTTTTTCCTCCAATTTTTTAGAGAACTACATCACCTTGAGGTTTGTAAGGACTATGTAGGAAACACTTAGATACATGGGGTATCTTAGGTTTCCTTGATTGTACATTCATTTAATTTTCAACCAATTTTACACCTTAAGGATCCTGGGATCCCTAACTATTTCATGAGTAACCTCTTATCATTTAATTTCCCCATCTTTATTGGCCTTAAGCCTTACACTCTCACCATTTTGTGAGTTCATGTTATGACCCTTATTTATTAAACTTTGATACATTCATGATCACTTGGTTTTACCTTATGCTCTTATGTTTTTATGAGTATTTACTTTCTTCACATACTCACCATTTTATGAGATCATTCATATTTTCTTATACACATCCATCATGTTTCCTTATCATTTATTTCCTTCTATCCCATATCCTATGAGAACTACATTTGTCTTGAATTTCATGTTATGTATTACATTCATGGAACTATGTAAGCAATGCCCACTTGCCTAGTGCATCTGGAGTTAGCTCAAATACCCCTTATTTTTATTCTATTCCCCCTTTTTTCTTTATTTTGATTTGTTGTCTCCTATAACCTAAGGGAAATGTTTGTTTCCTTATCTCTAACATTATTACATATAGCCTAGGGGTGACCTTATTATTCTTTCCTTCTAATGTTTTTATACCTACATCATTGATATCTAGCTTAAGGGTCACCCTGTCTCTAAGAGTAACACATCTATTACACATGCATGAACAATTTATTTTCTATTTTTACTAATGTTGTGATTTACAATTGTTGTGTTTTTTATTTTATTTTTATTTCTTTGTTCACTTTTTATTTATTAGTGTTTTATTATGTTTCTATTTATTGGTGTTTTGTTTTTTTTAGTTAGTTTATTTATTTGCTTATTTATCTACTTTAATTGTTGTGCCTTGACTTAGTCTATATGGATTCATTAGGTGATTTCTTGTGCATTATACTTAATCCATTCATATTCATACGTCAACATTTTCAACATGGATCTTATCATTGGTGAATTATTTTTAATTTATTATTAGATCAAGAGTCATTCTTTATGCACATCATATCTAGGTTTTCATGGTGTTTTATATCATGGTGCGTACCATAACATGTTACAAAAAAAATTAGTTTAGTGGATATTACACATAATGGTGATAAAATACTTCTCTTTACTCATGACATATCCAAATATTACTCAAATATAGAGTAATTAAATCATGAATGAATTTCAATCCATGTTAGTTAGGATGTGCATATTCATACTTACATGTAGCCCAAATATATACCTACCCTTTGTACTATATTACTCTTACTATGTGAGTACGGTTTTATTATATAATCCCCATTTTATAATTCACCTATTATTCTGAAATCCTAATGCCAATGATTATAACCACCTTTGGGCAAATCATTATACTTCAATCTATCTGGACACTAATGATTATAACCACCTTTGGGAAAACCATTCCTTTTAACCTTAATGTGTCAATGATTATAACCACCTTTGGGCAAATAATGTTTTCTATCTTTCCAACCAGGGCATCTCACTATGCCATTGATTATAACTACCTTTGGGTAAAATAATATTTTCCACCCCCTTTACCTATAGGTTCCATCATTTCCTTATTTTTGAGGGATTGTTCATCGACCTTATTTGTCATCCATTCCCTCAAGGGGGAATATAAGGCTCATATATCACTTTTTAGGGCATTAGGAATTAATTAATTTTTCATTCATTGAGAATATGTAACTATACATATAGCTTTCAATGCCTTTCAAAATAGGGGAAAACTATATACACTCCATTCTGACCATAACTGGCTTCTAATGGGACTTCAGATTGATTTCTACACAATAAGGCAAATTAACCCTAGGAATCATTGAATGTCCTAAATTCATCTGTACATTAGACACTAGTTCTTAAAATCATGTTGAGGCATCCCTATTTGTGGTATTAACCTATATGTAATAATAACCTCTCATTAATTGATCCCTAGTCAACTTATGACCTAGTAATGTGACAGTTTGGCCTTTAGACCCATTAAGCAGGGCACTTAAACATTTCCTAAAATGCTAAAATACTAAGTAGAATGAATGAATTAATTAAATAAAATTAAATGCTTAAGTGAAATTTCTATGTGCAATTATTAAGAAGAAATTTTGGAAAATAGAAAAAATCAATAAAAATGAGGTCATCATCTCCAAAGTCAAGCAATTGGAAATATCTCCCTAAATTCCATAAATTTAGGATTGGAGAGCCATGAATAATAATTAAGATCTTTATATTAAATATTAAGTGTGTGTCCCCTCCTTAAATTAAGTAGTTTTTAGTTCAAAATCAGCTATAGTTAACTCTAACCTAACTACACTTGGGTTAGAGTTAGTTTTGGAAGCTATAAATGCAAGGCCTCACCCATTGATAAAGGAGTTTCTACTATTTAATGTTCTTATGTAGGAATTCCTTCAAGAATATTGAGTAGTGTAATGTTATTATGTATGATTTACCTCAAAGATATCTTGAACTAAAGTTATCATGCCCATTTTATAACCCAATCCAAGCCAAATCCAAGCCAACATTACTAAGGTGACAAGGAGAGGTGGTGCAAAGAGCTCCATTGCCAAAGATTTATTTTTCACACAATCGAGCACATCAGTCTCATTTTCAACACAGAACACTTGCTCTTATGAAAGGTAAAATATCTTGTTTTACTCTCATTTTTGAGTTACTTGTGTAGTTTGTTAGCTCCTTGAGTGTCTAGGCTATAGGTGTAAGCCTTTTTTTGTATTTTGCTTGATTTTATTTCATACTAACATAATATTGTTGGTAATTTGAGGAGAGTTGAACACAAATTAGTACATAGAGAGTTTGAATACACATAGATAAATTTTAACACTAATAATATTATGCATTCACTATATTAAATCAATACGAACATACATACAAATATATAGGAATAAGATTCTTATAATAAGAGATTATAGATCCCTAAAAAATCTCTCAGCTATATAACCAAATAACCTATTCATGATTATTTTTATTATTCACAATAATAACATGCTTTGGTTAAATAACAAACCATATCCCTGTATTTATATTTTACTATTTGGTATTAGTAAATATTTATTTACCACAAGGTAAATAACCCATAATAGATTTAACCAATGTAAAACTAAATCCTAAAATTCCCCCCCATAGTTTTTACATGGTGCAAAAAAATTAACAATAAAATCTATAGTATGCTCATCTCTTGAAAGCGCTAACTAGACCAAGTACAAACTCCATAGATTATCTCTTTACCCTTATGAAGGTGTAGTGGCAAGCTAAATTATGTAGGACTAATCCCTTTCTCTTTGGGTTCCTGTGGGGTCTTCCCTTCCTCTTTGGGTAAATTTATAATGAATATTCAAGATCCACAAGCTTGGTAATAACTGGATAACCATCCCTGAGTTTATCTAGAAATTTTCTCCTATTCCCCAAAAATGAGTTTTCTAAAAATATGAATTTTTCTTGAATATCTACAAAGGGGTTTATTTTCAAACCAACATACTAAAAAATTCATGTGAATAGGAATGTGCCTTTATTATTATTAACACACACCACACAAATATGCCACTAAATTATAAGTGTCCTCTTCATTAGTGGCTTGCAAGAAACTTGAATAGATTCCATCCTCCTATGCCTCTATCCTCTAATAAATGAAACTGATCACTCAACAAATATCTTGATAAATATTAGCTACATGTCATTTTGACTGAAATGGGGTCACTGCATAATATTGACATGCTCATTGGATGTTGAGTACACCTAAATATGCATCCCTAAGGCAATTTTTTTATTTTTACAATTTTTTTTTTAATTTTTAAAACTTTTGATCTTTTCAATTTTTAATAGCTTGATGACTATAACTCATTTTTGGAAAAATACCTCTAGATTATAAAAGACATAAAATATAGTAAATGTCCCAAATATAAATATCAATTTTAATATAGCAAAAGACTATATTTAAAAATGGATCAAATAACTTAACACTACTATAAGCTTCATAAAATACTTTATATATGTAATAAATAACCTAAGATTAAAGTGAAATACCAATCATATGAGTGATAATGTGGTTATGTGTTTGCATGCTTGATGTAGGAAAACTACAACAGGGCTTGATTGTATTAATTGCATGAGCAATGCATGTGGTACTCAGCTAGACAAATAGATTTTATGTATTCAGTTGATAAGGTACATGGTAGGGAGACATGGTGAGCATAATCCAAGGAACATAGGTGTGTCAATCTTAATATAAGATTGATTAACTACATATGAATAATCTTACATGGACTATGAGCCTCTCATAAAACAAAAACTAGTTCTTAATACAAAATCTTAAATGCACTTTGATGTCCCTATTGAAAAATTGAATTTGTGTAGATTAAAATGCTTTTTTTGTGGGTTTGATATTCAAATTCCACATTATGTGATAGATCTGCATCAATGTTGAATTTAAAGTCTCTAATATATTTCCTCCTTAGTTATGTTTACCTTTGTCGAACAACACAAGTAGATGGGTAATTGGTTGTACTCAAATTATGGGTTGAGACAATTAACAATAAATAATGCACAATCTTCTTTTAAAGTTGAGTCCTCAATATTAATGTAGGGTTTGATGATCCTAATTTAATTCTCATAATGAAAATAAAATTTTGATTTGAATAACAAATATAAGTTATCAACTTCAAGATATTTTTAGGTCATAATAGGATTGGATCTATGCAAACACAATCTCTATGATGCAAAAAACTCTATTCTACCTTATATCACACAAATCTCAATTGATTTTTTTCCATCAATTAGGGTAATGTATAAATAAGGAGTTTCCCCTATAAGTCTTATCAAATAACCATTGCAAAGGATCAGACACTGCTCTGATACTGATGTTTGTAATTGGAGGAGATCTAAACATAAATTAGTACATAGAGAGGCTGAATACACATAGATAAATTTTGACACTGATAATATTATGCATTCATTATATTAAATAAATATGAACATACATACAAATATATAGGAATAATATTCCTATAATAAGGGATTATATATCCCTACAAAATATCTCAATTATATAACCAAATAACCTATTCATGACTATTGTTGTTATTCACAAAAATAACATGCTTTGGTTAAATAATAAACCATATCACTATATTTATATTTTACTATACATTACTAGTAAATATTTATTTACCACAAGGTAAATAACCCATAACAAATTTAACCAATGTAAAACTAAATCCTAAAAAATATTGATATCTCTTTTATGTATTTCTTGATCATAATAATCACATGCAGAAAAGACATTGACATAGCTGGCACAACATAGGCATTATTCAACCATGTTTGGGGTAATTTTAGGTTACCAACATCTAACACCTTCAACCATGATCCATACTTTATGAGTCATTTTTGGAAATCATTATGGAAATTGATGGGATGTAGTTAGATCAGTCAAAGGATTTTCATTTTCAAATAGATGGGAAAACTAAAGTGGTTAATCATACACTTTTTCATCTCCTATGAATGTATACCTCACACATGATCACACTTAGGATGACAATCTCTTGTACATTCAAAATGCCTACAACAAATACCTTCATAACTCTACTACCATAGTCTATTCTAGATATGTCTTATGTTTCAAACTTTGAAAACTCTTGACATCTCCTACTACATTCCATCAATCCATGCTTTAGGCACACAAGAAAGGGAATTAGACAAATCTAAGACATTTCTATGTCAGATCCAATTGATTCACCAATAAATTCAATAGATTCTCTCTCTCACTCATGATAAGTATAAGGATAACTCAGATGCATATCACACACCTCATGCATTTTGGGTAGGAAATAAAGTCTAGTTAAAACTTAAGAAGGAGCACTTCAAAAATCTACACTGGAAGATCAAGCCTATGTGCTATGGTCCTTACACCATTTTGTGTGCAGCTAGTGATAAATCCTTCATTTTTGATCTACCTTAATACTTAGACATGCACCTCGTATTCAATGTGGAAATTTTCAATCCTTAAATTTTTTCACTTCTTGAGCTAACACTGACATAACATCCTTCCGATTTAGATCCTAAACAATTAAATCTTAGAGAGGAGGACCAAATCATCAAAGTTACATACAGATGCACCTACCATGGCACACATCAACTTTTCTAAGTGGTCAAGGTTGGGTAATATGCTGATCAAGATAAGTGGTACACTTTAAATCAACTTTGGGTGTAGTTTTCATAACTATGACCCTATGTAATGGAGACCATTACTCTTTAATAAAGGGATAATGATCCATGTCAATTTTTTCATAGTTTAACTAATGCACCTCTCACCTAATATTTCATAGTTCTTACCTAAAATATGTTCAAAGTCATATACACAAGTCTGATTCCATATTGTAAACTTCTATGTACTAATCCCTACACACTCCACACTATGTACTCATTATTACAAACTTCATAATATGTAGTCCCATGTACCACATAAGTCCTATGATTACTCACTAACTTATGTACCCCTCATGCTTATAGTATAATGTACCTCATATGTTTGTGCCACATCTCACAACCTTGCATGTTGGTAGTTACATTTCATAGCTTGTAAACTCATATAATTTGTAATCTTGAATTGTAGATCAAAGTTCCACATGTCTCATTGAATTCTTATATCTCACAACACATCCACTTGTTGACTTGCCTTGGCTATGTGCTCTAATATGTTTACCAATTATCATCTAGCCTATAAGATAAACTAAGACACCTATATTATTGATAAATGACATCAGTTGTAATGTTTATTATATTCTAATTGTATACATATGTAATATACACATATAGCCTAAGTTTGATGCTCCACATATTCATAACATAGATAGTATTATCTATGTATCT
Source organism: Torreya grandis (assembly GCA_037957365.1). Taxonomy (NCBI): domain Eukaryota; kingdom Viridiplantae; phylum Streptophyta; class Pinopsida; order Cupressales; family Taxaceae; genus Torreya; species Torreya grandis. The sequence goes on along the minus strand of JARHVA010000785.1, from coordinate 2,182,496 downwards.
ACTTTGTAAAACATGCACTGTAGCATGTTATATTAGTTTTCCCTATCCTCTATTGATGAATAGATGTTTCATTTCCTCCAAGTAAGAATTTCACTCCATTGAATGTGTTTAGTTGTTTCTTTCCTAGTTATCTTTTCCCATTCAGTCTACATAACCAAAACATAGTTTCCCCCCATACACTTGGTCTTAGGCCCCATGGTGTGGATCATATGTACTTATATTCTGATTAAGGGCTAACTAAATGAGAGTGTTCCTATTTAAATATAAATATGATATTTTATTTATCACATTAATAAGGTTGGTTAAGGCCTCATTTTGGGGAATTTAATTACTTTAATGCTCTCATCATGTCTTTTCTTTGATGAATTTACACTTATCTATTTTATTTATTTTTAGGGTCCATATTTCAAACCCAAGATAGTGTGGTGCATTAAAATCATTAGACAACCACAAAGTATAAGATAAAAAAATCAAATCAAGGTCCATATACTATAACAAAGATGATACATAATATGGATTTAAACCAATGAGAAGGTGACAAATTGCAAGTGTTATAAAGGGATAATGGATGCCAAAGTAGTTAGTTGGTAGTCAAGGAATGTTGGTGTGGTCTATAGCTATAAATAATGGTAATGTATTCATTATTATTAAAAACCAGGCTGATCTCAAACACCTTTCCTTAGTAATGAATATTCATAACTTCTCATTTAGTGGGATGAATTGGTGATCGAGGGAGGGGTGGACCCTTTGTGTATATATTTTATTTTGAGATCCATTATGAGGGTCAACATATTTTAGGACTAGATAATGTTACACCTAGCTGTCTCTTTATGGATTGTAACATAAACATATATAACCAAACATTTTAAATATTTCCTTAGGATAATCTCTCCCATTCCCATTATTAATATTATTTTTATAAAGTTTTTATTCATCATTTAAATGATTGTAACCACCTATTATTATTAATAAAAATCCATATATCGATATATTAAAGGTTTTTAAGAGTTATAACCCATTTCCTACACATGTCTATGGTGTTCATGGTCTTTTCCTCTTATATAGTTAAATTCTTAGACTCTTGCACTATTATTAGGTTAAAGTTGTGTTAAGTCTGTCTCAATCAAGTATTGATTTTAGTGGGTATGATTGATCAAAAATTTATAGAGATTCTTTAGTATAAGTAGACATTTATTCTTGTATCCCTTTTATTTTATGTTTTCTTTATGATGAGGGTTTAATCTAGGACATAAACAATTTAAAATTAAATGTTTATCTTGATTGTTATTTTTTTATTATATTCATCACTATTTAAAAAAAATTAAATTTGTATATGTGATGAATATATTTGGAAATTAGTTATTTACTTGTTACACTAGACCTTATAATCTATAATTTACATCACAAAGCAAGGCCCTGTGGGTATTAATTGGGGAACTCATGATCTGTTCCTAATTTTATAAGTTGAAGTTATGGTAAAGATTTAGTTTTTTTAAATGCCCCTTGAAAGGAATAGTTTCACATTAACATGCTGAGTGAATCTTATCATACCAAGATTTGGTACGTTTAAACCTTAGGGAAGCTTTTATTTCATAGGATATTCTTATTTTTAGGAGATACAGGTCCAAACAAACCTTATATAAGTGACATGTTAAAAACACCATCAACATTTTGGTACTAAAATTAGGGCCCCAATTCTTTAATCTAAAACTAAAATTTTAACAAAAATATCAAACTTAAACACTTAGGAGTGTTTCCCACACTTGGGTAGTTTAAAATATAAACTAGAAATCAAACTCATACCCATCAGATCAAAGTTTTTAGGGGCTGATTTTGAGTTTTTAGAACTTGTTAAACATTAAAAACTAAGGGTAAGAAAATGGAAGCCAAAAAAATGACAAATTCACTTATCTAAAAGCTTGCATACAACTATAACTCCATTTATCAACCCCTTTGCTTCCCCTCAGAACCCACTATGGTAGTTAATCTTACTTGGATCGATGGTGGTGGATGCTCTATGAACATTCCATTCCTACCCATGACTTGCCTAAGAATATTGATAAATTATGTCCAAAGTATGTACCAAATAGGATTCAAATAGCCAAAGATCATATTAATACATTTAAATATGCCTTTATCCAAACAAAAATTTAACATGAGGATGTGGATTTCCACCTATTCCCTTACTCCTTGGGAGAGGTTACTTATGTTTGGTATACTAAGCTACCTAATACATCTATAACTTCCTAGAATGATCTTTTAAGCATGATTTTTAATCACTTCAGGCTACCCATTAATCTGTTTGTCCTATATCAACACTTTAATACTATCCATATGGATCCAAATGAGTCTAAGAGTGTCTTCAATGAGTAATTACATAATATTTACCAAAGGTTGAAGGATGTGTACAATAAAATATAAATAACTATCATATAAACATACCCAATGGTTTTGGACTCAATGAACTCCATATTCCTTAGAAGGACCCTGATATCCCTCTTATCCTTGTCCTTATCTTACAACGAGGATATCAACATTGAGAAATAAATGGTTCCACAAGGATATGGGTTTGGTCCTTTACCTTCATTAAGCTAGGTAACAAAAATTGGTGATCAATCATGCCCTTCAACATGACACTCTTTTGATGAAACTAATCCTAAAATCCCTATATACAAGCCTAAATTTGGTCTATAATCTAATGTACATAAACTATGTGTCTATTGGTTAGCCTTACATTCCTCCTACTCATATTTTTCATAGGAAAAAATTCAACAACTTGTTCTCATAGCATATAACAACATTATTTTCATGCCTAACAGTAGTGGTAATGTTACCTCCACTAGCAACTAATAGGTTATCCAATAATTTCTAATTAATTATAAGCATATCAACAATGTGCATAACCAAGTGCATGATATTATCCCTATATTTATAAATTCTATGAAACTAATGACTAAAACCTTAGTGTAAGTAATAAATCAATAAAATGCTAGTGTGAACCCTAATGTAGGGAATTTGTAATAAATTGTCATGAGGTTAACAAATGATATTGTTAATTTTCATAAATAAGTGTCATAAAACACAACCCAAAATACAAATAAAAAACCACAAAATATAAATTTAAACTTCCATAAAATATAAAATCAATGGAACATGAGGTGAAATGAAGGTGTGCCTAACCCACTAGACTTTACCAATCAGAATAACAAAAAAATGTGTCTCTAATGAATAAAATTGGCCAATTTAGCATTTTAAAACTATTTTAAGATACATAATATGGTTGACCATGATAATATTGAATGTGTTGAGTTCATCTATGCCTCAGATATATTCCAAAAAGAGATGGACAACATGGAACTATTACTTACACCTGGTAATAATTATAACTAAGGTAGAGGAAACCTTGGTACAACTCTAGTGTTGGAGACTTATGAGTTTCTATTTGAGAGTGACAATATAATTGAGTAAAAATTAGATGAGATACATTCATATAAATCATTTCAAATGGGAAATAAATATTAGTTGAGGAGAAAATTTCAAACCTTGTTGACTACTTATACTCCTCTGAACAACACTCAAGTTCCACCAAATGAGAACTTAAGTAAAAACCCATTTATACCTATATGACCCCAAATGTATTATCAAAAAAATAAAAACTCTACTCCCCTTCCAAATAAAAAATTAGTATAACCAAGTAAACATGGGTATAATGTTGTAGATGACCTAAATAAAACTAAGCCCAATATCACCTAAATAAAACTAAGGCCAATATCACTATGTTTGAATTTCTCCAAATTTTCAATGAAAATGAAATGTTACTAAAACAATCATATTATAATAAATGGAAATAAACTATTAATAATATAGATGCTTAAATTGTAATTAATAAGGAAAATATTGAAATTCATCCTTTCCTCCTAACAAGCCATTTTTTTGGTAAAAACTTGCATAATTATTTGTTAGATTCAAGTGATTTTAGAAACCAATCTTCCAATAGTTGTGTTTGAAACCTAAAATGTCAAAAAGGAAAGTTTGATAGTTGGATAAATAAGAGATTAAGATTTTTGGCGAGTTGAACCACATCCATATGCAATTAGAATCTGATCTGAGGGTGTAATAGTTTATTGAAATTCAAGTAATGGATATACCTAATGCTTATAGTATTCCTTTAAGTAGAGACTAATCTAGATCACTAAATTATTACATGGTAACAAATTTCTCTTATGTGTGGCTTCCATGGTGAGGCATACCAAATCAAATCAAAACTTATAATGAGCCACAATAACTCACAAGATCATGGAGTATAACAAAAAAAAAAGATATTATTTGAAGAGTCAGAGCTTGGGGTTTATGCACTTGTGAAAGAAACATAATATTATAAGAAACTCTCTATCAACATGTTTTCCATACAAGAAAATTTATAATTTTATGAGTTAGATCAATTAGATGAACATGATTTACACTTTGATCATGAGATAAATTCATTCCATACTATTGCCATAGTATGTGAGGAGGTTAAACCAACTAATCTAAGTGTAAACCAATATTTTAAATAATTCTCATCAACATTGGGAATGGATAAGTCAAAAATCAACAAGCTTAATGAGAGTTGTCTAAATGAAGATAAGGAGTTTATATGCTCTCATGATGAGAAAATAACTATTATGAAAAACATTGTAATCACTTATACCGTTATGTAATTAATTAATATGTATCTATAAGTTTAGAAACAATATCTATGCCCACTTATCATTGGGAAAATTGATGAGGAAGTCAATGTTAAAACAATACCCACTAATGAAAATACCACACATGTAGCTAAAAATCATTTGTGGATACTAAATTTTTATGTTTATAAATCTAAGAGTAGATTTAGTGTTAGTATAAAACTCATCAATCCTAGAGGGAAGTCATATTTAGTTGAATTTCACCTATAATTTTCTTTCATGAAAAATGTAGCTAATTATGAGATACTAGCTCATGGTTCTTATTCGTACTCAGGAAGAAAATCAAGAATATCAAGATATTGGATGACTCTAAATTAGTGGTTAAACATATAATAATCTAATATGATTTTAGTGAAAAACATTAATATAGATACCATAGTTTAGTATGGAACTTAATAGAGGATTTTAATGCATTAAAAATTTAAACATTGCCTCATAGAAGAAATTATACATCTGATGCATTGGCTATAGTTGCAAGTACTCTAGAACATATAGATGAATCCAAGTTAGGAAGGTTTTCCATAGAGTTAGTCTCCACTCCTTCTATTCCTAATGATATTAATAACTTCCAAGTATTCAATTATGACTAACATATTATCAACTTCATCACCAACACAGATGATTTTGAGACTTAGATTATAGTTGAAGATGATAGAGAAGAGTTTTAACCATATGAGGAAGGAATGATAAATTTGAAAACTGATATTATACCTAAGGGAATGGTCTTATTATAATTTTTGTTTTACAATTATTACTGGGGTGAAAAAGAAAAAACTACTCTTATTAAAGATATGTTTCACCAACATTGTAATCGAAGCAATGTCAATGAATCAAAAAATGTGCTTCTAGGCATGACATGCAATTAAAAGGAGAGATAAGACTTTGTTCAAGCCTTAAATTATTTTAAATATTAAATAGAATGGATCTATCATGAATTAAAGGTGTTCAAAATGTCAATTCTCATTCATACCATTCCTTTTAAGTCGGGATTCAAACTATTCCATTAGAGACAAAGGTCAGTGACTCCACTACTAGAACCATTGATATTCAAATAAGTGTATAAGTTACTTCAAAAAAGATAATATTAACTATTAGGCACTTCATGTGGGTGGATAATTTGGTTATAGTTATAAATAAAAATAAAGAGATAAAGGCTATGTGTTGACTTTCACAACTTGAACAAAACCTCAAATAAAGACAATTACCCACTTCTTGTACTAGATGAATTTATATAGATAGTGAATGGATCTCAAATGATATCATTCCTAGATAGGTATTTAGGGTATAATCATATAGTGGTCAAATATGAGGACCCAATTAGGACAAAGTTTAAAATAAATTGGTTGACATTCACATACAAAAGGATGCCATCTAACCTAAACAATGTAGGTGATACCTTCCAATGTGTCATGGATATTACATTTAAGTATCTCATAAATAAATGCCTAGTCATATACATGTATGATCTAATTGTCTTGTCCAATAATAGAGTAGACCACTTGAAGGACTTAAGAGAAGTATTTCAAATGTTTAGATATCATGTAATCCCAATAAATCCTAAAAAAATGTATATTTAGGGTCATAGAGGGAAATTTGTTGGGCCACATGATCTCAAAATAAAGAATATATAAACCCTATAAGAGTATAAGTAATTTTAAAAATTATATTTCTTGGTAGCAAAAAAGGGTTGAAATCATTCTTTAATAAGATTAGATTCTTTAAGAAGTTCATTTTGGGTTTTAAAAATATAATCCAACCACTAAATGATATGCTAAATAAGGATGTTAATATTGAATGGATGATTGAAGCATAAGAAATTTATTCAGATCAAGAAAGTAATTATAAATACATTGGTGATAATCAAACCTAACTATATGCAACCCTTATACATATACTCATTCACTTCAAAACACTTGAGTGTTACTATCCTAAAGTAGAATAAATATGTTAGAGATGAGAAACCTCTATTATTCATGAGTTTGACACTCTGTAATGTTGAACTGAGGTATTTAGTTATTGAAAAACAAGCTTTTGCCTTAACTAAAGCTGATAAAAAAGTTCAAACACTACATTATCTGTAGAAAGGTATTTATTTTTGTGCCTAACACAATAGTGAAATATATTCTAATTAAAAATGATTTGGGTGAGCAAAGGGTTAAGTGGATGACCATTATCCAAAATTTTGACCTAAAACTCCAACTAATGAAAATTTTGAGATCTCAAGGACTTAGTAAGGCCATGGCTAAAGTGGACTCACATATAGTTTGTTAGTAGTAAATGGTTCAAGTTATCATAAATGATGACTAGTACCATGAAATGGTATACTATTTTCTAAACAATGAGTATCCAAGTCACCTAAATTAAACTTAAAGGAAGTCTTTATACCTTAAAATAAAAAACTTTATGATCAAATCAAGCATACTATACAAAATAAATCATGAAGTCATATATCTTAGGTACCTCAACAAATAATAAGTAGTTGGAGTAATAAGTGGTATACATGGGAAGGATGGAATTTAGATACATATTTTTAAATATTTTCATGCTTCCATTTAGATATGTCATACCTGTCAAGTTTCCACACATAAATAATACACCCCTTTTATGTCACTATAACTAGTCATTGAGGTTTGACCATTCATAGAATGGGATTGGACTTCATTAGATAAATAAACGATAACTACTCTTCAAGACATGAGTTCATCCTCATAGAAACTAAATACTATACCAACTGGATTGATGCTCAGTAATTCAATATTTGCACAACCAACATGGTAATCAACTTTTTGGAGGAGCATATCATTGCTAGGTTTGGAATGCCTGCTACTTTGGTATGTGATAATGACTTTGATTTATCCTCATTATAATTTATTAAATGTTATTATTATAAACAATTAATCCTAAAATTATTTTCTAATTATTACCCATAAGGTAATTGGGTTTCTAAATTAACAAACAAAAATATGTTAGGTCTTATGAATAAAATCTTGAAAGAGAACCCTAGTGATTGGCATAGTGTTTTAAAATTTACACTATGGTCTAATGGGACTATAGTTAAATATTATCTAGTTAATTCCACATATAATTTGGTATATGGAAAAGATACTATATTTCCTATGAACCTAATAATACCAACCTTGTAGTTCATGAGAGATTATCCAAAATTTAAAAATAAATTTGAATCTTGACAACTAAACCTAATGTGATAGGAAGAAAAATGTGACACAACCTTACTACACTTTAGCAATCACTAAGGAGTTGTCAAATTTTTTTTTGACAAATGAGCCAATGTGAATGCCTTTCAAATACATAATATAGTCCTTCTTTGGGACATGGATTATTAAAAAATGGTACATCATGGTAAATTTTATGTTTTGTGGTTAGGTCCCTACCAAATTTATAAAATCTTAGGCAAGAATGATTTATGCCTAAGGTGTCTGATTGGTGAGTATGTCTCATTTCCTATTAATGGTAAATTATTAAAACACTATTTATATACTTGAATGAGCCTAGAAATATCTTACTCTCTTATTTATTTCTAATTTAATCACTTTTTGTTTATTTTCTTTACTTTTGGTACTTGGTTTAGTTATATGGCATTTATTTTTGAGTTTAATATGTTATTTTGACCTGAAGGTTCCCTTTATTGGTCAACATTTGATAAATGTGTGGCTTGTATGTATGTAAAACCAATAACCTTTCTATGAGTGAATGTGGAAATTCTTGTTTGAATACGTATATAAACTATTGTTTTTGCCTTGTATTTTCAATGTGCTAAATGCCAATGATTTAGAATTAAACATATATATTTTAAAAGGCCTCTTTTATTATTTAAAGACAATAAATTTCACTAAATAAAATATATGAAGGAAGAATGCAACATTACTTTAAATATAATTTGTATCATTTATCATAGACTTCTTGATTTTCCCCTTAAACCCATGGCTTGGTCCTAAATCCTCTATAGATATGAAAATCAGAATATATTTCAAAAGGGAAGTTTAACTAAAATATAAAATAAGAAAATTATCCTAAAAATGGTGATCTTATAAATCTCCATTATGGGCTTTCCATCCTAGTTGTTAGTGGATCAAGGCCTTAGGAAAGGGCCAAATGTATCTCTATTGGGGATATGGATGTCCATCTAGTAGAAGAGAAATGCCCATACCATTCCTTTTTAATCCAAATGGAAAAATCCTTATCCTTTCATAAGTTCTCAACTCTTGAAAAAATCTTATTTATTGTGTGTACATGAAAAATAACATAATTAATCACATAACTTAGAAACTAATGGTCAGTAGATGGAATTGCAGCTTAGTATGTAGGTTAGAGTAGAATTTTGTGCCTTTATATTTAGACTTTTCTTTAGATGATTACTTGAAACCAATTCTTATATTTAAATGAGAATAGGTGACTCTAAGTTCTTGATAAACTTAGGAGTATCTCCCAATAGGAGTTGCCATTTTTTGTTGCTTGCACAACATGCTCCATTTTTGACCTAAAAATATAGAGCCTCTTTTCCTTGACTAATATAAAAATTTCCACATTTTATCTAAGAAGACCTTTCCTATCTAAGGGTTTTCTTAAAGGGGTATTTTCATCTATTTTCATGGTACAAGTCTTGGTTTACTTTATTTTATCATTTGGGTAGCTAACCTATTCTGGGCCTTTTTAAGACAAACTTGATTCTTCCTAGTTATCTCAAGCTCAATTGAGTGATCCCTTTCTAGTCAATCTCAAGTTCTTTAAGATTGAGTCACTTGATCCAAGCTCTCCTAAGTCTCCCAGGTCAAGCCCATCGATCTTGAAATTGTCAAATTCTAAGCCCTTTAAAGCTAAGTTTTTTATGTTTTAATAGATTTGTGCTTGTTACCTTAGTCATTTTTATTCATTCTAACATAGGCTTTAAGCCTTTCAAATTTATCTAGCCCCTTCCACATGTTTTTATAAGATAATTTCTTTATCCCAAGCTAAACTCAAAATATTCCTAAGTCTAAAAGGTTTTTAAGTCATTTTAAAGACTCTAGGATCTAAAATTATGCCATGTGGCATAAATTTGTGAATCTAAACCCATATATGGATTAACCTAGAGCTATGTCATCTAATGGATACAATCCCCCAAGGCCTTGATAAGTCACTATGTGGTGAATCCTCAATATTACAAGAGATTCAACTAATTAAAGCCTTTAGGAAAGTCTAAATGGTCTGATGACCATAAGGCCTTAAGGATCCACCACATGGTGACTTCCTAGATCCTAGGACCTTAGAGGAAAAAATGAAACAAAAATAATCCTAAAGTCATAGATTACCATATTATTATCATGTGGTGCCACTCTACATGCCTAGAACAAAGACCTATCTTAACAAGGGGATATCGCATGACACCTTGATGATGTCAACATTTCCTTAAGATTAAAATATGATGGAAATATACCTATCACCAAATTGTAAAACCCTAGGCCTCTAGACTAATTAGGGATGCTATATAGTTCTTGATGGGATTAAAATTAATGACTATCCTAGATGACAAAATTATTAGATTTTGGATAAGGAGTACCAATAAATTGAGTAACATATTTCCTTTGACTAGATGAAACTCATAATAACATTACACCATTTAAAAATTCTTGGGATAAATTGATGGTTAATATTTATATGTTATATACTTATAAAAAATCCAATGTTCTAATTAAGGTCTGATTATGCAACTATTCCTATCTAAATAGAAATTTGATATTTTATTTCTCACATTTAGTCAGGTTGGTTGAGGCCTCATTTTTTGGAGTTCAATCACTTTAATGCTCATACCATGTATTTTCTTTGATGAATTTTTTCTTAACTATTTTATTCATTTTTTAGGGACCATATTTCAAAAATGGGATATTACAAAGTAGGAAAATCATTATAGAATAATAAAGCATAATATAAAATAATCAAATCAAGGTAAATATACTATAACAAATAATATACATAAGATGGCTTATAAATAATCAGAAGGTGAAAAATGGAAATAACTATGAGGGATGATGGATCACAAAGTAATCAACTAATGATCAAGAAATGTTGTTGTGGCATATAACTATAATTCATGGGCATGTCTTCATGACTATCATAAACCAAGCTGATCTCAACCACCTTTCCTCAATCAGCATTGAATATTACCAACTACCCAATTAGTGGGTTGAGTTGGTGATCGAGGGAAGGACTAGCCCCTTCATGTATATAGTGTATTTTGAGAGCCATTCTAAGAGTAAACATATTTAAGGATTAGGTAATGTTTTCACTAGATATATCTTTATGAAATTTAATAGAAACATATAAAACTAGACATTTTTAAATGCTTTTTAAAGATAATTATTCTCTTCCCATTATTAATATTACTATTATAAAGTTTCTATTTTTAATTGCAATGATTGTAACCAACCAATATTATTAATCAAAAATCATATGTTGATATTTGAAAGTTTTTTAATAAGTTAAAACCCATTACCTACACATGTATATGGTGGTCATGGTCTTTTCCTCTTATATGGTTAATTTCCTAGATTCCTACACTATTCTTGGGTTGAAGTTGTGTTAATTTTAGCTCATACAAGAACTTATTTTAATGGATGTTCTTGGTTAGACATTGCTAGAGCCTCTTCAGTATAAGTAGGATTTTATTACTTTATCCCTTTTATTTTGTATTTTATTTATGATGAAATGTTAATATATCAAATAAGCAATTTGTAATTAAATGCTTATCTTTATTTCTATTTCATGATTCTATTCATCATTGTTTAAAAAATTTCAAATTTTTAAATGTGATGTAACTATTTGGAAATTAGTTATTTAATTATTAAACTCAAACTTAGAAGTTATAATTTCCATCATAAATCAAGGCCCTATGGGTATTAACTAGGGAACTATCAATGTATTCCTAATTGTCTAATTTGAAGATAATAATAGAGAGTTTATTAAAAGTCCCATTGAATGGAATGGTTGCACTTAAACATGTTGAGTGAAGGTTAACATACCAAGACATGGTACATTTAAATATTAGGGAAGTATTTCCTTCATGATATCTTCTTCATTTCAAGAGAGACAAGGCCAAATAAACCCTGACTAAGTTGATGTGTAAAAAACACCATTAAAAGAATGTTGTTAAGATTTATGAACTTAGATGAGACCCACTTAGAAATAAAGGAGGTTTATGATGGAATTTTTTGGTAACATTACAAGGGAATGGTATTATCCAAGAAGATCCTATAAAATGGCTATTATATGAATATGGATCTTGATGCTTTTTAGTACATCAAGAAGTGTGGGGCATGTAATAAACATGGAGACATAATTCATGTTTCATCATAGGAATTGCAGCCCATAACCACTCCATGGCCTTTTTACACCTAAGGATTCAATCTTGTAATCAAGATTAACCCTTTTTCATAAAATGACCATAAGCACATTATCATAACCACTGATTATTTCAAGAAGTTATTGGAAGCTATGTGACTCACTTATGTCATCAATTATAAAATTTATGAATTAATGCTTAATAATATAATTTTCCATTATGGTATCCTCTTTTTCATTATTTATGATAACACAAAATAATTTTAGAATAAATATTTTAGGACCTTATGTAAATAGTTTCATTTTAACACAAGTAATTCACACCATATTACCCCAAAGGTAACGACTAAGTAGAGGTCACCTATAAAAACCACCATCAAAATCATTAGGAAAAAATTCAATGATGTTGATTGTGATTGGTATCTTTAGTTATATCCTACTTTATGGGTTTCCCAAAAAAGAATCATACTCCAACCATGGATACTCCATATTCATTGGGCTTTGGTGTTGATGTTATCTTATCAATCGAGGTGAAACTAATATTTTTTCATATTTCACTACAAGTCTTCATCAATGAATAAAATATAGGTATATCTAATTTAAGGAGATATGAATTTTGGATGAAAAACATCTTTATGGTCTTAATCTTTTGAAGTAATATCAATATTAATTAGATAAACAATAAAATAAAAGAGTCTAGCAAAGAGGGTTTAAAATTGGTGATTTAGTCATCGAATAAAATAAATGAAATAAAAATGTTGATCATGAAAATAAGGGAAAGTTTAATCCCAATTGTCTTGGTCCCTATGTCATTATCACCAAATTTGGTTTGGTAACATATAAATTGGATACTAAATAAGATTAATAATTAAATGAGATGATGAAATTTTTCACCTAAAAATATTATATAATTAAATAATGTCCCTAATTTCACACCATTTTACATAGTCTTATTAAAAAAATTAGAATCATCCAATGGTGAAAACTAGTTTTTTGGCACCTTAGATAAACACAGTGATGAAAATTGGTCTCTAACATCACTTGCAACATGAATTTACCTAAAACCATATCATGAATAAGCCTTGTATACTCAAGGGAAGTAAATTCATCTCATCCTCCTCTCTTTTCATAACATTACACTTGTCCAATCATACTCATTTTCATGCTCATCCCTTTTGACCTTGTTCTCAGAATGTGTATGCAAATAAGTGCTTAGGGAATATATTTAGCATGAAAATGATTCTTTGGCATGAAGAATTTAATAAAATTAAAAAACATGAAAATAAAATCCTTAGAGAACTATCTAGAGCTTATTTTTCATCCTTCCCATATTTATCATCCTTCATCACTATATCGCTTCATCTTGCATCAGTCCTATCCACTTGGATAATATGTCTAGATTTTATTTTGCTAAATTTTCTTCTATGTGTATATTATATCTAATACTATAATTGTATATTTACACATCCTTAAATTATATTACCTATACTATATTTACGTACATCTCTCAACCCCACCATCCCTTATCACTATTCAACATGTCAATACATCTATCTTCAAATCTCACCCTATGGCATGTATCTTGGCATAAGATAAATAATCTAATAAATATAAGATAAATCATGACTCACTCATATTTTATTCTTGATATTTTTATAAGATGAAGGTTAAATAATAGTGACCATCCTCACTTTGCATGTACATATGTGTATGTGAATTTTATGATTTGTATATAAAAGTGTTCATTGTGTGTTTTCATACTGTGGGTTTATTTATTCTTTATATATGTTTAATTTCATCTCATTTTTTATATCTACTTATCTCTTATATTATGTTTTTTTACAATTTCATAAAGTAGTGATGACATCTTGGTCTATAAATACCAATGGTCCTTCTCATTAAAATGTTAATTTCATGATTTTATGTTTTATATTTTTGTGTCAATACATTATGCATTATGGTAATAAGTCATCATGGTTAATATTTCCTAATTCTATATTATAAAATATTGTTCAATACATATCGCTCAAGATATCTCAACATAATAATCCACATCATCATTTATTAATCACACCCATCTAATCATCATATTATATTTATCATAATCATCTATTTAAAATAAACCATGGCCATAATCCTCTCTAATTAATTATTCAAATCTATCTCATACATCATCACATCACATATATCATTACATATATCTAAATCAATGCCACATCAACTTATAAAATATATCTAATATTCTAGTCTAACATCATAAACATCATCATCTCACTAACATAACATTAGATCCTAATCTTACATTATCTCCTTAATAGGAGCTAGGAAACTAGGCATGAAAATTAAAAGGGGAGAAAAAACTTATCATTTTTAACAATAACTATAATAAAAAATGTCATATCTATATTCACATCATTTACATTATAAAAATCATAACACATAATCTAAATCCATAATTCACAACCCATAACTCAAATCATAAACATTTGTATGTAAAAATGTTGTCCTTAAATAAATAAAAAATTGATATATACAATATCATCATGGAAATATATATTACAAAATAAATAAATGCAATATAGTGTCATATGTAACATCTGGATTTAGAAATATGGAGGTGGTGGTCTAGGTAGAGGATGCATTGATCATGTATAAGTCTTGGATCAAGTTAAACCCTATGATCATCTACGCTTTGTGAAATATGGTTTTATTTGACCTAATAGGATAATCTAATCATATAGGTTCATCTAGTATTGTACCTCAAATCTATCCCTCACCAACTATTTACCCATTTATCATATACCCTATGTATCCAAGAAACCATGTGTAACATCCCACTCTGACTCTAAAACTCAGGCTTCTACATCCATGGTATCTAAATTTTCATGTACCCCCATAAAATATCCCTACATGGTTGTCATATATGTAACCTAATTCATTAGAGTGGCTATATTTTATCCCACTCTATCACCTAATCTTTATAATTGGATACTTGTCCCTATGACCTAATTAACTGCATTCTTAATCTAACCACCTCCATCTACAAACTTGATATCTATAAAACTTAAAAAATAATATCACTCTCTATAATATATCTATCAACACCTATTAATATACTAATATAACTAGTCTTGATGGCCTAACTTCATCAATACCCACTATGATTGCCACTATATTGATTGTTCTCTAGTTTATACTATACCTGTCACCCTAAGATTCCTTAAGGAGATATTATCCTTCATAACAACTTTATGATAAGGTGGATAATATATAATATCATCCACCTTATAACTCCCACCTCATCTTAATTATCCTCCATCCCCATCTCCATCCTTGGTTCTATTCTACCACCTCAAAAACATTGTTACTAAATCCATGTGTCTTCACTTCTAGGGCTAGGTCCTCATCACTAATTTTTTATACTCTTATAATGTCATCATAGGTATTAATGGTTGGGTTAGTATCACTAGAGTTATTTAGTTTTACTATTCATCATACTCCCATGTCACCCTACATATGGAATCACTCTCTAGTGGTCCCACTTCATCAAAATTGGTGATTGTTATCAGTTTGTCCATGGTTCCCCCCACTATGACCTCTCCATGGTTACTCTAGAAAAGATGTGTGGTCTTAAGGAAATACCCTACCATCTATAAGAATACCATTGGACCCTATTTTAATGATATATCTCAATCATCGTATCTTATTTTATTTTCAAATAACACTCTATCAACATCTACTTGATATTCTCATCATCTTCTACCCATACCCATTAAATCTACATAGAAAACATACATGTAACATATTTTATAGTCAACTCATCTAACACCCATCTATAAAATGCTACGTCACCTACATGTCCTCACTAAACCCCCATAATAATCTCCCATACATATACCATAGGATCATCAGGTTCTCTTTGTTTCCATGTTCCCATATGATACTATTTATAAGTATGATATCATGCCCATTTATATAATAATGTCATAATACTAATGCTCTAACCCATCTTATAGATAGTTAAGTATAGATCCTAAAATAAATGAGCTAGAAATATTGGTCACTAGGAATATACTCTCCTAAAATCAACCATTTCTACAACTAAATGACTTAAATTAGTTTGAAAGAACTTCCCACTCTTTTTAGGTATAAAAATTACACTGATAATATCCATGAGCATCAAATTAAGATAGTATATATTCTCCTCTTAGAGACACCTTTATAGATTGATCTAGTTGGTCAATCACCAATACAATTAATCCACTTTGAATAGGATATTAAATATTTTATAGACTTCCTCTAAAGTCATGGTCATTTCCCTAGTCATGAAGTGGAAGGTACCCATCTTAGAGTGCCACTTATCCACTAGGTATGTCATCATGGTTATGGTTATATAGATAAGTGACATCCATGTCATGTGAATTAAACTGACTAGCTCTAGTACACCATAATACTCTTCTCTTAGCTCATGTAATCTATGCATAATTGACAAACACCATCTATAGAATAAACTATTAGAAACCACTCTTACAATTTCCAAATGTTATCTTATCATCTCATTTCACTCTAAAAATCATGCTAACTATAACCCCATCATTGTCCCTTATCCAATTATCCATTTAATCCATTTTTAGGTAAAACTAAGAGTCCTAATAGAAAATCATTTTTTACTATAAATTTATTTATCCTATCCACATGACATTTTTTTGTGTTTCAACAAAGTCGCTTATCCCAGGATCAAAGTTGTTACTGGGTATTCAAAGCTACTAGTCTACATAAGTATCTTCATCTCTGACCATTTTTCAAAGTTTCTTCAACTTTTGTGAAGCCTCTTCTAGCAAAAATGAAGTTGTGACCTCTTGTGAAAATCTGAACTGTAGGTAAAAGCCATTAAAATCCTAAAAAATAATCAAAAACACTTTTACATAGTGTAAATCCATTTTTAATCCTATTAAATCCACCTTTTATGATATCCAAATCATTTTTATAAAAAATATCCCCAAAATTGACTTTACACTAACCCTATTTTGAGGCATAATAAATTATAATAATTCCAAATTTAACAAACATTAAACCACTCACCATGTCCCCATGTTATGTTGCTCTCTAGTGATCTTGGACATGCTCTGCTTAGTGGTGGTGGTGTGACACATGATCCATTTTTATCTATAAATTCAATTCCAAATCCAAATAAAAAATGGTATAAGGTTGATTGAAAATGAATAGATTTTTACCCATCCTACCTCTAATTTAATCCTCCCAATTCCACATTTTAACCCTTCTAACATGCATTTTTGACCTATACCTTCATTTTTCATCATTATTTCACATAACATACTCATTTTTCACCCCAATTATAATCCAATAATTAATTTTATCCCATATACTGATGTAACCCATATTTTACATCATCATCCTTTATTGCCAATAATGATTATTCTCTTATCATCTCCTAAATCATCTCTATGGGACACCCTTGTGTCATCTTGTCATCATTTTTCATTATAATTATATATTTTTTTGAATAAATACATCAAATTTAAGTCCATCTAAACTATCTAGGTAGTACTTAGTCACATAGGGTGTCTGAGGTCAACTTATCCACACTTTTATCACCTTCCCCATAATTATGTCACTCCCATGATCATATGTCCTCTTCATAATCATGTAATTATCCTTGATAATTTTAAAATATATTAATATATGAGATACATCCGTCATTAAACCAATAAATGAACTTATAGACTCATAAATTAACATTTAAGCTAAAATAATGCACTTGTGAACACTCCCTTACACACTTATCTCAAGACCTATCATAGGGCCCTCTTGATATATTTTAAACATATTTCACATGGAAAAATCCTTATTAAATGTTTATTTATGACCTTAGAATATAAATATCCATCATTTTGTTAGCTTCAACCATCATTTAGGCCATGTCATACCCTTATCACCATTGTTTGTCCCTATTGGATAGGAGTGCCCCACTCTATTGTCCTATCCCACTCTATTATCCACCTAATAAATAACAATGAATTTTCAAAATTAAAAGTTATGAAAAGGTTGAAATATTACCCTAGTAATCCCCATTTGAATTAATTTCAAATATATAACTATATAAACACATTTCAAACCATTTTGTACAAAATAGGCTTCCACACTTTAAAACACCATAATTTTAATTATGAATTAAGAGAATATTACCTATTTCTCCCAATTATAATTACAACCCTAGTAGCCTAGAGCTAAAGTCTTAATACATCTTCAAGGTCATAAGTTTTATTTAAGAAACTTAATCACACATGTATTGCATTAGTATCTAGCCTAACACATTACACAAGTTATTTACATACGATCATAGCATGGGGCAACTACATGAAGTTTGATCCCTCTTTAGAGTATTGGTATATAGTCAATGATCAAAACATAGGGTTTTGAGTCTCACCTAACATCAACCACTAACCCCTTTTTATCCCATTGATTTGCATTGGTCTTCACATGTCAAGGAGTTAAGGTTTGGAAGGAAAAAATCATACATTGATGTCCATAGTTGATTAGAAGCTCCCACATGAAAGACAAAACATACAGATGAAGGTTAACAAAAATTATAAACCCTAGATCCTCATTATCTATTGGATATGATTGGTCTCACATAGGACAAGAATTCCCCCCTCTCCTATATAGCTTAGAGAACTATTGTCTAGGGCTCATTGTAAATGTATATCCAATTTTAAAGTCACTAGACCCAACCATCTTTCCAATTTAAACTTTTGATTCATCTGACAACATTGTTTTTAGGATAAGTTATAGTTTTCTATTACACATCCATTATTTAGTGATTTTTTATATTTAACAAGTTTCAAATCAATGAATGCTTTATATTTTTAGTATTATTATTCCTATTTTTTCACAATAGTTTTCACTTAAAGTAATATACATATTGATAGGTTTTACAAAATTTGATAAAACATATTGGTGAACTCACGTCTTGTCAAAATTTGATTCAAATCCCTAGCTTAGTTTTTACTTCTCTTTTATCCCTTTTATTATGATTCCATATCTCAATTTTACTAATTTTAAAATTTCTCATTCCTTAATTTATAAAACCTATCTTGTCATTAGGGTTCCTTTAAAAAAAATCCTCACAGGGTTTCAAGTTAAACGTTGATTTCCTAATCATATTGGAGTATGTGATAGCATTCATATGTTTATCCTCTATTGTTCTCCTTTTAGTATTTGTGAAATTTAAAATGGATAACAAATAATCTCTTCTTCCTCCTAACCCTCAATGTTTTTGATAGCTACTTTTCCTTTAGTTAGGTCTATGTTATCACTATCTCAAGAGGTAAGGTAGCCTATCATATAGTGCAAAAATAAGGTAACTAACCTATTTTTCCTCAACCCCCTCCACCTCTGACATATCTTCTTGATGGTGTATGTATGTATGTTTAATCTAAATTAAATAGGGAATGTGCTTGTGAATCTCTAAAATATCGTATTATCATTATCAAAATGGTAATGGTTGATTTGAAAAAGAAAAATTAGTGTTTTTGTGGAAAGATCACATCATTGTAAAATTAGATTGCATATGTAAAGAATAAAAAGTATGCTAGTGTTAATTATTTATTTGTAGATTCATCTATAAATTTTGTGCCTAACAAGATTTCAAATCAAACTGAGAAGATAGAACATAATACATCTATAATAAGTGATTCAAAAATTATACAAATGGCCAATAAGAGTCCAAGTGAGACTATAAGATAAATTCTTATAAATAAGTTGATCAAACTACCTCCTATCCATCCTAAAAAGAGATAAACATAATAGTATGCATCTTGGATTTGAAGAATAAAATAAAAACTGTTATTGATAATGGTGATCCTACAATTTATATCTAAATCAAGAAACCCATAGTGGAACAAGAGAAAGTAAAAAACATGATAAAATTAAAACTAGTACAAAAATGGTTACTAAAGGAAAAATTAGAAAAATAAAATATTCAACATTATGAGTTAGAGAAATAAAGAGTACAAAAGGAAAAAGATGAAAAATATAAATCCCAAATGGAATAATTTTAAAAGCACAAGTTACAACAAGAAAAATTGAATTTACTACAACACAAGTTACAAAATCAAATTCAAGATAAGCAAAAAAAAATTCTTAAAAGAGGGTTTCTAAAAAAAGAGTTTTGAAAGAAATAAGTGCCTAAAAAATCTAATGTTACAAGTGTGGTTTCAAATGAGTCAACTAAAAAGAGTCATCATTTCTAGTTCCTTTGATTATAAATCCTCTCATAGATGGCAATAAATACACCAATGTTGTGATCAATAACACTTCTGAAAATGAATTTTTATATCATGATGATCTTATAATTTCTTGACTATGATAAGGAATATTTGAATAAGAGTAATTTATCTAAATAAATTATTACATCCATTGAATTACCTAGTACGTTTGGGCTAAAAACATGTTCAGTGGTATTTCAAGTATGTCCTAGTTTGGCCCAATATAATGCTAAGTTAGGAATATCATGGATGATAGCAATGGGGGAACCATTGGGGAAAGATGTTAATCATGTCACATTTTATCATGAAAGTTCAATGATCATATTTTCAAGAGAATATTGAGTTTATTCAAAACAAGAAAAAAAATAGAAATAATATCTTCAACTCATACACAAATAGATACAATTAATGTTATAATAGTAAAATAAAATGACAAGATAAATATTTCAAATTTGAAATCAAAAATACCAATACCATAGTATCAGGAAACTTCATCAAAGGTTTATGAAAATAATTTATTTTCTAAATATAGAATATTTAAAGATAAAACGGCAAAATATATCTATCATTACATCCCAGACAAGCATGTATAATTAGTATAACATTTTTTCTAATTATACAAAAGGATATCAATACTCAGATTAAAAATTTAGTTTAATTAAATCAAAAAATTATAATATTTTCCATTCACGTAAGGTACCAATCCTCTTTTAGATACAAGGCCTATTAATTGTGAGCCCCTTATAGAACTCATCAGTTAGTATCTGTATTTCAATTTATAATTCTATTATACACAAACACACATATAAAGATAAAAACAATAAAATATATAATAAAATACAAAAAATTAGGACGTATACAAACTTATGTGTACATTATCATACATTATTTCATTTGTGCACATTTATTCAATACTTGTTTTAGCTAGCTTTATACCATATATGCTTCACTAGTATACATGAGTTACTGTAGTTTAAACAAAATACTAGTTGAAGACCTAGTTTTAGGTGATATGATTGTTACACATTTATAAACTATAATCAAACAATAACACCCTATTGGATAAGAGTTCCCTGATCTAGTGTCCTTCACCCTACTACTTTCCTAGTGAGATCAAACTATCACTACTTAGTTATAGACCACACACAAACTTTATACAACATGTAAATTCATCAACTATCTCACTAGGGGTATCCTATACAAAAAATTTATCCTTATTTGATTACCTTATCTTACTCATAACTCAATTATTTACATATCATTACATATTTTCATATCTATCACTCACTAACATCTTGATATATTACTAGTTATCTTAGTTATTGAGCCTACTCATGTTACAACTTAGCTCTTAGATATTTTAGGTATCCATGATGTAATTTTTTTAGAAATGAGATTTATATTTCCTCCATTTATAAATTTAATAAGTCCAACATTTTGGATACAATAGATATATCCATCTTTTGGGAGAAGAATGTCTTACAAAGTGCAATGATGAAAAAATCATCTTGCCAACCACCATAAATACTAAACAAAACATACTACACAAGGTGATCAGTGCAAAAAGTTAAAAATAACTAGCCAACATGAAACTTCTTTAATAAATAACACTCATGATTTATTTTTTATAAAGTTCAAAATTGGTCTCCATGAGCATCCAATTTCATGTCCCCCATTTCTATTCATATTTATGGGTCTTTTTTCTATCTCAATGGTTTATCTAATTTTAATATTTAAATAATTACCTTATTTGACAATAACTTTTGATTTCTCCATAAATATATGGTGTTTGGTGACATGAAAGTGTTTAGCCACCATGAATGTATTGATGTGAGATTGAATAATGTCTTGAGAATGTTCTATTAGTCTAGTTTGAAGTGATCTACCTATTTTCCCATATACATCTTCCCACAAGAATACGAAATAAGATAAAATCCTTTATGTTTATTAAGATCTAAAGAATCTTTCACTAAATATAGATTATTATGGACATGAAAGGTTTTAATGTTTTTTAACACCTAAATTTTCTAAATATCTTCTCTTACTTTTTAGATAAGCCTCTAATATATGAAATGGTGATTCCTAGAGGCACGTCTAAAAAGCTAGCGAGGATAGTTAGAAAAGTTAGGTGTCAAACAACATTCAAAAATGTCAATGTCATTCTTAATAATATGGATTAAATGAAATATCCATTAAATCCTATTAAACATAAAGGATTTTATCTTATTTTTGACTCTTGTGGGAAACCATATGTGGGAGAAATAAGGGGATCAATCCAAACTAGACTAATATAACATTATAAGGACATTATTTAATATCACATCAATATGTTTATGTTAGCTGAACACTCTCATGACACCAAATAACATATATGTATGGAAAAATGAAAAATCATTGTTAGAGAAGATAATTATTTAAGGATAAAAATTAGATAAGCCATTGAGATAGAAAAACACCCATAAATATGAATATAGATGGGGGATGTGACATTGGATGCTCATGGAGACCAATTTTGAAATTTATAAAAAATAAAACATGAGTGTTATTTATTAAAAAAATTTAATGTTGGATGTTTATCTTTTGACTTATTGGGTAGACCACCTTGAATAATATGTTGTGTTTAATATTTATGGTGGTTGGTGAGCTTATTTATTCATCATTTTAGTTTTCAAGGCATTCTTATCCCTATAAATGGATACACATATTATATCTAAAATAGTGGACTTATTAAATATGTACATGGAGGAACCAAAAATATGATTTATAAACTTAGCTTTTATTGATAAATCACATATTATCATGCATGCTTTTCATGTTACTTTCATATCGTTATGTCTTGTATTCACTCTTTTTTTCCATTGAGGAAATTTGAATGTGTATTTCCCATATGACTATGATACTTCATTATTTTTTTCTATTAATGTGGATCTTTGTGTCTATATTATATTTGTATGTAGACATTTAAAAATGTCCTTCTATGTGGTTATAATCCTTCATTGCTTTCTTCTATGTATGTGAGGACATTAGAAAATGTTCTTGTGTGTGATTTTTTTCAAGTGAGTTAGATTTGAACATATCCATTTCATGTGTCCCCTTAGACTTATATTGTGTGATTTAGGTGTTTTGTATGTACTATTTTATTGTGTGTGGCATGACCATGATACCTTGCTTACTTCTTTGATTAGATTTTGATGACATGATTACATCGTGCATCCACCCATCTATTTCAATGACATGATGGATATCATGTATTCCTCCCTAAATATTTTTATTCAGTATTGCATATGAAATTTTATCACTTATATGTGTTCCTAAATTATGACATCTATCTAGACATTAGTACTATGAATTCTCATTCCTACATGCATTTCACATTATTACTATGCTCAATTTATCTATATGATGATGTCATGATCCTAAATGTTATCATTGTTACTTAGATGTAAATATGTATTTCATAAAATTTTATCACATAAATTTTTATTTTGATTCAAGTTATTGTGTAGGCTCAACAATTCACTTTAAAAGATGGGGCATTCACAGATGTTTGTCTTAGAGACTAGACCTCCCAAATCATCACATAGATAAAATTTGGCAGTTATTACACAATTATCATAGTTTCAGTCTTCAAAAATGCATAAAAATTTATTTTGGATAGGATCACCATTTTTGACAAGATACCATTTCTCTCATATCCTTCCCACCTTTGTTGTCTAAATGCCTAAAAAATAAGATTTTTTATAAAATTTCACCTAGGATAATATAAAAAAAATTACAATCTCAGTTTATAGAATTACTTAGGTTTGTCTTAGATTGGGGGTATCATGCACATCATGTTTTTCTAGGTTAACACATAATTTTTATTATAATGATAATTGTTATTAGTTAGTTTCAAAATCTATATACACTAGATATCAATTTAGGGGCATGTGCATGACACATGGCTTCCTCATTACCTAATTTTGTATTGATTTCATAGATGGAATGTAAAATCCATCTTATTATCCATGTTTTATATACTAGACCTATATTATTCAATTTTGCATCACTTTTATGCCATTTTTCACCAAAATTGTATGTTATTTTGTATACAAGATTTAGTTCACTATTTTTACTAGTATTTATAATAATATTTACACCATAACAACCTATTAGGATTCATACAAGGGTTTTAAATTAATTCACTAATCTGGGTATGAAATTATGGATTAAAGATAACCTTGAGTTATTAATCACACTATATTATTGATTAGGATTGGGGTATGCAGAGTCCAATCTAAGTTATTCAATACAAATGAAATCTCTAAGGGTCATACCCTATACACTCACTAGTTTTATACCAATTTTTTTCCAAGAAAACACAATGGTTCATGTACCTAATTACATATAATAATTCATTTTAATTATTTAGTTTATTGTATTTTGATTTTTTATATTCATCTTAAGTAAAGACTAATATTACAAATATTTCATTACAAGTTTGCATGGGGTATAATTAGACATTGTGGCCTACATTCAAGACTACACTTCACAAGTAAGTTCATGAATGCATTTTTAATTTTAATATATTAAATTACTTGAATAAAATTATGGGAAATGTAGACAAATAAATTGAAATTTAAGCTAAGATAGTGCACTTTTCACCACTCCCTTACACACTCAGCTTTGGACCTATCCTAGGGCAATTTTTATCACTTTCAACCACTTTGTGTATGGAAGACTCACTATTATAAGATAATATGACCCAAGAATATAATTATCGATCATGTTTTCAAAATAATACATCATTTAGGCATTTATAGACCCTTAATACTACAATTTTTACCCATTGGACAATAACACCCTATTGGACAAGAGCGCCTCGCTCTATTGTCCAATCTTGCTTTGTTGTCCTCCATCTAAGTAATGGATAATTTGGAAAATTAATATATATGAAATTTTTTCCTATGAGCCTATTAAGCCCCATTTGAAGGAATTTAAAATATATAACTTTATAAACACATTTCAAATTGATTTTTGGATAAGAGGATTTTACATTGAAAAACACTATAATTTTAATTTCACATTAAGAGAAAATTATTTATTTTTATTAATTATGATTACATAAAACCCTAGTATCCTACATCTAAAGTTTTAATACATATACAAGGTCATGAGTCATGGTTAAGGCACTTAAACACACTAGTATTACACCAACATCTAATCTAGTGCATTGCAATAGTTATTTGCACATTGTTTTAGCATGGGAGAAATACATGGAATTTTATACCTCTTTAGAGTATTGGCATGTTGGAAAAACTTAAAATATCAGTTGTTTAGGTCATGCCTAACTTCAATCGATAACCCCTTTTATCCCATTAATTTTCATCAGTCTTCACATATAAATAAATAAAGTTTTTAAATGAAAAATTATCATAACATGGTCTCTAAAGATGATGAAAAGCTCATGCATGGAATATAGAACATAAAGAGGAAGGTGAATATAACCTAAAAACTCTAAATCCTTAATGTCTATTGCACATGGATAGTCTCATAGAGAAATGATTGCCCCTATTTTATCTAATTTAATATGCTATTTTATATGTCTTATTTCTATTATAGGTCTAGTTTCATAGTAACCAGACCCAACCACTCTACCAGTTTCAACTTCTAATTCATCATGTAACACTATTTGTTAATTGTTATTCATTATATTTTTCACCTTCTTTGTGTTTTAATAGTTTTAGTATGTGGGAATATAGTGACACAATGGGATCACCTCCAAACTATGGAACCTTGGAAAATTAATGTGAACCTTTGGAAAAGGGTAGATTCCTTTCACTAAGCTTAGTGTAACTGATATATAACATGTTCACTTCTAACTATAGATTTCTTAGTGATTTTTATCTTAACTAGAGTTTTAAGTTATGAGGGAAAGAGTTTATAAAGATTTTTAAAACTAAAAATGGTGATGCACCAAAGGGTTCTAGTGAAAATTGATGTTTTCTTTGATTGAACATAGTTTGAACAATAATATGCTAAAATTTCTTGAAGCACAAGCTTAAAATAGTATAATATCAAAGGCAATATTGGACATTTATCAAATAAAGAATAAATTTTCTTATTATCCCTTAACAATATTTCAAAATATAAAAATAATACCACAAATGATTCTATATGAATGAAACAAGACTTATATCATTCATAAATATAATAGAAATCTATACATACATAAGAATAACACAAGATAATGAAGGTAAAACTTTATTATATTAATATTCTCTAGGTTACAACATGTAGATAAATCTATCAGAATTAGAAAAAGTTAACTACAATAAAAATATCCATGGGCTATGTAAGAGACCCATGTTTATACAAAAATTTACTCCTTTGAGAGAGAAGAATTCAAAAACCTTTACACTTACTCCTAGAATAAAAATAGGGAGTGCTCAAACAAATATCCTCATTATAACTTTAAGAGGTGTCTTTGGTGCTTCATAAGGAATAAAAGGTCTCTAAAAGCAACAAGGCACCTCACAAAGTGTTGGAAAGGGATAAAATGTTATAGGAGTATTCCATTCTAACCATCTCCCCTTGACCTCAATTGAATAATTATTCTTACCAAGAAATGGGGCACCAAAATGAACTTCATAACTTGTTCAATCTCTTTAATAAAGTTGAATTATTTTTCCAAGGTTTGAATATTTTAAAACATATCTTGGAAAAACAAAATTGTAATTTGTAGTTGAGACTTTTACAACTTAAAAGTCACTCAAATTGTTAAAAAGGAATTTGAAAATTATAACAAGAGATTTTATAAATTATAAGTCACTCAACATGTCAAAAGGAAAAGTATGAAATACAAGTTGTACTTTTTCAACTAAAACTTGTCAAAATGATAATTCAAAATTACAAGTAGCAATTTTCAACTAAAAGCTAAGAGTTGTCAAAATAATAGTTGTAATATATAACTTGCAACTTTACAATATAGCTTACAAAATTTGTAATTTATAGAATGTTTGATTCTCAAATCATTTAAAAAAATAATCAACAACAATGATATATGTGGAATCATTATCTTTTTTTCCTTATATCTTCTCTATGTAAGCATCAAAGCTACAGAATATTTATTGTAGGTGTTATTCATTAAGACCAATTATGTATATATTATTGATATCACATTATGTAGCTACCTCATATAACTCTCTAGAAGAAGCTCTATAAACTTGGATATTATTGTCCATTTGATCAAGTGTATTGTGATACTTGATGAACTAGTGAATGGAATCTAAATTTAAATTTGTGTCATATGATAAATCTTTCTTAATGACATCTTAAAATTTATTCTAGAAAACCTAAATAGGAAGAGTTTTATTTTGGTAATCAACTACCTCACATGATAATTTGCAAATCAAATATTTAATATCATATATTAGATTACTAATGTCACATTTTGTAGCTACCTTAGATAACTCTCTAGAAGAAGCTCTGTAAACTTAGATATCCTTGCCCATTTGATCAAGTTTATTTTGATACTTGATGAACCAATTAATGGAATCTAAATTTAAATTTGTGTCATATGCTAACTCCTTCTTAATGACATCTTTGAATTTATCCTAGACAACCTAAATAAGAAGATTTTATTTTGGTAATCCACTACCTCACATAATAATTTGAAAATAAAATATTTAATGTCATACATTAAATTTTTGGCCTTGCCACTTTTGATCTTGGTGTTATCAATATTTTCACTAAGTATTATGATTCTGAATTTGGTTGCCCTCTCTATCTCATCATCCTTCAAAATATTTTTTATTACCTTTTCAGACATTAGTGTATCACTCTCTATCTAATCAATGGCCTACAACTTTGGGATGTAGAGTTTTATACTTTCAACCTCTTCCTCATATTTATTTATTCCTTTAGATATGCTAGGTCATCCTTTAGTGTCTTTTAATAATCCATGGATAACCCTATCACCATGTTTGCTTTGGTGACTAGTTAGCCTAGTCCTTTGTATCCCTACCCATTGTACCAATATTTATCATTGCATAAAATGTTTCTTTGTAAGGTAACTAAGTTAGAGATGGATTTGGTTGGGTAGATTCAAGAGGATTTTATAGATCTAAGAAGTTTCATATGGTAGTTTTCAACTTCTCCATATTATTCTTTAGCTCATCCTTAGTGACCTTGTCATTTTCCATTTTCTTAAAGAGAGAAATTATGCTTGTCTAAGCCTCATGTTTTAGTCACTCTCTTATTGAATGATCAAGGTTTACTTTGTATATCTGATAATCCCCCATTGATAAATCTTCTTTATATTTTTTAGGTGGAGGCACTACTATCTCCACATACTTATCCCTTATTGCATCATTAAACATTCTAGAAATTGTGGCCTTTATTTTATCAATTAATTATTTATAATAGAAAAAAATCCAAGGTCCTAGGAGATATAATTTATTCCATCTTATTGGACACTAATTATGTGAGCCAATAAGGAGTGGCTACCAATAAATTCTATCCTATTCTAATGGCCACTTTTACCTATGAGTCTATGGATAAAGTTACAATTTGGGGGTTACTATAAAATTTTCCATGTCTACCATTGAAATTTCTACTGAGTCCTCAACTGATTATTTGGATGTCTTTATCCCACTAGTGGGTTGACTAGACATAGTTGTGTAAATGAGATTACATGTCTCCCTCTCCTTGGTTGGATATTTGGTCAAGATAATAGTGGAAGAAAGAAAAGATACTTGGATGGGTGGAGTGGATGTACTTATAAGTGGTGTGTAAGATGTAAGTGACATGGATGATGTAACAAGGGAACTTGTAGAAGGGTGGTGTCTAAGGCAACAAAATAATCTAGCAATGTAATGGAAATGTCATAAGTAAAAGTAGAGGGATGCATGATGGAAGATGAATATGGAGTTGTGATTAACCCAGTGGTTATGATGGATAGTGTGGCTATAATCAAAATCATTGAGTTAGTATCCATGTATTTTTGGGTGGTGTTGGTGATAAATGGGGTGAAAGTGATTATGGAAGAGGGAAGTGGAGGTGGAGTTGGAATAACCAACTACAATGATTGACTCACTACCAAGGGAATCAATGGTACTCATGGGTTATATGAAGGAGTGATTACTTAAACTAGTAAGATGGTGAAAATATGTGAAGTAATTATTTGTATAGGTTAGATAGTATAAATAAGAGGAGGGGTTAAAGTATTTTTGTTTCTTATGGAAATTGATAGTACTTAATCCAATGGTTGGGCTATTGGTACTTGGGTGATGGAAGTGGCCCTTTTGGCATTTTAATTTTACTTACCATTATGTGAGATAACTATTTCCACTACTTGATCTACTTGAGTACCACTACTGAAACCCTCTACTACTACTACCTCTACACCCTTATCCCTTGTATATTTGAATCTATCTATGTCATTATGGCTTTCTTTTGTTGTCTTCAATCCATTAATTGTTAACCAGTTTAAATCTATGTTAATAATTGGGGTGGTCCTTTCTAATAAAGAGAAATATTTAGGTGTAGATCACTTGACTTGAGGAAGGGGTTGGAGGTAAATATTATTATCATAATACACCCTATCTACCTATTATTCCTCATCTTTCAAATCTTTTGGAATAAGTACCATATCATAGTTCTTAATTTTTTTAATGGTCATCCTAGAATAATACCTCAATCTAACATCTTCCTCATCCTACATATCCTCCAAATAATCTTCATAAAAGGTAATGTGAGAATATGAGGCACCTAATAAACTAGCAACATAACTAGTCACATCATATCAAGGCCTAACATCGAGAGCTATTAAGTCAATTGAGTCATATATACTTTAGCACATTTGGCCTTAGACAAGGAAGGGCATGTGTATCTCCCTATGCTGATAGGGAAGTGTATGCCTAGTTTATGCCTACTAGATAAGAACTTGTGGGTTTCCACTAGATGTCTTACCAGATCCATTAGGGACCACTTATCATTGACATACTTGGGAAGGGTGTAAGTACACCCAATAAATCCACCAACTTTGATGTATGAAAATGTGGAGAACTAGATGAATTATGATCCCTAATTTGTTATTTCTATTATTTTATCATCATAAAACCTTGTCTTCCCTATATCTTGTTCAAACATGGTTATAATGTAGTATATGAAGGCATAATTAACTCTTATAAATTATTTTTAATATGATTAGGAATTGTGTTTAATCCCAATAAATCCCTCCCTTTTACTAAAGGATAGAAAAGGTAGGAGGTCATATAAAATTTGCTTGTAGTTTGAACCTCCATTAACTGTCTATAAATGGAGTCATTAATAAACTAATCCTAGTGAATGTAGTTATTTTTGTTGGATTACCCAGATATATTGGTACATCCAATCATGATAATTCTTTACATTTGGGATTCCTATGACTCTATGTAAGAAAATAATGATATTTCCTACCTCATCCCTAAATTCTATCCTAGCCAAGTTTTAAGTAATTATTGTAGTTAAAGATTTAGGGATACTCAACCATTGCTTATTTAAAATATATGCATAAGCTGAGTTATTGTCTTAAAATAATTTCTTGGAGGATTCAAGATTAATATCTATGTAGATTTCAAACTCTATGATTGTAAACATAATATCAATAAAATGTAGATCTAGGCTCATAATTCTTTCCCTCTTATCATTAATTATGTCTCTCTTCTCTACATTATAATGTTTAGACATAGTGAGCACAAGATCAATGATTTGCACTGAGAATGGGAAGGTTTTAGCCTGAGGTAAACCATTATTATAGATGCTATGAATTCAATCGTTCTTGAATTTTGCATTGACTCTAGTTCAAAAATATACAAGGTCTATGTGACTTAGGTTTATGTCAATTATATCATTAATGTTGAAAACTAAGCTAGAAAGGAAACTAGGTCCATTTGAATTTAACTTCATCTCTTTTTTAGACATGTAAACTAGGTAATGGGTAAGGGAAACTAACTATAGAGCTGGTTAAGATTTATGTTTGCAATTGTAGGTAGGATTTTTTATATCAACTTGGTGGAGAACTATTATGATTGTGTAAGGGTTTATTTATAATGGGGATATAATGTGCAATAGTAGTGGTAAAAATAGACACAAAGTTAGTAGGGTTTTATATTTCAAAAACACTTTGTAAAGTTTAACCAAAGGTCTGGTGAGGTTATGATCTGTAATTACAAGTCAGATCTCCAATGGGAACTCAAGGTGATAAAATAAAGGGAAAACCTTCCTAGATCTAAGTGGGATTTTTATGTTCTTTTTTAGTTAGAATCTCCATGGGGTTTTAGTTTGAGAAGGTGGGAGGGATCTCCACCTAGATCTAGACAATTTTTTGGAAAAACCCTAAGGAAAGGTATCAAACACCTAGACAAATCTAAAAGTAAGTCTTTAACATAGGTATGTAAAATTTGGAAATTTGTAAGAAAATAATGACACTTTTGATTATATTTGAGAAGAAACCTAAGTATGTTTTGGGAAAATGATAATCTTTATTGAAAAGAATAATGGAGGCAAATGACATGGAATAGATCGAAAGAAAATAAAGGTGACCTAGAAGAATATCATGGATGTGTGTGTAGGTCATTATAATTTGGAAATGGAGGTTGTCTTGGAAGTCTTGCTTTCAATGCATTGCTTGGCTTGGTGCTCTAGTTTCCATCATTTGGTAATGGAGGAATATGGATTGTAATGTTAAACAAAGGACATTAAAAACCTAATTATATACTAAAACCTATAATTAATGTTGAGCATGTTGATTAATGGTGGTAGATGGATAAATAAGTGGGGATACGAGTTTGGAGAGTTATATTACAAGTATACAATTTAAAAAATTTGTAATATGTTTTCAATTCTCCAATTTTTGCTTGATTTTGTGATCGAAGATCTAGAAAACTTCCACCTATTTAGATTTTTGAAATATGCTTCTCATCCTCTACTTTTTTATTTCCTGAGTAGTCAAAAAATCTTTATGAAGTGGGGAACAAAGTTCAGATTACACTTTACAAATTTGCAAATTTGCAAAGTCTAGTGAGATTTTTGGTCTCCACTTGGTCTTACTGAAAAGCAAAAAGTAGAGTCTGAATTACATCTTGCAACTTTACAAAGTTGAAAATTATAATGCAAGTTCCAATTCTTTTTAGGGATTAAATAAGTAGGAATTTGAAGGTTTAAGTGCAATTTGCAACTTTGAAAATTTTAAAGGTCCAAAGAAATCTTTGATTTCCACTTGGGTATTAGAAAAGGGTATTTGGGCCATTTTAAAGCTTTTACTTAGAATATTTTGTAGGTCTCCTCTAAGGTATAGGTTGTTTTGAGGTTTTTTTTACAAAAATTTCAACATTTTTGGCAACCTTTATGGGGTGATTGTTGGTTAATAAAGTTTTTCCCAATAGCCTTCTAGTTGGGCATGGAGTCATTTTGAAGTTTAACACACCCTACTTGGAGAAGAAATAAGAAACAAACTAATCATAATATGTACAAAGATTTGGAAAAATATTCTAACTTAAAAATCATTATTTGATGTATATCTATTGATATATATGGGTAGTTATGATCTATCAAGCCTAGATATCTAGATTGCATTGGCTCCTTTGCATTGGGTTATGATGTATGAACCACTTCATATTACATCAAAAAAATTATGATTACCTAGATTAGACCTTTAATCATCCCACTTCAAAACCATGTCTCATTAATTTAATATTATATTAGATTAATTCTTGTCAAAAAATTTCTTTACTTGAGCCTGACTTATTTCCAGAACTTACATTGACCTATTCCTGACCTCTTCAAACTCCATGAGTTTTGCCAACTGCCTAATCATTGCATAATTTTCAATTAATTCTAACTGATGAGAAAGTTCCAAATATGGTAAATCTATTAACATTGAAAATATAGATTTCCCTCCATATACCAACATAAATAGAGAATTGCCAATGGCTCTTTTGGAAGCAATCCTATTAGCTCAAAGTGCTAACTTTAGCTTAGTGTGCCAAGTCCTCTGATTATCTTTCATTATCTTTTTAATAATCCTTATGAGATTTTTATTGGTAGATTTGACCAATCCATTACCTTATAAGTAATAATTGGATGAATTCTTCAAGTAGATATTATGTCTCACTACCCATTTAATCACTTGAGTAACCACATAGGGTTTGGCTATGGTTGAGATAATGGTGTAAGGAACACCAAATCTAGTGAAAATGTTATCCATGAATTCGAAGATGGATGGTTTTGTGTCATCATTTAATGTAATTGATTTAGTCTATCTAGTGAAATTATTAGTTTCTATAAGGACCCATTTGTGGCCAATACTTGATGATAGACTGATCATGCAAATAAGAGCCAATCCCCACTGAGAAAATCACTGGTCAACTCGGATTAGCTGGAGAGGAAAAGATGTTAATATTTACTTGCCTATAAATTAAGCACATTTATCATAATTTCTCACCCATATATTCACATGTTTTAATAGGTCAAGCCAATAGTATCTTTCCCTCATTATTTTGATGGTAGTGGTCCTTGCAAAAAAAATGGCCACCTAATGAGCCATCATGAAACTTTTTGATTACATTGGGGATTTGATCATGATTGATGCACCTAAACATAACTCCATTAATATATTTCCTAAATAAAATCTCATCAACAAGACCATAAGGAATATATGGGTGCTTGAAATACCTTTTTTTGGATTGTTAGAGCTTGTGTAGGTATTTGCTAGTTTACTAAAAGGTAGTCATGTCATTAATATATCTATTAAGAATATGAGGATTAATTAGTTTAAATACCTATTAAATGTATATTTAATCAAGAACCTTAATGTCAAATTCAAGCTACTCACATAAGCCTTTTCCTCTTATGAGCTTAGTTATTTTAATAATCACATCATATTCCATGAATTTTGTGATACAACCCAATCTTTTCTCATTTATTTCATGGCTCAAAGGAACTCCTTTATGCTCTGGTTAATAACCATCAAATGAATTTTATTGTTTTATATCATTTGTCTAAACTTTTTGAGAGCCTTTATTATCATATACACTTGCTTCTCAAAAAAATGTGCCTTTCTTCATAATCCTTTAAAGATTTACTAAAAAAAGCTATGGGTTGTTCTAACTGATCTTTGTTCTATTAGGTTAGAATAGTTGATACACTTCTTTCCCCTCCAAAATCATAGAGAATGAAATCATTCTCATAGTTGGGATTTACAAGATTCAAGGCTTGAGAAATAGATTGCTTAATATCTTCAAAGCTATCCTTTCCTTCCCTTGTCCATCTAAAATTGACCCCTTTCTAAGCATAATGGTAAGGGGTTTGGCCATGGTGGAAAATTTGGGAATGAACCTTCTTATGAAGTTTATTTTCCCTAAGAAACTTTGTAACCCCTTTTTTTGGCTTAAAATTGATAGTGAAGAGATAACACTTACTCTCTCTAGATATATTGCAAGGCCTTATTTTAATACTATGTGTCCTAGTAATTTCCCTTCATGAACTATGAATATGTATTTTTTAGGATTGAGGGAAAATACAAAATCTCTACACATTTCAAAAACTTTCCTAAGGTGATCTAGGTGGTCACTAGCCTATTTTGAATAAAACATGATGTCATCTAGATATAGAAAGACCATTTCATTGATTAAACCCTTGAAATCCATATCTATGGCCCTTTGTAAAGTATCATGAATGTTGGTCAGATTGAAAGGCATCTTATTGTAGGTGTATGTGCCCCATTTGGTAGTGAAAGTGATCTTGAACTGGTTAGATTCTTAAACTAGGATTTGGTTATATCCAAATTAACCATCTAGAATAGAGAACCTCTTGGATCTAGATATCATTTAGAGGATTTTATCCATGGGTAGAATGGGATAATGACATACTAAGGATGTTTTATTCAAGTCACAAAAATATACACAAAGATTTATTTCACCATTCATTTTCTTGACAAGGACCAAGTTAGCAACCCAAGATGAGTGCTTAATGGGGAAAATAATGTTATCTTATATCAACTTAGATAGTTCACTCCTTATTAAAGGCTTTATTTTTGGTTTTATTGGCCTTTATTTTTGTCTAATAAGATTATTATTTTGGTCAATATCTATTGAATGTTGGACTAGGATAAGGTCAAAACCCCTTAGATCCTTGTAACTCCAAGTGAAATTATCATCAAAATCTTGACATAATTTAATAAAATCTTTATTTTTAGATGTGTTACATACATTTCCAATTTTTAAACCCTTTTATTCTAAGATGGATAGTGTCTCTTAGTATTCCTCCTTAATTGTGAGATTTTTCTTCTCACCCTTTAACTAATCATTAGAGTTGAAATTCCTTTCCAAAGTAACAAGACCCATGGGAAACTTGCTAGTCTTCAGATGAATTACTTATTCCACATACTATTCTTAGATCCTTGATTGATTCTTTTCAAAAAATTCAGCCTTATCTTTTAGAATGTTAATAATTTCCTCATCATTATCCTAAAATTTTAGTTGGTTGCATTATCAAGGACATAAGGTCTCACTATCATATTTACATGTTGGTTTTTATCCTTCTTAATCTCTTCATATAGATTATATTAAGAACCCACTGATGCCATGTGCTCATCATCCTTATTTTGTTGATATTGATACTACTTGTATGTTTAAAGTAATAAAATATTCAAAGAGGCCCCAAAATTTGTGTTTGTAAGATCTCAACAAGCTGTTCTTGGTTGTGATTCTTGATCTTACCTGGTGAACAATTAGTTCACTATCACTGAATACTTATAGTGACTAGATCCCTCTTTCCTTTTCTAATTTAATACTTCAAATAAATAATTCATATTTCTCCACATTGTTATTGAAACTAAATTTTAGTCTAAAGTGACATAAATAACTCTCCTTTTAGGGAGGTACCAAAACAATATCCTCGCTTGCACCATTCCTACTCCTTGAGCCATCAAAGTATAGTTACCACATTCCCGTATGATATTTGGCTAGTTTGACAAGATTTGGGATAATTACATCATCTTAATGGATGTAATACATACCCAAACTTATTTCCTTAAAATATTTATAAGGATATAATTGTAAAATTGACCCCTATTCATCAAGGAGTGTGTCTGGGACTTCTTCCAAGGGTGTTACAACTTCATGTTCAAGTTTCTCTTCTTGGTCTTGCACTGTGAAATTCATATCCATAAGGATAGGAGTGCATGTTTCAATATGTTCTTTAGTAATTTGATCAACTCTTATGGTCAATCTAGTACCATATCTTATTCTAAGAAATATATGTGACCAATTAGTAGATAAGTACCCTTCCATTTTTGTAGTGAAGTCCTGGGAAAGCTATATGAAAAAATAGTGGGGTAGGTCAATAAATTAGATATATTGGGATATGGATAATCTTGGGAATCCATGAATAGTAAGGCTTAAACCTTTAATAACCCCAAATATTTGGACAATAGTTACATCCAATTGAAACACACCTTTTGTGATTGGTGTGTATTTAATACCCAATGCGTCCACTATTTTCTTGGTCATAACAAAGTTACTAGCCCTAGAGTCTATTGTAAAATTATGGAAACGATTATTGAAAACTATAAGAGAAAGGTAAATAGGGGGCTCAATATTTTTTCCTACTTTTTTGTCCATTTGAGGTTGACACAAGTTAATTGTAGTAGTGGGTAAATTAACTAAAACCTTATCTATTTATTGGAAGTTTTTTAGGGATTCCTAAAGCAAGTCCCTCTATGATGGGATGGATAGTGATTCCCACATGGTAAAATTCAAGTTATTCCTTTTAAATTATTCTATAATACTAAAATTAATGTTACAAACCTTTTTTTTTGACTTTATGGGAGATACATCTTTTATGAGATTTGGAATTGGTAGTTTTAACTTTGTCTAACCCATCGACACATTGGGTGGTTTTGAGTTATATTAATTTTACAATGTATTGTACAAATTTATAAGTTGTATCCTTTCTAACCTTGAGGGGATGATCACTTTATATTTCCCTATTCTTATAGAATGTATTTGATTCCATTGAACTACCACTATTGGTTAGTGTTTCCTCTTAGTTTACACCACAAAAATCTTCTCCTAGCTAGTTCAAAAGAGTGGTCTCATTTTGAATAGGTACCTATACCTATTATTGATAAGTAGTAGTTTCCTCTTACTATCATTGGGGATTTGATATTATTTTTACCATCAAGGCTTGAATAATGACACCATGAGGATTATAATTTTGATTATGAGGTTGGGCACAAAGATAATAATAATATTATTCATGGGCCAGGTTATTCTAGATGGGCACAATGGCCTTATAAGTACTTGGGATAGGTAGATCATGAATATTTAGGGGATTTGATTATATGATTTGGCTTTGAAGCTTTGAATTACCCTGGTATAGATGCCTATTGAGTTAACGTGCATGGTTATCTTGTTGATAAGGCTTGTAATTTTGGGATTATTTCCTTTTCATGGCTACCAACTAGTTTCCAAAGCTTTTAATTAATGACTTAACCTCATATAAATCATCATAAGGGATAGGAGATAAATCTAGGTGATTGCTTGTTATTAAAATTAGGGATACAATAGGTTGAGTGGGAGGCAATTCTAGGAACAATGGCATTGGAGGCTAAGGATCAATTTTCCCAACCTAAATAAGGTAATTTTTGGCCCTTATTTTAATATCATAAGAATCAAGGAGTGTGGTACCAGCCATTGATTGGATCATGATAGCTATATCACTATTTAAATCTTTTAAATATTAGAAGAGAGCATTATTCAAGGAGGGTTTGACTAGCACTGGAATCCTATTCCATGTCTTTTGAAATAGGAAATTAAAGTCACTCATGAACTCATGAGGATCCCATTTAATGGTGTTTATTTTATCAAATAGAGAGATGTAGTTACTCTTATTCTCAAATTGTATGCATAGGGCAGACCCTAGATCATCCCAAACACATATAGAATTCAAAAGAAAACTCATATACCACTTCAGGTCTTAACCTTTAAATGATGATGCAAGGAGTTTGATAGCAAAATTTTATTGTGTAATATTATGAACTAAACATATTTTAGTAACATATTTAATTTTTTTTATGGGTGTGGTGGAAGTTTCACCAATAAAATATGGAAGGATTTTCAAAGTTGAGGTGGGTATATCATCATACTAGGCCAACATATGTGGGTTGAATCTATTTAATCATATGAAATTATGATTTATATAGGACATATTGGGAGGTATGAAACATATATGTGTGTTTTTTATAGATGCAAACAAATTTGTAGGATCTACTCTAGGGTTAAGTAAAATTGATCTTGATTTCTTTTTATATGCAAAAGATAATTTTTGCAATTCAATTTTTTTACTTTTAGTAGATGATCTTATATATATCTTTGATATAAATAAATGTTAATTTTTTTACTAGGTTTTCTTGAAATGTGTACAAATATTTCTTAATAATTGTTGAGAATACCATTGACTTTCTAGCTATGACTTTTGGGTCCCACTAGGCATGCCAAAAACTATTATCGACTAGATTTTGCACCCGCTTTGTGTTGTAATAGTTTTATTACATTAGAATATAATGATAAAATGGGATCACCTCCAAGATTTGGGACCTTAGAAAACTAAGGTGAATCTCTGTAGAAGGTTAATTTCTTTCACTAAGCTTAGTGCTACTGATATATGACCAATTCACTTCTAACTATAGTTTTCTTAGTGATTTTGCTCCTAAATAGTGCTTTAAGTTGTGAGGAAAATATTTTAGAGTTATTTTTAAAAAAATTAATGGTGATAAACCAAAGTTTTATAGTGTAAATTAATTCTTTATTTGATTTAACATAGTTTTTAACAATAATATGCTAAAATTTCTTGAAGCATAAACTTACACTAGTATAATATCAAAGGCAATATTGGAAATTTATCAAATAAGGAACAAAGTTATTTATTATTCCTCAAAAATATTTTAAAATGGAAAAATAAATACCAAAAATTATTCTATATGAATGGAAAAAGACTTATATCATTCAAAAATGTAGTAAAAATCCATACATACACAAGGATAACATAAGATAAGGAAAGAAAAACTTCATTATATTAATGTTCTCCAAGTTAAAACATGTAAATAAATTTATAAAAATCATAAAAATTTGTCTTTAAAAAAAGTGATCCATGGTCTATGTAGGAGACCCATATTTATAAAAAAAAATTACTCCTTTGAGAGATAAGAAGTCAAAAACCTTTACACTTCCTCCTAAAACAAAAATAGGGAGTGCTCATACAAATATCCTCATTACAACTTGAAAAGGCATATTTGGTGGTGTAGAAGGAAGAAAATGACTCTATAATAAATTGGGTACTTCACCAAGTGTTGGAGAAGGATAAAAATTTATAAGGGTCTTCCATTCAAACCATCTCTCCTTAATCTCAACTAAAGAAGTCTTCCTACCAAGAAATGGGGTGCCAAAATGAAATTCATGACTTCATCAATATCTTTAATAAAGTTTAATGTTTTTTACAATGTTTGAATATTTTAAAACATAACTTTCAAAAACTAACTTGTAATTTTTATTTAATACTTTTACAGCTTATAAGTCATTCAACTTGTCAAAAAGGAATGTGAAAATTATAACATGATCTTTTACAACTTATAAGTCACTCAACTTGTCAAAAGGAAAAGTTTGAAATACAAGTTACACTTTCTCAACTAAAACTTGTCAAAATGATAATTAAAAATTACAAGTAGATTTTTTCATATAAAATCTAAGAATTGTGAAAATGATAGTTGTAATTTATAACTTACAACTTTACAATATAGCTTATAAAATTTGTAATTTACAGAATGTTTGCTTCTCAAATAATTTAAAGAATTAATCAAAAATAGTGATATATGTGGATTCTTTATCTTTTTTTTATTATATATTCTTGATGTAAGAGTCAAAGTTCCCAACTATTTATTTTAGGCACTCTTCATCAGGACCAATTGTGTACACATTACTAATGTTACATTTTGCAGATACCTTAGATAAATCTCTTGAAGAAGCTCTATAAACTTGAATATCCTTGTCCATATAATCAAGTGTATTATGATAGTTGATGAACTAGTGAATGGAGTCTAAACTAAATTTTTTCCTATGATGACTCCTTATTAATGAACTCTTTTAATTTATCCTAGACAATATAAATAAAAATAGATTTATCTTGGCAATCCACTACCTCACATGAAAGTTTGCAAATTGAATCTTCAATATCATACATTACATATGTGGCCTTATCACTTGTGATCTTGGCCTTATAAATATTTTCACTAAGTATTATAAATTTAAATTTGGATGCCCTCTCTATCTCATCATTCTCCAAAGTATTTTTTATTCCCTTTTCAGACATGAGGGTATCACTCTCTATCTGATCAATGTCATGAAACTTATGGAAGTAGAGTTTTAGCCTTTTAACCTCTTCCTCATATTTATTGATCTATACCTTTAGACATGTTAGGTAATCCTTTAGTGTCTTGTAATAATCTATGGATAACCCTATCACCTTATTTATTTTTGTGACCAATTATTCAAACCAGTCTTAGTATCCCTACCCACTGTACCAATCTCTATCATTGCATCAAATGTTTCTTTATCAAGGGAATTAGAGATAGATTAAGTTGGTTGGGAGAATTCAAGTGGATTTGTTGGATCTATGAACTCTCTTAAGGCATTTGTCAGTCTTTATACCTTATTATTTAGATCATCCTTAGTGACCTTATCACTATCCATTTTTTCAAAGAGAGAACTTATGCTTGTTTGAATATCATGTTTCAATCCCTCTCTTGTTGGATGACCAAGGTGTACCTTGGATATATGATAATCCCCCACTACTAAATCTGCTTTCTATTTATCAGGTGGGGGTACTACTATCTCCACATATTTTTCTCTTTTGTCATCATAAAATATTATAAAAATGGTATTAGGGCCTTTATCTAGTCATTTGTATGATTCTAATAGACCAAAATATATGGTGCTAAGAGATATCATATGTTTCCTCTTCTTATATATTAATTATGTAAGCCAAATAGGATAGGATGCCAATGATTCCTATCTTATTCTAATGAACTCTATTACCTATGAGTTTGTGGCCAAAGCTTCCACACTGGTGTTTACTATAACAAGTACCATGTATACCACTAATGTTTCCATTGAGTCTTTGGATGATGATTTGGATATTTATACCCACTAGTGGGTTGAGTATCCATAGTTATGTTAGTGGGCTTCTCTATCTACACCTCCTTGGTGGTAGCTTGGGTCAAGATAAGAGTGGATGTAGGAAAAGATATTCGGCTAGGTGGAGTGGATGTCCTTATAAAGGGTGTGGAATATGGAAGTGACATGGATGGATGGAACAAGGTAAATTTTGTAAGGGTGGTGTCCAAGGTAGCAAAAGAATCTAGTAATGTAGTGATAATGGCCAGGGTAGTGGCAGGAAGTCTGATGAAAGATGAAGATAGAGTTGTATTGAACTTATTGGACATGATGGATAGTGGGGATATACTCAAAATGACTGAGTCAATATCCATGTATTAGTGGGTGGTGCTGGTGATTAATGGGGTGTAAATTATTATGTAATAGGGAGGTGGAGTTCGAGTTAGTATAACCAACAATACTGATTGACTCACTACCAAGGGAATCACTGGTACTAGTGGGTTAGATGGAGTGATTAATTACACTAGTGGGATGGTATAAATAGGAAAATTAATTAATTATATAAATTAGATAGTATAAATAAGAGGAATGGTTAAAGTAGTTTTGTCCCCAATGTAAACTAGTAGTGCTTGATCCAGTGGTTGGGTGATTAGAACTTGGGTGCTATAAGTGGTCATTTTGGCCTTCTAATTTTGATTACCTTTGTATGAGATTGATTGACCCACTAATATTTATGCCTAAAAGTGTATCGTAAGGTTTATTAAGTGTTGAGAAACACTCTTCTCATTGCATGAGTATCTAGTTGTGATAGTACTAATATCTTTGGTGGACCAATGGCAAAGCAATATAACTATTTCACAAAATAATAATAAAACTAGTTTTTGGAAGCAACCTTGGTTTTAAAGGTAGATTGTGAATTATGAATATAATTAGAACTAATTAGATTGAATATTGATCAAAACCTAAGATCTAAATTCTAAGCTAGCATGTATATTCATAATGGAAGCTAAACTAAAGTGAGTTGATCAAAAAATGGGCAAAAGGAAGTGTAGGGAAGAAATAAAGTGTTCTAATTTTCAATCTAAACAATATGACAGAGATTAAATTTCATCAAGACATATTTTAAACTAATATATGGCATGAAATAGCTAAATCTCAAATCCTATCATATATTAGGCAAACATTTGAGGATATTAGAGACAATGCAAATAAGAACTAGATTTAATTTAAAGATATACCTTACAAACAAATTGCATTAGGACATCTTCAAGAAAAATAAAGAAAAAAAAATGAATCTAAGATATTTCAATTAATATATCATAATAAAAAATTTACAAGTCTACAATCAAATGTACATTTCTAGAATCCATAAAAACAATTCAAGTTTGGACATCCAAATAGATAATTAAGAGAGTAGCCATAATAGAAAACACATAAATAAATAATAGACAATCTTTGTAGAATTCCTTGATTTTAGTAATTTCTCAAAGATTACACAAATTTTTTTCTTAGAAACTACCTCCTCTTTAAAAATGACAATACCCTTTTTATAGAAGACGAAGGAGGTATGTTAGTCAATCATGTCAAATAAAAATTGTAAAAGTGTATAGGATAGTTATCCTTATATAATATTCTAGAATTAATGACACTTTATAAAGGACCAACCTATAATAAATTTTATTTACAACATTACACATGCTTTTATAAATAAAATATTCCCTTTTTAAAATATATACATGTCAAGTTACAAAAGGAATATACTTAAGTCAACCGATTTGACTTTGAGACTCTTTTATTACTACAATGCTTTGCATTCCAATAAAATATCTTCATT
The DNA here is from genome assembly GCA_037957365.1 of Torreya grandis. NCBI lineage: Eukaryota > Viridiplantae > Streptophyta > Pinopsida > Cupressales > Taxaceae > Torreya > Torreya grandis. Next base: position 2,139,121 of record JARHVA010000785.1, on the reverse strand, counting down.
CTATAGTGTTACTCATCAATTATATTAAGGTTGAAAATGGGTTTCATTAAAATCTCCTTTCCTTGATCTTCTAGGACTTTGAGCTCTTTGTCTACCCTATTCAATACTTCCTTGATGCTCCTAGCATCTCCAATCTTTTCTTCAATTGATAAAATCATGTCCATGATCCTTTTTTTATCTTCCATAGTATTTCCTTGTCTTTGATTCCTTACCTCTTGCATGAACTAAGTAGCTCTATGTTTGAACTCCTCATCAGTGATCAAGCTAAGGGGACTGAGTAAAGTAGGATCCTTGATAAAACTCCCAAGTATGTGTATCATTCTATTTTATAACTATTGGAGATCATTAGAGATATATTCCATGCCCCTAGACCATTTGATTAATTCCTTGATCTTATCTATCAATATTTCTATAGCCATATTCAAATTCACTAGGCTAACTACTCTAAATTTAAGAATTTGATCCTTTATTAAAACATTGATCAAATCCTTCACCTTTTAGCTTGAATTCTACCATTAGCCAGCTTGGCCCATATCCAAAGTACCATGTTTTTTTAACAAGTCCTTCTTAGACTTTACTATCTTCAAAGAGCTAAATAATTCATACATGGTTGTTTCAAACTTCTTGATGATGTCTCCTGGTACTGATAAGATAGACCATTCTTCTAAATTCTTGTTATTCTATTTTGAGCCATTGATAATAGCCTATAGCTATTCTAAATGTGCTTGGGAAAACTCCAATAGATCTTCAAAAATTATATATTCACTTGGAATTTATCTTTCCTTTTGAGTCAGATTAGTCAAAGGTTCTACCTTTTGATATGTCACCTGCTCACCACCTTTTATGATTACTTTCTAAGTCACTCTTTTCAAACTGGTAGTTTATAGATCATACTTGAATCCAACTATAAATTGGGTCACATGTGGGATAGGGACCTCCATTTGTGATGGATCTACTAAATCACTTGGTGTTACTAGTTTCCTTGCCTCCTCTTCTTGTAGAGCAATGATCTAGGGTTTAATTTGTTGTTGTAAGGGGATGCTGGTAGCCTTCACCATAGCCCAAGTATGATGCATAGTTGGCACTCTTTCCAACCTTGGTGCATAAATAAACCATTCTAGAATTGGTGGTCCATATAGTAAGTTCTCTTCACTAAATAAATTTACCTCTTTCAAATTTGATGTCACTTTAGGTCTTTTATCCATTGAGACAATGGTTGTCTTAGCTTTCCTTTTTAGAGTATCAATAGAAACAAAGTCCAATACATTTTATTTTTCTTTCTCCTCCTTATCCTTCTCAAAACTTACTTCCTCTTCATCTCAATCTATATATGTCATAGATATCATATTCAACACATCCTCAATCGACTCTTAAGGATCTATGGCTATTATATGAACTTCCTCTTGATGTAATTCATGTTCTACTATCAAGGAAGGTTCTAGATATGATGAAGTAGAATCAATCTCACTTAAATTTATTTCCTCTAGCCTTTTTTTTATTTGAACTTTTGTTTTTGGGATTTTGGAAGATTCACCAATAATTAAATGGTATTTCCTGGGGCCCAACTGTCATCTATAATTTACCTTCTAGTCTTTGGATAATCTAGACATAGGTCTAATATTGTACTCTTTCAATCTCCTATTTACCTCAAATTAGGATGATGCCTTGGTGTATACAAGGTAAAATTGACCAGGCTAATGATCATAGGGTACATTAAAAATACCCTTAAGTCTTAAATGTCCTTTAACTCTTACATAAGGGTCTCACTATCGAAGTTCATCCATTTGTAAATTGAAAGACAGTGTATGTTTTGATGCTACCTGAATGTGATCCCATTGTCTAAATCCATTCTTACCAAGGGTCATAGGTAAGATTTGAATAAGTCCCTTCTTTCTAGTTTTATAAAGACCATCAACACCATGGAACAATTGGTAGGCTACCTCTTTCTTAGTCAACTTATCAAAAACTTGGATAGGTAGCTTGAGAGGATAACTTTGAGTTCCCTCAATCTTGATGAATGTACAATCTGATAAAACCATATACCTCCCATGGATTCAACATATTTCTTAATTAATGGACTAATTATTGACATAGGGGTACCAATTATAGCTTTAGTTAGGTATGGGTAGACACAATCACAAATAAATTGAATGTGATATCTATATTTATAGATGTACAACTTAGAATAATATTGGTAAACTATTTGGGTTCCATCTGGAGACCACTCCCTTTGATTTGGAATCTTTGTTATTGCACATAGGTAATATAGGAGATAATACATCATGAAAAACCCATTCATCTTCTTATGCCTAATTGCATATATTTGTCTACTCAAAGAGATACTAATTATCTCACCCAATGGGTAAACTATTACCATTTAAAAAATGAAATACACCATTAGTACCCACATGGGATCAACATATGCTATGGTTGGACATCATACATTTTATTTAACATTGTCATTAACATCTTGACCCTTCGTCTAAACTGACTGATAATAATTTTCTTATCAAGGTCTATAATAATTTTGCTACCAAATTCTAACCACATAACTAAGGTATCCATAAAATTATGCTCTTTATCCTATGAGTTAATTAAGTTCAAGTTAATCTAGGGTTTATGGAGCTTGTAGTATGACTAAAATTCAATAGGGGAAATGTAAGTAATATTCTTGTGATTGTGCTCATTTATCAACATGCCTTTATCTATTTTAGCTTCCTTAAAAATAAGACTAAAAATGTCAATGCAATGAATTACCTTAGGTTTTGTAGTTATATAGTGGATTTCAATCATTTGTATAGCTATAATTTCATCATAGAGCATTTTTATAGAGAGAATAGTCCTCCCTCCTTGGTGATCACTAGTTGATTCTCAATTATCTAGAATAGTTTAGAATAATCACTATCTCCTGTGTTCAAAGTAGTTGTTATAAAGTCCATGTACTTAAAAAAATAACCTTATGCATATTTTATCTAATATAGCTCCACATATTTATTCAAAACATCATTTTGGTTTTCCATCAATTGAATTATTCAATTTCAAATAATAATCTAGATTTTTCAACTTGATTATAGTGAATACAAAGACAATTAGGGTAATTGGTACACTTTTAGGGCTTTTGGAAGGTTTACATAGACCTTCAATGGTGGTAATCAAGTTTAAACTATGAGCTTCCTAACTTAGATTTAGAATTTAGATTGTAATTTTATACCTTTCATGTATTATGCCCATAAGAACTTCCAATGTGATGTGTTATGCATATGTGGCAATGTCATGTCATGTTCCTCATTTATTTAAAAAGTGATCATTGTGACTTTTGGAGCCTCTTAGCTTTAGATTTCATCACAAGCCATTTGGTCTCTATTAAGAACTCTAAGATCATGCCAATTATTGACTCCATGGGCTCTTGATGTACCTTATAGTTAGACTTCATCACTTAAATTCCTTTATGCCATGTGGTGGCTTCTTATTCCATCTGAGACATTGACTTCTTGACCTGCTCTACACTATTGATCTCGATATAGGAGCTTGAATATTATTCATCAATATCTATTAAATTCATCATAATTTTGACAGATGTCACTACCACATTTTATTTTAGCCCTTTGAAAAGTCAACCTTCATTCATGCTATTGATCTGCTAGATTCATGATCAACTGTGGATCATCAATTTATTTGATCTTTTCTAAGATCATGACACTTGTTGATCTCACATTCTTTTGTGGGTTCCTTGATTTGTTGACTCATGCTCATCATTAGATCAATTATTGTTTTACCAATATCTTTCCATTTCTTAACCTTACATTCCTTTATAGGACCTTTAATGCTTTAATTCCTCACTCACCATTATATCTTCACTATGTGAATAAATGCACATCATCGATCAATCCTTTATACTTGTTGACTTTCATCTTTACCCATGGATTATCGATATTTACTTCTAACTCCAAGATCTTGATACTTGGCATCTTTAGGTTTAATTAGAACCTGTAGACATAAAATCAAAGATAGAAGCTCTCAAAATATATATATATAGTTGTATTAATAAATACAATTAAGACTTAGGCTAAAGTTTTAAACTAGGTATAAAATATAAAAATGTTCCCATGTAAATATGATCCCACATAAATTTTAATAAATTTCAAAGGAACTTAGGCTAACATAGTTAGGCTAAGGTTTTTTAACATTATTTATACATAGATTTAATTAATTGACAAAATACCAAAGGCTTAGTCAAAAAAGGTTAAGTTAGCAATTAAAGCGTATAACCCTGAACAATGTTCATTCCAATGACACTCCATTGAACCTACAACTTGGAAACACATGAAGAAACTATTAGCAACATAAGATGAAGTAAAACAAGGACCATTTGCAAACATGTAAATTAATATAGATAAGAACCATGATATTCAATCATGTAATTTTAATCAATTTGAACGTACAATTTCTAACATAATTTTCAAAATTGAACTAGGGTCCTCATTTTTCAAAAATGGGGGTATGTTGACCTTAAAAAGTGGTGATTTTTGGGGGAAACATAGTAATATGTTAGAGCTTAGATACTCTTGGTTTGAGATAACAACCAGACCAATCATTCTACATGATAAATTATCATAAATAAGATCAAATCATGATTAAAAAAAGTTTTACAGATGTATAATTACACTCAAACATCAAAAATTATTCATGTTGTGTGTGTGATTTGATTCTTTAATTGATTTCCATTAGATTTAGATAATAACTTCCAGACCTCATGACTTTAAGCATTAACATTGACTTATATCATATTTAGATGTTCATTAACAATCATGATTTTAGAATAGGGAAGGATTGGGAATTGCTTTACTACCATCTAGGCATTTGTATCCCCAACAAAAAAAACCTTTAGATCCACTCTAGGACTTGCTCCACTACCATCTAGGCATCCATATTCCCAATGGAGGTTACCAGAATCACCTTTGCTTATAAATATTTTGAATTTTCAATAAATCTCTTATTTTTTATATTTTCAAGTATATTTAGCTCTTAACAAAGGTTGGGAACCATAATTATCCAGGTTTTAGGAATTTATCAAATGTTTTATCTTTAGACAATCATCCTTGGTTATAAAATTCATCCTAGGTAATAATTTTATTTAAGTGCTAACATGAATTTGTTCTAATAATTCAAACTTTGATTCAAACATGTGTAATCCTTATTAAAACCAAACTTAGATTAGAACAAGGTTTAATATTTTCAATGAAAAATTAACCTAGACATCAATCTTCATTGATTTCTCAAAATTATAACACCAATCTCAAATTTCCAAAATCCATGATGAACTAATGTACAAGGTTCATACATGAATTATTTATTTTTTAATTTATTTTGATCAAATATGTGTATTGGATCTTTAAACTATCTTGAAAAAGACTTATTGAAAGCAGGGAACAATGCAAAGAAAAGGAAACACACAACACAAAAACAAACAACAAGCAACAAATATGTATAAACAATATTTACAAAGAAGTAATAGTAAATGAAACTAATCTAAGCACAAAAATTATGATACAACATGATTAAAATGACAATCCTTTCCCCAGGGTCAAATGGAAAGTTATTTAATCTACCATAGAACCTTCAAACATGATTGCCTCATTTTGATGGCATATTCTTATACATAGGAGTATTTGGATGTTTATGTCTTCTAGATGATGCAGTTTGGCTCCTTGTATCCCTTTTTAAGTACATGTATTGAAGATATGAATCTAAGATCCAATCATCCTCTTTTTAAATCATTATTTCTTACATCAAGAATTCTAATTCTACCTTAGTCATAAAATGATTATGACTTGTCGCATTCTCATTCAAGGATTACATTAGAAATTTAACTAGTAAATATGGACTAATGATTGAATTAAGATCTATTCAAGATATGGATACATTATCCATGTTTTCACAAAAAACTTCTAAATCATCCCTAAAATCCTCTTCATCATGATCAACTACAAGAACATGAAATTTGTTTACAATCTTATCATTTAAAAAATGTTGATCATATATCCTTTTAATGGGATAATATGAAAATTATTGATATGTTGTACTTGATTCATCCTCATCATATCTAGATAATAGCATCTCATTTATCAAATCAAATTCTAGTTCATATTGCTTTGGGATTTCCAAAATAATATTATCTTCTGGAAGCTCCAAGTCATTAGTAGAATTCTAAAGTGAAATATAAATATGTTATTCTATTTCATCATCTTCCATGTCAAGCTTTTCCATTTCACTCAAGAATTCATGGTATAATTACTACCATTGATGATATTCATAAATATTCTCCATCATATCAATGACTTTGTATGAATTATCCTCATGATTGTCTACTTGAGAAATATCAACTTGTATTTGATCTACATTGACTACTATAAATTCTTGAGAAATTTCTTGCAACTCATCTTGTTTATATGCAAGAATTTCAATGATGATTTTTTTTTATCTTCAAATAAAACCCCTTATAAAACTTTAGAAACTTCATTGATCTCAACTGTAACTCCAATTACTCCAAAAAAGATAGGTTCTTTCTTTATATGCTATTGTACCTTTAGAGTTTCTATATTGTCCAAAAGATGAGTCTTCTTTAGAAATTTTTGAAAATAACGTATCTATTCTAGAGTATCTTCAAGTTTATTTTCATTTTGAAATGGAAAATGAAAGGTCCCTATCATAAAATTTATTTTAGAGGGTTTAAAGGTCTTTCAAGAATGAGATGTCCCTGTAGCATAATATTTTTTAGGAACAACTTTAAATGTGTCCAATTCATCCTAATATGTTTCAAAAGTATCACAAAATTCCATGAATTCCAATTCACCATATTTTGAAGTGTTATGATATTTAAAATATTTAGTTAAAGTGGCATCACATATGTTTATTTCTGCATTATTTTTGTAGGCAAATGACTTAGTTTTGTTGTTTTCATTACCATTATGAAACTAGTTTATAGGACTATTGGACCTCTAGTAAGGACAATTCCTATTAGAATTTTCCCTAGTATTTCCTACTTATTTTTATAACTGAAGGAAAGTAGTGCACATTTTTTGAACCATTTTTAGTATGGAGTCATTCTCAATTTTGGGGGCCTCTAGGTTTTAAACTTAAGTACTACTGCTAGATGTTGGCACCAAATCTCTTTGATCTTGTTTTTGAGATCCATATGTAGTGTTATTAAAAAATCTTATGTTTTGGCTAGGATGAGAATGACTCGAAGGTAATTAGTTCAATACTAATTTTGGTTTAAAGCAAAAATGATATGATTATGATTGGTAATGACATTCAACATAGACATATCAAGGTTAACATTGGGGATAGAATTTTATCATTGATTATTATAGCTTCAACATAGGCCAAGGCTAATGTGTTTATAACTCTCAAAAACCTTTTCAATAAAATATAATTCATGGGATCTAAAGCATCATTATAAATCTCAAAAGCCAAATCTTCATTAGGTTTATAGGGAGCTATAGTTTTGCTAAACATCTTTTAGAATCTAGCATTAAATGCTCTAATGGTTTCAATCAAATCACTTTTCACTATAGTGAATTGTTGATAAATCATACATGGGATGATGATATTTCCAAATTGATTAATGAAAATAATATTAAAATCATTCCAATTGCTGATGTAATTCTTAGGAAGGTTCTGAAACCAATAATATGCAACAATTTTGAAAGTAAAATGGAATAATATACATGAAACATCTTTGTGAACCACATTCAACAATCTTAAAGCAACCTTGAAACTTTTCATATGTTCTTTTAGTAGTAACCACACCATTAGGACTGAAAGATGGAAAATATTTCTTAGGATTTCTAGGTAATTCATGTACTTGACTAGTCACATTGATGAAAGATCCACCTAACCAAGCCATACCTTGATAAGGATTGAATACAAGAGTGTTATGAACAGGTGAAGTAGGTTGTGATTTAGAAACCATTCACTTACCTTTATTTATTCTTCCATTCATAGGAACTTTTAATGAAAGGAGAGGTAATCTTGATTCATATTATGACCTAGTCCTAATTATTTGTAGTTCCATCTTGTAAAATTTGAATCATGTTCAAAATATGATGTGTAAACCTTATATTTTCAAATAAAAATGATCAAATTTGCATGTTAAGTAAAAAATTTACTAAAAAACAATTATCTTTAACTAAATTATATCAAAGATATGTCTAAACTAATGAATGTGAATGATATTTACACTTATAAGATCAAATAAACCTAAATTATTAAATAATCAATCAATATTTGATTAAAATTGATATCACTAACCTTGAACGTGATAGTTTTACAAAGCTTAAACTACCTTTTCAATAATTTATCATAAATCTTCAAAGAATATCTATCTTTAGCTAAATAAGCCTAAACACTAGTATGAAACCATGAATCTTAATTATCTTTACACAATTGATCCAATAAAAGCACAAATATGCAAATAATTCATTGATATTTAACCAAGATTCACTAAAATTAGCAAAGATATTTCAAATTCACAAAGATTTAGCTAAGGAACTCCTTCTAATCTTAGTGAAACTCACTTGTTGATGCCTAAAAGTGTATCACAGGGTTTACTGAGTGTTGAGAAACACTCTTCTCATTTTTGGATTCAAAGAATTCATTACATGAGTAGTTAGTTGTGATATTATTGATATCTTTGTTGCAATAGTGGCAAAACAATATAATTATTTCACAAAATAATAATAAAAATGGTTGTTGGGAGAAACCTTGGCCTAAAATTAGCTTGTGAATTATGAATATAATTTGAACTAAGTAGAGTGACTTTTGATCAAAATCTAATATATAAATTCTAAGCTAGCATATATATTTAAAATGGAAGTTAAACTAAAGTGAGTTGATCAAAACATGGGCAAAAGGAAGGGTAGGGTAGAAAGTGTTCTAATTTTCAATCCAGATAATATGATAGAGATTAAATTTCATTAAGACATATACTAAACCAATATATGACATGTAATAGCTAAAGCTCAAATCCTATCATATATCAGGCAAACATCTAAGGATATTAGAAACAATGTAAATGAGAACCAAATACAATTTAAAGATTTAACCTATAGGCAAATTGCATTAACACATTTTCAAGCAAAGAAAATAAAATGAAATGAATCTAAGATATTTCAATCAATCTATAATAATCACAAATTGAAAACTCTACTTTGAAATGTACATGTCTCAAATCCATAAATACAATTCAAGTCTAGACATCCAAATAGATAATTGAGAGAGTAGATAAAATAACAAACACATAAACAAATACTAGACAATATTTTTAGAATTCCTATCTTGTATTAATTAGTTAAGGTTTACACAAATTTTTTTCTCAAAAACTCCCTCTTTATAAATGACAATACCCATTTTATAGAAGACTAAGGAGGTATGTTAGTCAATCATGTCAAATGATAATTATACAAGTGTCTAGGATATTGCTCCTTCTTCAATTTTCTATAATTAATGACACTTTATAAATGACTTAACTATAAGTAATGCACTATAGAATATTTCACATGCTTTTACAAAGAGAATATTCCCTTTTAAAAAAATATACATGTCAAACTATAAAAGGAATATACTTAAGTCAACCAATTTGACTTTGAGAAGATTTTGTTGCTATATTCCTTTGTCTTAGTTGTAGGATCTTCATTCTATAGTCTTACTCATCAATTAGATTGAGGTTGACAATGGGATCCATGAAAATCTCCCTTTTTTGACATTTCAGGCCTTTAAGGACCTTGTTTTCCCTATTTAATTATTTCTTGATGCTCCCAACATCTCCCATCTTTTCTTCAGCTAATAAAATCATGTCCATGATCCTTTTGCTATCTAACCAAGTCTTTCCTTGTCTTTGATTCCTTACCTCCTAAATGAACTAAGTAGTTCTATGTTTGAACTCATCATCAATGATCAAGCCAAGGGGACTAAGTGAAGTAGTATCCTTGATTAAACTCCCAAGTATGTGCATCATTCTATTTTGTAACTATTGGATATCATTAAAGATATCTTCCATGATCCTAACCATTTTATTAATACCTTGATCTTATCTACCAATATTACCATATCCATATTCAAATGGACTAGGATGATTATTCTAAATTCAAGAATTTGATCCTCTATCAAAACAATGATCAAATCCTTCACCTTGTGGCTTGAAGCCTACCATTAGCCAACTTGGCATGTAGCCAAAGTACCCTATTTATTTACCAAATACTGCTTGGAATTTACCACCTTCAAAGAGATGAATAAATCATACATTGTTGTTTCAAACTACTTGATAATGTCTCCTAGTACTATTAAGATAAATTATTCTTATAAATCCTTGTTCTTCTATTTTAGGCCCTTGATAGAAGCTTGCAGCTATTTTAAATGTGCTTGGGATAACTCCTAGACATCTTATTCAAAAAAAATATCTTCACTTAGCCTCTATCTTTCCTTCTAAGTTAGATCAGTCAAATATTCTACCTTTTGATATGTCACCTCCTCACCACCTTGTATGACTACTTTATCAGTCACCCTTTGCAAACTAGTAGTCTCTAGATCATACTTGACTCCAATTTTAGATTGGGTCACATGTGGGATAGGGACCTCAATTTGTGATGGAGCTATTGAATCACTTGGTATGGCTAATTTCATTCCCTCCTCTTCTTATAAATCAATCATCTAGGGTTTCATTTGATATTGCATGGGGATGTCAATAGCCTTTACCATAGCCCAAAGATGATACCTAATGGGCACTCTTTCCAACCTTGGTTCATAAATGAATCATTCTATAATTGGTGGTCTATATAGTAAATTCTCTTACTAAATAAATTGACTTATTTCAAAGGTAGTGCCACTTTGGGTCTCATAGAATTTGAGATAATGGTTGTCTTAGATTTCATTTTTGGAGTATCAATAAGAACTAAGTCCAATACATTTTCTTTCTCTTTATCCTCCTTAGACTTCTCAAGAATTGCTTCCTCTTCATCTAAATATGTGTATGTCATAGATAACATCTTCAACACATCCTCAATAGAATCTTGAGGATCTATGGCTATCATATGAACTTCCTCTTCATGTAGTTCATGTTCTTCTACCTTGGATGGTTCTAAAAATGATTACATAGAAGTAGTATCACTTGAATTTCATTCCTCTATCCTATTTTATATTTTAAATTGTGTTTTTAGGAGTTTATAATATTCACAAATAATCAAATGGTTTGACTTGAGCCCCAAATATCATCAATCATCTACCTTCTAGTCTCTAGATAATCTAGACTCAGGTCTTATATTGTACTCTTTCAATCTCCTAGTTACCTCAAAGTAGGAGGATTCCTTAGTGTATACAAGGTCAAATGAACTAGGATCATGATCATAGGGTACATTCAAAATAATCTTGAGTCTTATATGTTATTTAACTCTTACACAAGGGTCCCACTATCTGAGTTCATCCATTTGTAAATTGAAAAATAGTCTACATTTTGATGTTACCTCAATGTGATCCCACTATCTAAATATAGTCTTGCCAAATGTCATAGATAATCTATGAATAGGTCCTTTCCTTTTAGTTTTAAAAATACCATCAACAACATGGAATAATTGGTACACTACCTCTTACTCAACCAACTTATCAAAAATATGGACATGTAGATTGAGAGGAAAATTTTGAGTTCCCTCAATCCTAATGACTGTACAATCTAGATACAACCATATATATCCCATGGTTTCAATATATTTCTTAATCAATGGAGTAATTATTGACATAAGAGTATAATTTATAGATTTAGGCAAGGCCAGGTAGACATGATCACAAATAAATTGAATGTGATCTATATATTTATAGATGTGCAACTTTGAATAATATTGGGAAACTATCTGGGTTTCATTTGGAGCCCACTCCCTCTGATTTGGAATCTTTTTTGTTGCACCTAGGGCATATAGGATATATGACATCAATAAAAACTCATTCTTCTTCTTATGCCTAATTTCATATATTTATTTGATCAAAGAGATACTAATTATCTCACCTAATGGGGAACTATTATCCTTTCAACAATAAAATACACCATTGGTACCCACATGCGATCAACATATGTTTTGGTTGGACATACATACATTTTATTTAACATTATCATTACCATCTTGACCCCTAATCTAAATTTATTGTTAGGAATTTTATTATCAAGGTATACAATTACTTTATTGCCAAATTCCAACCACATAATTAGGGTATCCATTAAATTGTGCTCTTTAGCCCATGTGTTAATTGAGGTCAAGTAAATCTTGGGTTTAGGGAGATTTTATTATGAATAAAAGCAATAGGGGAAAGTAAGAAATATTCTTGTTATTTTTATCATTAATTAAAATGACTTTATCTATTTTAGTTTCCTTAAAAATGGAACTAATAATGTTAATGTAGTGAAGTGCCTCAAGCTTTATAGTTGTGTAGTAGAGTCTAATCAATTATATAGCTATAATGCCATCATAGATCCTTTTTGCAGAGAAAATCTTCTCCTCCTCTTTGGTGATGACTAGTTGATTCTAAATTGTCTAGAATAGTTTAGAATAATTTTTATCTCCTATGTTCAAATCAACTACTATAAATTATGTGACCTTAAATACATGACCTTTTGTGTCTATTATCTAATATATCTCCACATATTTCTTTGAAACATGATTTTGGGTCACCATTGATTGAATTATGTAATTAAATAAAATAATTTAGATGTTTTGGCTTAATTATAGTGAATATAGAGGAAAGTAGGGTAATTCATACACTTCTAAGGATTCTGGGAGGTTTACACAAAGATTCAATGGTGGAAATCAAGTTCAAACTATGATCTTCATGACTTAGATTTTGAATTTAGATTGCAAATTTATACCTTTCATGTATTAGGCCCACAAGATCTCCCAATGTGACATGTTCTACCTATGTGACAATGCCATGTCATGTTTCTCATTTATTTAAAAATTGAACATTGTGCCTTTTTGAGCCACTTAGCATTAGCTTTCATTGTAAGCCATTAGATCTCTATTAAGATCTCTGAGATCATGCCAATTGTTGACTCCATAAGAAATCAGTGTACCTTGTAGTTAGACTTCATCACTTGAATGCCCTTATACCACATGGTGGATTTTCAATCCATCCAAGACATTGACTTCTTGACCTACTCTATACCATTGATCTTAATCTAGGATATTTAATTCTATTCATTGATCCCTATTTAATTCATCATGGTTATGACATGTGTCACTACCACATTTGATCTTATCCCTTTGAAAATTCTACCTTCATTTGTGTCATTGATCTATTAGATACATGATCAATCATAGACTATAGATATGTTTGATCTTTGTCAAGATCATGACACTAGTTGATCTCACATTATTTTATAGGTTATTTGACTTGTTGATTCATGCTTACCATCAGATCTGTTGATGATTTACCAGGATCTTTCCACTTGTCAACCTCACATTCCTTCATAGAACCTTTAATATTTAATTCCTCACTCACCGTTAGATCTTTGTTGCATGAACAAATGCACATAATTGATCAATCCTTTGGACTTTTTGACTTTTAGGTTTACATATAGATCATCGATGTTTGATTCCATCTCTAAGATCTTGAAACTTAACATCTTTAAGTTTAATTAGAACCTACAAGCATAAAATTAAAAGTATAAGTTCTCATAAAATATGTATAAATTTTATATTAAGGTCTTATTTGTATTAATAAATATAAGTAGGACTTAGGCTTAAGTTATAAACTAGGTATAAAAGATAAAAATGTTGCCGCATAAATATGATCTCGTGTAAATAATATATTTCAATGTAACTTAAGCTAACATAGTTAGGCTAAGTTTTTTTAAAACTATTTAGACATAAATTCAATTAATTGACCAAAGACCAAAGGCTTATTCAAAAAAGGTTAAGTTAGCATTAAAAGCATATAACCCTAAACAATGTTCACTCTAATGACACTCCATTAAACCTGCAACCTAGAAACACATGAAGAAATGATTGTCAACATAAGATAAAGTAAAATAAGTACCATGTGTCAGAATGTAAATTAAGATAGATAAGAACCATGATATTCAATAATGAAATTTTGATTAATTTGAATGCATAATTTCTAACACAATTTACAAAATTGAACCAAGGTCCTCATTTTTCAAAAATGGGGTATGTTGACCTCAAAAACTACCTAATCTATTTGAGTAACACTTTTATAACCCTCTTCTAATACTAGCTCTACACCCTTATCCTTGGAATTTTTGAATCTATCTATGATATTCATGCTTTCTTTTGCTATCTTCACTACCTTGATTCTTAACTAGTTCAAAGTTTTACTAATAACTGGGGTGGTCCTATCTAATAAAGAAAAAGGATTTAGGTGTAGACCACTTGAATTGAGGAAGGGGTTAGAGGTAGATATGATTGTCATAATACACTCTATCTATTGGTTATTCCTCATCTTTAAAATCTTATGCAATAGGTGCCATTTCATAGTTCTTGATTTGTTCAAGGGTCATCCTATAATAATCCCTCAATCTAACCTCTTCCTCATCCTGCATATCCTTCCAATAATTTTCTAAAAGGGAATGTGAGAATATGAGGCACCCAAAAAACTATAAACATAACCAATCACCTTAGAGTAAGGCCTAGCATCAAGAGTTCTTAAATTCATTTGATTTGTCTCTACTTTGGCACATTTAGCCTTAGATAAGGAAGGACATGTGTATCTCCCTATACTAATAGGGAAGTGTATACATTTTTTTTCATGATAGATAATAACTTATGGGTTTCCAATAGCTATCATACCATCTCTATTATGTCCCACTTATCACTGACATATATGGGAAGGGTGTAAGGACACCCACTAAAGCCCCCAATTTATATGTAAGAAAATGTGGGGAACTAGAGGAAGTATGATCCCTAATTTTCTATGTTTATTGTTGTAGCATAAGAAAACCTTGTCCTCTATAGATATTTTTAAAAAATGGTTATGATGGAGTATATGAAGGCATCATTAAATATTATGAGTTTTTGTTTACTCCCTTTCAAAGTGAGGTCAGGATAATAACTATAAATTTTGTTAATCTGATAAGGCATTATGTTTAACTCTAGAAATACCCACCCTTTTTTCTAAAACATAGACAAGGTAGGATTTCATATAAAATTTCCCCATAGTTTGAACCTCCATAGACTATCTTTGAATGGAATCATTGATCAAATGAGCCTAGTGAATGTAATGTTTATTTTATTGGATTACCCAGATATATTGGTACATCTAGTCTTGATAATTCTTTGCAATGGGATTTTTGTGACTCTATGTAAGAGAATAATGATATCTACTACCTGATCCTTGAAGTCTATCCTATCCAGGTTATTAATAATTATTTTGGATTAATATTTAGGGTTCTTCAACCACTTTTTATTTAAAATTTTTAATATTTATGTATCTTTCAAACTCCAAAATCATAAATATAATATTAATGAAATCTAGATTGAGGCACATAATTTTCTCCCCCTAATTATTTATTGATTCTCTCTTCTTTTTATCATAATGTTTAGCCATAGTGAGTAAAATCTTGGGGCATTGCACTAAGAATGGGAATATTTTAGCCTAAGGTAAACCACTATCATAGATCATTGAATCTAGATATTCTTGAATTTTGAATTAAATTTGGTCTAGAAGAGTACTAAGTCTATGTGACCTAGGTATATGTATATTATCTCATTAATGTTTGAATCTAAGATATAAGGAACACCAAGTCCCTTTTACTTGAACTTCATCTATTTTTTAGACATGTACACTAGGTAAATGGGTAATGGAAACCAATTATAGAGGTTGTCAAGATTTGTGTTTGCAATTACATGTAAGATTTCCACTTTCAACTTGGCACAAAAATTTTATACTTGTGTAGGGGTTTAGTTACAATGGGAATAATGTGGAATAGTGGTAGTAAAACTTGACACAGATTAAGTGGGGTTTTATTTTTAAAAAACACTTTGTAAAGTTTGACCAAAAGTTGATTAGGGTTATGGTTTGTAATTACAATTTGGATCTCTAACAGGAACTCAAGGTGATAAAACAAAGGGAAACTCCACTTAGATTTGAGTGGGAGATTTATATGCTTCTTCATTTATAATATCCATGGGGTTTCATTTTTATAAGGTAGGAAGGATCTCTACCTAGATATAGACAAATTTTAGGAAAAACTCTAAGGTAAGGTAACAAACACCTATAAAAATATAATGGTAATATTTTAACATAGGAATGTAAAATTTTGAATATTATGAAAAAATAATGGCACTTTTGACAATATATAATAAAAACCCTTAGTATATTTTTGGAAAATGATAAGCTTTGTTGAAAATAACAATGGTTGTAAATGAAATAGAATACACAAAATAAAATGTAGGTCACTTAGATGAATATCTTGGATGTGTGCACAGGGCTTTACAAGTTGGTAATGGAGGTAGTTTTGGAAGTTTGGTCCATAATGTGTCACTTGGCTTGGTACTTTAGTTTTAATTGTTTATAAATGGAGTAAAATGACTTGAAATATTAAAAAAAGGATGTAAAAAACCTAATTATATACCAAAAATTGTAATTAATAATGAGCATGCCAATTAATAGTGATAGATAGATAAATAGGTGGGGATGTGGGTTTGGAGAGTCACCTTAAAATTTTACAAGTTTGAAAATTTGTAATATGTTCTCCATTCTCCACTTTCCACTTCATTTAGTGAATGGAGATCTAGGAAACCTTTACCTATTTGAAAATTTGAAATATGCTTCTCATCTTCCAATTTTTTCTTACCTTAGTAGTCATAAATTCTTTAAAAAGTGGGGAGTAGAGTTTATATTACACTTTGAAACTTTGAAAATTTGAAATGTGTAGTGATAATTCTGGTCTTTACTTGGTCTTAATGAAAATTGAAATTTAGAGTCCAAATTACATCTTCTAACTTTACAAAGTTACAAATTATAATGTGAGTTCCAATTCCTACTAGGCACTCAGTAACTAGGAAAGTGGAGGTTTATGTGTACTTTACAAATTTTCAAAGTTACAAGGTGCACGTAAATCTCTAGTTTTTACTTGGGTCTTATAAAAGGGTATTTAGGCCATTTTGAAGCTTTTACTTAGAAAATTTTGTATGTCTCCTCTAAGGCACATGGTGTTTTAAGGTTTTTGGAACAAAAATATCAACATTTTGTATCCTTATATTTCATTGGGCATGGAGTAATTTTGATGTTTAACACATCTTACTTGGAGAAGAAACAAAACTTGGAATTTTCCTAAATAAGAAACAAAATAGGGAAAATAAAAAATTAAAAAAAACTAAGGAAAAAAAACTCCTAATAGTTATAGAGTGTGTAAAATCACTTATTTATAGGAAACCAACTAATCCTAATATATAAAAGGTTTTGAAAAAACATTGCAACCTTAGAATCATGATTTGAGGTATATCACATTAATGGAGATAGGTAGCTCCAATCCATCAAGCTTGGATAGCTAGAATGTATTGGCTCCTTTGCATTGGGTTATGATGTATGGACCACTCCATATTGCATCAAATTTATATGCTTACCTAGATTGTCCCTTTAAAAATCCCAATTTAGAACCATGTCTCCTTTAATAACTATTATATCAGATGATTTCTTGTCAAAAGTTCTCTTTGATTGAACTTGTCTTGCTTTCAAAACTTGCATTAACTAGTTCCTAACCTCTTCTAGCTCCATGAGTTATATAAACCACATGGTCAATATATCATTTTTTGTTAATTCCAATTGATGAGAGAGTTTTAGAGATGGTAACTCTATTGATATTGGAATTCTAGCTTCCCTTCCATATACCAACATAAATGGAGAATTACCATTGTCTCTTTTGGGAGTGATCTTGTTATCCCAAAGTGTTGACTTCAGCTTAATGTGCCAAGTCCTTTGATTGCCTCCCATTATCCTTTTAATAATATTTATGAATTTTTTTTGGTAGATTACGCCAAGCCATTACCTTGTGGGTAATACTTGGAAACAAATTTCAAGTAGATAGTATGTCTCATTGTCCATTTACTCACCTAAATACCCATAAAGGCTTTATCATTGTCCAAGATAATGGTGTAAATAACACCAAATCTAATGACAATGATGTCTGTGAATTAAATTATGGATGCTTCCATGGCATTATTTAATCTAATTTATTCACTCCATCTAGTGAAATAATCAATCACTATAAGGACCCATTTGTGGCCGATACTTGTTAACAAATTGATCATACCAATAAAATCCAATACGTACTAAGTAAATAGATAGTTAGATTAGATTGGTTGGAGAGGAAGATCTACTAATATTTGCTTGCCTAAAAATTAGGCACATTTCTCACAATTTCACACCCATCTATGCATATCTTTGAATAGGTCAAGCCAATAGTAACCTACCCTCATTATTTTGATGGTAGTGGTCCTTGCAAAAAAATGGCCACCTGACGAGCCATCATGAAACTATTCGAGTACCTTGTGAATTTGATCATGCTCAATGCACCTCAACATAAGTCCATTAATATACTTATTAAATAATATCCCATTAATAAGAGTAGAAATAATATATTGGAGCCTAAAATACCTTTTTTGGACTATTAGAGCTCATGCAGGTATTCACCATTTTGGAGGAAGGTAGTCATGTCCTTGATCTATCTATTGAGTAGATGAGGATTCATTGGTTGAAATTATTGTTTAATGTATAATTCATTATAAACCTTAATGTTATAATAAAAATTATCATATAATCCTTTTCCTTTTATAAGCTTAGTTATTTTAATGATCTTTCCATATTCCATGGATTTTGTGATCCAACTTACTATTTTCTAATTTATTTCCTAGCTTGGAAGGAACTCCTTTACACTCTAATGACTAAAAATTAGATGAATCTTGTTGTTTGAGAACATGTGTCTAAATTTTTTGAGAGATTTTATTATTACATACACTTGATTATCAATAAAACTTTACCTTTCTTCATAATCCTTTAAGGATTAAGTAAAAAAGGATATGGGATATTCTGACTAATATTTGTTCTATCAGGACATAATATTTGATACCCTACCTTCCCCTCCAAAATCATAGAGAATGAAATCATTCTCATAATTGAGATTTACAAGAGTTAGGGCTTGAGAAATAACCTACTTAATATTTTAAAATCTATCCTTTCCTTCCCTTGTCCAACTAAAATTGACCCATTTTTTAATTATAGTAGTAAGGGGTTTGGTCATGATGTTAAAATTTGGAATGAACCTCCTTACAAAGTTAATTTTTTGCAAGAAACTTTGAAACCCCTTTTTGTGTCTTAGAAGTGCTACTAAAGAGATAACACTTACTCTCTCTAGATCTATTGTAAAGACTTATTTTGATACTATATGTCCTGATAGTTTCCATTCATGAACTATGAATATGCACTATTTTGGATTGAGGGAAACTCCAAACTCTTTTCACATTTTAAAAACTTTCTTAAGATGATTTAGGTGGTCACTAACCTATTTTGAATAAACCACGATGTCATATAGATACACGAAGATCATTTCATTGATAAAACCCTTGAAAACCATATCCATGGCCCTTTTGAAATTATAACCAACATTGGTTAGACTAAAATTCATATTCTTGTAGGCATATGTACCCCATTCGATAGTGAAAGTGATATTGAACTGGTCAAATTCCTAAACTAGGATTTGGTTATATCCTAAATAACCATCTAAAAGGGAGAACCTCTTAGTTTTGGATACCATTTGGAGGATTTTCTCTATGGTTGGAAGGGGATAATGATATTTTAAGGATGATTTACTTAGGTCATGAAAATATACACAAATCTTGATTTCATCATTCTTTTTCCTAATAGGGACCAAGTTAGCAACCTAGGATGAGTGTTTAATGGGGAAAATAATGTTATCTTCTATCAGCTTGGATAGCTCACTCCTCATTAAAGGCTCTATTTTTGGGTTTATTAGCCTCTATTTTTTTAAAAGGATTAGTAATTGGGTCAAGCTCTATTGTATTTTGGGATAGGCTAAGGTGAAAACCCCTTTAGTCCTTGTAAATCTAAGTGAAATTATCATCAAAATCTTGACATAATTCAATAAAATACTAATTTTTAGAGGTGTTACATACCTTTGTAATTTTTAAATCCTTTCCTTCCAAGATGGATACTCTACCATTGTCTTCCTCCTTTATTGTGATATTTTTCTTCTCACCCTTCAATTGATCATGAGTTGAAAATAATTTCCAAAGTAACAAGACCCATGGACAACTTGTTAGTCTTCAGCGAAATTATTTGTTCCCCATATTTTTATTGGAGCCTTTACTAATTCTTGTCATAAAATTCAACCTCATCTCATATAAAGTTAAAAAATTTATTGTCACTATCAAAAACTTGTCAGTTGGTTGCATTATCAAGGACAAAAGGTATCACTATCATCTTTACATACTAGTTGTTGTCTTTCTTAATATCCTTAGGTAGATTATATTGAGAACCTAATGAGTCCATGTGTTCTAAATCATTATTTTGTCCTCTTAGTACTAATTGTATGTTTAAATCAATAAAATATTAAAATAGGTCCCAAACTCTATGTTTGTAAGATCTTAGCAAGTCATTCTTTGATTTTCTTCTTGATCTTACCTGGTGAACAATTAATTCACTATCATTGAAAACTTATAGTGATTGGATTCATCTTTCCTTTTCCATTTGAAGACCTAGAATCAATGTTTCATATTATTCCACATTGTTAGTGTAGTTGAAATATAGTTTTAAGGAACAAAAATAACTCTCCTTTTGGGGAGATACCAAAACAATACGAGTGCCTACACCATTCCTTATCTTTGATCCTTCAAAGTATAGTTTCCACATTCCCTTATTATCTTTAGTTAGTTTGATAATATTTCAGATGATTTCATAATATTCATGGATGTAATATATACCCAACCCTATTTCTTTGACATAGTCATAAAGATTAAACTATAAAGTTGACCCCCATTCATCAAGGTGTGTGTTTGGGAAATTTTTCAAGGGTATTATAATTTCATGGTCAAGTTCCTCTTCTTGGTCTTGCACTATGTAATTCATATCCATAGGGATAAGAGTGTATGGTTTATTATGGTCTTTAGGAATTAGATTAGATCTTATGGTCACTTTGGTACCATATCTTGTCCTCATTAACATATATTAGCAGTCAGTAGATATGTACCCTCCAATTTTTATAAAAAATTCTTAGGAAAGGCATATGAAAAAATAGGGTTAGGTCAATGACTAAGATGTCTTGGGATATGGATAAGATTAGTCATGCATGGTTAGTAAGTTTTAGAAGTTTAATAACCCAAAATATTTAGATAATAGTTCCATCCAATTGAACCATGCCTTTTATGATAGGTGTGTATTCAATACCTAGTGCATACACTATTTTATTGGGCCTAAAAGAGTTTTTATCCCCATAGTATATCATACAATTATGTAAAATACTATTACCAACTATAAAAAAAGGTAAAAATAAGGGGTTACCATTTTTACTTACTTTTATGTTCATTTTAGGTTGACACAAGTTAACCACAATAGTGGGTCCCTTAACTAGAACCTTCTCTATTTGTTGGATGCTTTTTGGGATTTTTGAATTATGTCCCTTTATGATAGGATGGGAAATTCTTCCCACATGGTAACATTCAAGTTATTACTTTTCATTTTTTCTACAATATTAAAATGAATTATACCAAACTTTGTGTGTGCCTTTTTAGTATTTACATCTTCTTTTATGAGATTTGGAATTGGTAGTTTTCTTTGATTAACCCATCAACACATTGGGTGGATTTTCAGTTGTATTGATTTTTATAACCTCTTTAAAAACTTTAGAAGTTGTATACTATTCAACCTTGTGGGCTGATTAACTTCTATTTCACTTTTCTTAGAGCATGCATTTATTGTCACTAAACTACTACCATTGGTTAGTGCTTCCTCCTGGTTTACACCACAAAAATCCTCTTTTAGCTAATTCAAAAGAGAGGTCTCATTTTAAATAGTCACTTATAACTCTTCCTTATAAGTATTAGTTTCCTCTTTCTATCCTTGGGGGTTTGATATAATTTGTACCATCAAATCTTGAATAATGACACCATGAGGACAAGCATTTTTATTATGAGTTTGGGCACAATGATATCACTTGTATTCCTAGGCCATGTTATTGTAGACAAGAAAAATGGACTTAAAAGTACTTTGGGTACATAGAGCACAAATATTTCGGGGCTTTACTTGAATGATTTGGATTTGAAGTTATGAATTACCTTGGTATGAATTTCTTTTGGGTTGATATGCCTGGTTAGTTGGTTGATAAAACCTATAATTTTGGGATTGTTACCTTTTCATGGCTACCAACTCATTACCAAAGCTTTTAAGCAATGATTTAACCTTGTAAAAATAATTATAAGGGATAAGATATAAATCTAGTTGAATGTTTATTATTAGAAGTAGGGATACAATAGGTTGAGTGGGAGGAAATTCTAGGAACAATGGTATTGGAGGTTGAAAAGGAATTTTCCTAGCTTGAGTGAGGCCATTTTTATCTCTTATTGCAATATCATATGAATCAATGAGTGTGATCCCACACATTGATTGAATCATGATAAATATATCACTATTTAAAGTTCATAAATAGTATAAGAAAACATTGTTTGGGGATGGTTTGACCAAGAGTGGGATCCTCTTTCACATCTTTTGAAATCATAAACTAAATTCACTCATGAAATTAGGAGGATATTATTTAATGGTGGTTAGTTTCTCAACTAGAGAGAGGTTTCAACTCTAATCCTCAAACTATATGCATAGGGTATATCCAATATCATCCCAAACATGGATGGAATTAGGAAGTAGAATCATATACCACTATAGGGATTTACCTTTAAATTATGAGGTAAGGATTTTAAAACAACATTTTATTATTAAATATTATGAACAAAACAAATGTTAGAAACATCTTGAATGTGTTTTATGGGTGTGGTGGATGTTTTACCAATAAAATATGAAAGGCTTTTCAAAGTTGAGGTGGGTATATCATCATACTGGGCCAACATAGATGGGTTTCCTCCATTGAATGGTATAAAATTATGATTTCTCTAGGCCATAGTGGGAGGTATGAAACAACTTTGGGTATTTTTTGGATATTCAAATAGATTTATAGAATCTACTCTAGGGTTAAGTAAAACTAATCTTGATTTCTTTTATATGGAAAAGATAATTATTACAATTTAATCCTCTTACCTTTAGTATATGATCTTGTCGATATATTTGGCATACATAAACATGAGTTTACTAAATTTTTAAGCCAAAAAATTCTCTAAGTCATCTTTAAATGTGTACAAATATTTCATAATTATTCATGATAATAACACAAACTTTCTAGCTATGATCTTCAAGTCGCACCGAGCATTTCAAAAACCATTATCAATTAGATTTTACACCCACTTTGTGTTGTAATAGTTATATTACATGGGAATGTAATGAAATAATGGGATCACCTCCAATTTTTATGAATTTATAAAATAAAATGTGAACCTTTGGAGAAGGTTAACTTCCTTTCACTAAGCTTAGTGCAATTGATATATGACTAGTTCACTTCTAACTATAAATTTCTTAGTGATTTTACTCCTAACTAGGGTTTTAAGTTGTGAGGAAATTTAAATTATTTTTAAAACTATAAATGGTTATGCACTAAATGGTTCTAGTATAAATTAATTATTTCTTTTATTGAACATAATTTGAACAATAATATGTTGAAATTTCTTGAAGCAGAAGATTACACTAGTATAATATCAAAGGCAATATTGAACATGTATCAAATAAGGAAAAAAGTTCTTTATTATTTCTCAAAAATATTTAAAAATGGGAAAATAAATACTATAAATTATTATATATGTTTAAACAAGACTTATATCATTCACAAATGTAATGAAAATATGTACATACACAAGGATATCACATGATAAAGAACATAAATCTTTAGTATATTAATATTCTCTAGGTTAAATTATGTAGATTAATTTCTCAAAAGTATAAATATTTGTCTATCATCAAAAATATCCATTGGCTAAGTAGGATACCCATATTTATTCAAAAATTTACTCTTTTGAGAGATAATTCATCAAAAACCTTTACAATTCATCTTGGAACAAAAATATGGAGTGCTTATATAAGTGTCCTCATTGTAGCTTGAAGAGGAATATTTGGTGGTGTATAAGGAAGTAAAGGACTCTACAAATAGTTGGGTTCCTCAAAAAGTGATGGAGAAGGAGAAAATGTTTTAGGAGTCTTCCATTCAAACCATCTCTCCTTAAGATCAATTTAAGAAGTCTTCTTACCAAAAAATGAGGTGACAAAATGAACTTCATGACTTGTAAATCTCTTTAATAAAGTTAAATGATTTTTCAAATGTTTGAATATTTTAAAACATAACTTGAAAAACCTAACTTTTAATTTGTATATGAGAATTTTACAATTTATACGTCATTCAACTTGTCAAAAAGGAATGTGCAAATAACAACATGAGCTTTTACAACTTATAAGTTACTCAACTTGTCAAAAGGAAAAGTGTGAAATATAAGTTGTACTTTTTCAAATAAAACTTTCCAAAATGATAATTGAAAATTACAAGTGGCATTTTTAAACTAAAAGCTAAAAGTTGTGAAAATGACATATACAATTTACAACTTGCAACTTTATAATGTAGCTTACAAAATTTATAATTTACAAAATGTTTGCTTCTTAAATAATTTTAAAAAGTAATCAATAATAGTGATATATGTGGATTCCTTATCATTTTCCACTTTTATCTTCTCGATATAAGTGTCAAAGATACTGAATATTTATTGTAGGAACTCTTCATGAGGACTAATTATGTATAGATTACTGATGTTACATTATATAGCTACCTCAGATAACTCTCTAGAAGAAGCTCTGTAAGCTAGGATATCCTTTCCCATTTGATCAAGTGTATTATGATAATTGATGAACTAGTGAATGGAATACAAATTTAAAGTTGTGTCTTGTGTTAAATCCTTCTTAATGATCTCTTTGAATTTATCCTAGATAACCTAAACAAGAAGAGGTTTATCTTGGTAATCTGTTGCCTCATGAAAATTTGTAAATCAAATATTTAACATCATACATTACATCTATGGCATTATCACTTGTGATCTTGGCCTTATCAATATTTTCACTAAGTATTCTAATTCTTTTGGATTCCCTCTCTAGCTGATCATGATCAAAAGGATTTTTTATTGCCTATTTAGACATGAGGGTATCACTCTCTATCTGATCAATGACATGTAAATTGGGGAAGTTTATTTTTATCCTTTCAACCTCTTCCTAATATTTATTAATTTATACCTTTAGAGATGATATGTCATCCTTTAGTGTCTTGTAATAATTAATGATGAACCCTATCACCCTATTTCCTTTGGTGACCAGTTCTTTAGCTTAGTCCTTTGTAGCCCCATTTATTTTACCCATATTTTTCATTACATCAAATGTTTCTTTTTCAAGGAACGAAGAAAGATATTGAGTTGACTAGGTAGATTCAAGTGGATTTTTTAGATCTATGAAATTTCTTAAGTTTTCAACTAATCTAACATATTATTTAGTTCATCCTTAGTAACATTTTCACTATCCATTTTATCAAAGAGAGAACATATGCTTATCTAAACATCATGTTTCAGTCCCTCTCTTTTTAGATGACCAAGGTGTACTTTGGATATATTATAATACCCCACAACTAAATCTTATTTCTATTTGTTAGGTGGGAGAACTAATATCTACACATATTTCTCCCTTGTTAAATCATAATATATTCTATAAATTATCTTGAGTCCTTTCTTTGATCATTTGGATGCTTCTAATAGACAAAAATCTAGGGTACTAAGAGATATCATATGCTTCCTCTTTGTGGACCCTAATTTTGTGAGCCAATTGGGAGTGGATGCCAATGAATCGTATCATATTGTAATGGCCACTATTACCTATGATTCTATGGTTAAATATTACACACTGGTGGTTATTGTAACAAGTTCCATATCTACCACTCGCATTACCACTGAGTTCTAGGATGATGATTTGGATATCTCTATCCCATTGGCCATTGACTAGCCATAATTATGTTAGTGGGATTATCTATCTCCACCTCCTTGGTGGGAACTTGGGTCAAGATAAGATATAAATAGGGAAAATATACTTGGATGGGTGGAGTGGATGTACTTATAAGGTGTGTGGAAGCTAGAAGTGACATGGGTGGATGGAACAAGGGAACTTGTGGAAGTATGGTGTTCAAGGTAGTAAAATAATCTAGCAATGTAGTGGTAATGGCTAGGGTAAAATTAGTCAAAAGTGTCATGAAAGATGGAGATGGAACTATATCCAAACTAGTGGCTATGATAGATAACATGAATGTAGTCAAAATGATTGAGTCAACAACCATGTATTTTTTGGTGGTGTTGGTGATCAATGGGGTGGAAGTGATTGTGGAAGAGGGAGGTGGAGGTGGCTTTAGGATAACCAATTACACTAATTGACTCAATAAAAATGGAATCATTGGTACTATTAGGCTAAATGAAGGAGTGATTACTTACACTAATGGGATGGTATAAATAAGATAAGTAATTATTTATATAGGCTGGATAGTCTAAATTGGAGGAAGGGTTAAAGTAGTTGTGTCCCCTATATAAATTGGTAGTGTTTGATCTAATGGTTAGGCTATTATCACTTGGGTGCTATAAGTGGCCCTTTTGGCCTACTTTTTCCTACCTCTATGGGAGATAACTAGCCCCACTATCTAATCTTCTTGAGTACCTCTTTTGGAACCCTCTCCTACTACTACCTCTACACCAGTTTAATATTTTGTTAATAATTGGGGTGTTACTATCTAATAATGAGAAGGATTCAGGTGTAGACCACTTTATTTGAGGAAGGGCTTGGAGGTAGATATGATTATCATAATACATCCTATATATTCGTCATCTTTCAAATATTATATAATAGGTGATATGTTATATATATTAATTTGTTCAAGGGTCATCCTATAATAATCCCTCAATCTAACCTCTTCTTCATCCCGCATATCTTCCCAATAATTTTCATAAAAAGGAATATGAGAATATGAGGCACCCAAAAAACTAGCAACATAACTAGTCACATCATAAGAAGGCCTAACATTGATAGTTATTAAATTTATTTAAGTCATATTTACTTTATCACATTTAGACTTAGACAAGGAAGAACATGTGTATCTCCCTATAATGATAGGGAAGTGTATGCCTATTTTTATGCCTGGTAGATAAGAACTTATGGTTTTCCACTATATGTATTACCAACTCCATTACCTCCCACTTGTCATTGACATACCTGTGAAGGGTGTAAGGACACCCAATAAAGCCACCAATTATGATGTAGGAAAATGTGGAAAACATAAATAAGTATGATCCATAATTTCTTATTTATGTTGTTGCATCATCAAAAAACCTTTTCCCCCTAGATCTTGCTCAAAAATAGTTATGATGTAGTATATGAAGGCATCATTGAATATTCTAAATTTTTATTTATTTCCTTCCAAAGCAAGGTCAGGATATTATCTATAAACTTTGTTAATCTAATCAGGTATTTTGTTTAATCTTGAGAATGCCCTCCTTTTTGCTAAAGCATAAACAAGGTAAGAGGTCATATAAAATTTTCCTATAGTTTAAACCTCTATCAATTATTTATGAATGGATTCACTGATCAATTTAGCCTAATGAATGTATTGTTTATTTTACTAGATTACCCAGATATACTGGTATATCAAATCTTCATAATTCTTTGCATTTGGGCTTCTTATGACTCTGTGTAAGGGAATAACTATATCTCCTACCTCATCCTTAAATATTATCCTATCCAGGTTCTTAGGCAATCTTGTTACTAATTATTTAGGAGTCTTCAACCACTACTTGTTTAAAATCCATGCACATGATGAGTTATTATCTTAATAGAATTTATTGGAGGGGTTAGGAGTAATATCTATGTACCTTTAAAACTCTAGGATCAGAAGCACAATATCAATGTAATTCAAATCTAGACTCATAATTTTATCCCCCTTATCATTTACTTATCTCTTATCTACATCATAATGTTTAGGGGTAGTGAACACAAGCTTAGGGATTTGTACTGAGGATGGGAAGGCTATATCTAGAGATAAACCACTATTGTATATGCCCTAAATATAGTCATTCTTAAATTCTATATTGACTTTTGTCTAGAAGTATTTTAAGTCTAGGTGACCTAGGTCTATGTTGATTATCTAATTGATGTTTGAATCTAATTTAGAAGGGACACTAGGGCCCTTTGACATAAACTTCATCTATTTTATAGACATGTACACTAGTTAAATGGGTAAGGGAAACCAACTATAGATCTGGTTGGGATTTGTGTTTGTAATTGTAGGTAAGATTTCCACCTTGAACTTGGTAGAGAACTATTATGCTCATGTAGGGGTTTAGTTCCAACATGAATATAATTTGTAATAGTAGTGGTAAAACCTGACACAGAGTCAATGGGGTATTATCTTGGAAAAATGCTTTTCAAAGTTAGACTAAAGGTCTGGCAAGCTTATGTTTTACAATTATAATTTAGATATCTGATGGGAACTTAGGGTGATAAAATAAAGGGAAAATCTACCTGGATATGAGCAAGAGTTTTATGTGCTTCTTTAGCTAGAATCTCTATGGGGTTTTAGTTTGAGATGGTAGGAGGGATATCTACTTATATCTAGACAAATTTTAGGAAAAAACCTAAGGTAAAGTAACAAACACCTAGATGAATCTAATAATAATATTTTAACACATGAATGTAAAATTTGATAAACTGTGAACAAATGATGATTTTTTTGATAATCTATGAGAAAAACCCTATGTACATTTTTATAAAATGGTAAGCTTTGATAAAAATGAAAATGGTATAAAATGACATGGAATATATTTAATTAAAATGCATGTGACCTAGAAGAATACTATGGATTCATGCATATGGATTTTCATTTTGGCAATGGAGGTCATCTTGGAAGTATAGTCTACAATGCATCACTTGGCTTGGTGCTCTAGTTTACATAATTTAGAAATGGAGAAAAATGGATTGAAATGTTAAATAAATGACTTAAAAAACCTAATTATATACCAAAACATTTAACTAATTTTGAGCATGTTGATTAACAATGGTAGATGGATAAATAGGTAGGGATGTGGATTTAGAGAGTCACCTTGCAATTTTACAAGTTTTCAAATTTGTAATATGTTCTCCATTCTCAAATTTCTAGTTTCTTTGGTGATATAAGATCCAATAAACCTCCACTTATTTTCAAAATTTAAATATTATTCTTATCCTCAACTTTATACTTGTCATAGTAGTAAAAAATGCTTTAGGAAGCAAGGAGTGGAGTTCGGATTACACTTTGAAACTTTGTAAAGTTTCAAAGTGTAGTGAGAATTTTGGTCTCCACATGGTCTTAATGAAAATTGGAAATAAGATTTCATATTACATCTCTAAACTTTAAAAAATTGCAAATTACAATGCAAATTTTGATTCCTACTAAGGACTCAATAAGTGGTAAATTGGAGGTTTAGGTGCACTTTGTAACTTTACAAAGTTGCAAGGTTCACAAAAAATCTTCAGTTTCTAGTTGGGTCTTGTAAAAGGGTATTTGGGCCATTTTTAAGCTTCTACTTAGAAATTGTTTTAGGTCTCCTTTAAGGCACAAGGTGTTTTGAGGTTTTTAGGACAAAAAAATCAACACTAACTAAGTTATTTATCAAGTGCACATTCTTTATTTAGTAAGCTTCCAAATTTAACAAGTTTCAAATTAGTGAATTCTTGATATTTGTAGTATTATTTTTCCTAATTTTTCACCATAGTTTGACACTTAGGGTAATGTACATATTACCAAGTTTTCTAAAATTTGATAAAACCCTATAAATTAATTAATCATCCAATCATAGTTCACATTTCTCCCTAACATGCATAATTTCTTGGTATACATCAAAATCTCATGATATCACTTACACAATAATCAAATTTAAGCCTAAAGATATCTTTGACATGCATCCTTACCCAGGATAATTAAAAAAATTATGGCTTCACTTGTCTCATCATCAAAAATTTATATCTTTCCATTTAAGTTGGGGCACATCTAAGGCCATAGATTTATGATCTTTCACTCCCTCACATTTGTCTTTTTTATGGGTTTCAACAATTCAAAATATTGATCAAGTTTTAGCTCATCAATTGTAAACATCATATCCCATAAATCAAATCCATCAACTTAAATCATTCTAAACATTTATCCATTATATTTATTTCATCCCACTACTTCCTTATTCTCTTCTTGTATTCTACCCCTCATAATTTTTTAAGTGTTCATCCATCTCACTTCCTATCTACATGACCCTTGAAGGGGGCATCACATCCTAACTATCATGATTTGATAACTCATGTGAATTTTCATTTCTTTAAAATATAATTACTCCTTTTAGTCACAATGCAATTTTAAAGGGGGAAAAAATGTATAGATCTAAAATTAACCCATTCCCTTGTCATTACTAATTTCCACTATTTATCAGTAATTAAAATCATATTAATAATACGAACTACATCATCCTAGAAATTCTTCCACATTTCCCACATCAAACTAACATTATAGCATTCCTTGCATCAACTAAACTCCCTATTAAAACTAAACCTTAAAATAAATCCCACTTACATAATATTTAAGAATTTTAACTTCCTTCTCAAATACCTCCCCACACATCCACTAATTATCCAACACATCCTCCCTCTAGTCACTCTATAGTCATCATTAATTAATACTAATGGAACATATAAATATATAATATTCCTAGAGCCCCTCACCAAGCTTCCTCTATAATTTTCTAGGAATTTTTTACTCCTATAAAATATCTTCAACCTAGATATTCATCCTCCATGGATGAATTCCAACCATTGATCTCTCTCATAAAATCATATATAAAAAATACACTACCATGCAAATTAATAATCTATGAAATGAAACTATAATATTTAAAGCACCTTCTATCTATCATCTTCAATCAAACATTTGTTAATCTCATGTTATTGTAATCTTGAGCATTATAAGAGCAATCCAATAATTCTAATAACATATAAATTATATCAAGTCCTTGGAGCCATCCACAATGTCATGAGGAAGTCTATTTAATGAAAATTTTAGGTATAAGTATTTATATTCATGTTTCATTTATTTTACATTAAATTTACCTTTTATTTTACTCCAATCTGGGGTTGTTTAATTTGGCTAGGGAGAGACTTGTGTGTATAATGTTCATGGATTTCTATATAATCCTCTAAAACCTAAATTAAGAATACAATGAAGAAGAAGGTACACAATGTTTTTCACAGTGGATTAAGAGATCCTACACAATTAAATAGAACATAAAGGTGAATAAAAATTTTCATATAATTTATCACTCACCCACCTTAATGACACTAGTGTAAGCTACCCCTATCCAATTCATGCAACCTTATCCCAGATCTAATCAAAACATTGTTTATAATTCATGACATCATTAAATAATTACACATTCATACTTATATTCTAGCATTCTTGTTTTATTTCTAAGTTTTTTCCTTCTATAAGTTTTCATTTTTAGCATTTTTCTAAATTTTAAAAGTTCCAATTCAATTTGTGTCATTTATCACATATTTGTAGCATTCTAATTTTATGAAACAATTTATCACATTTAGGTAATTAGTTATCAAATTTTCCAAATTTTATAAAACATATTAATGAACTCATATATTGGTTGAATATTAAAAAACCCTATTCATGTATGTAATTAAGGTTTGTATCCTTCTTTTTGTTGTTTTTGGATTTTTAAGATTTGATAAAAAAAAATGTATTAACATCAATATTCCATGTTTTTATCTCTTATTTTATTAATTTTAAGAAAAAAATTTCCACTTATATTAGACATAATGATACACTAAGTCATCCCTAAGTTGGAATTATTTGGATTTTATTGGTTAACACCATAATGGCATAACTCATTAATAGATTTGATGATAAAAATAAAAGATATTTATATATATATTTATTTCAAAGAACTAAGACATACACAATTTATTCAAAGATATTGTTTGAGAGGAAACTAAGAAGGCATATGAAGGCCAATTCTTTTCAACCTACAATCCTATGGATTATTTACCTTTATTAGAACCATTGGATACAACCTTATACCACAATTTATTATGAGGGAAACCTAATGGATTAAACAAATTATTCTACCAATTCCTACTCAATCATTGGTAACTTCACCTTTTATTATCACACACTCTTCTTCTCCCAATATATAATCCATTATACATGATATTAACCTATGAAAACTAGGGTGTTAAATTTGGAGCAAACTAATTTGAATTATAATCAAGAACTTCATTCTTAAACTCTATTGTATATTCCTTTATCATAACACATATTAGTATATCTTCTACCTACAAGTTTTTAATCACCCAAGATTACACTATATGATGGGAAGGGTGACCTCAAATGAAATTTAAGAGCATTCCATGTCAAATTTTTGGACTATGTATTTAATGATATGTTATTGTCCAAGTTATTTCAAATAAGTATAAAATAATACTGATTGTAATGGTTTTTTTATTTACCATATAAAATGGTCAATGCATTCAATCCATTAGCCAATATGTTTCTATAAATTTGTTCAATTAATATTAGTGAGAAGATTTCATATGATCAAATTTCCCAACTCAAATAAAAATATAATGATCTTATCATTAAATATTTCCTATAGTAAAATATGATGCTATATAATATGAAAAGTCTTAAAGCTGATAAATAAATCCAATATATCCTGAAACAAAGCTTAATTCTACCCCTACATGAGTCTATCATGTTTAGGAAGTTTCTTTAATTCACATATGTGTGCCATGTAGTAAAGGCAATATAAGTCAAATTTTTATCAATGAATAAGCTTAAGTATGAATCTAATACAAATAATTCAAGACACCATATAATGTGAGTCCAATTGACAATAAGAATGATTAAAAAATAATAATACGTGTAGTTTCAAAACCAACTATATGCATTATACTATTAACTCCTCTAAGGAGATAATTTACCAATCTACTAAAATATCCATAAAAGGTCCTCAAGATTTTATTTTAATGAAATCTCATATCTCTCCCTCTCATTAAATATTTTTATGTGATTAAGTCTCTTCTAAATGGATTTGATTAGAATGCCTTTTGTGTCTTTTATAGAGCACCAGGACACATTACTAATAGGTGCATTACTTTAAAGGAAAATATTCAAGTTTTGATAGATGAAAACATTATTGATTTTGATAGACTTAAAATTATTTTAAAGGAACAACTAGTTTAAATTAAATTAATTAAAATATTAATTTATCCTTTTCATACACATACATCTAATGATACAGTAGATACATCGATAATGCATTATGCATACAATACACACCCTCCACTTATTTATTAGCATTCACATATATAGGTACCACATCCTTTGAATGTAATAATTAGTACTTGTCATACCTCAATTATATTTAGGCCACTAATAATATTTTTAAAGCATGAGATAATAGATGATGCAAATTTGAAATATTTTTTTATGTATGCACATTGATCACTGACTTATTCAAAATGATATGGTCGACAATGGTTCAAGTGTAAATATACATACAATCACACTTATCAATAATATATATATATATATATATATATATATATATATATATATATATATATATATGAGGGTATTATTCCCTTGAAAATTGTAATAAAGGGATCAAGTGGTCATATTAATATCTCCATTGGTGATTTTACATTACCATTATAGGTTGGTTCAATACATATGGCCACTAAGTTTATATTAGTACCCAATGTAGGCATATTGAATATATTATTTGGATGACCTTGGATTCAATATATTCACATATTTATTTCTATAGTTTATAGGTGTTAAAAATATTATATTTTAATAAGGTTATCACAGCTAAGGTTATCCCATTTAAATACCCCTAATATAGATAGAAATGGTTCCCATACAATAAATTTTAGTTGAGCCACATAAAAAGGTGCAACTTACTTATAGAGTTAAAAATTAGGTATCTACCCTTAAAAGGAGGGATATCCTTGAAAGGCTATATTAGCAAATAATTTTCATAGATTTTAGAGAGCATTTATCTACTCATACATGTCCCAAATTGATATTATAGGGAACTCAGTGTTTTTCATATAAGGCACCAATACATAATTCATACACTCCATGATGGGTTCCTAAAATACCTAGAGTTTATCATGCTCAAAAACATTCATAGTATGTTACAAATCATCATTATGGAAGTGGCACATATGGTATAGATGGAAATCAATATTTAGATCTTGAACTCATCTCAATTTAGTCACAAAAGTATGAAACTTTTCATTCATGAAAGTTCATAATTCTTATCCTAAATACATGATCCATTTATTGTGAGTCCCTTTTAAGATTCATTAGTTATTCTTTCTTATATGTTTTAGTTAATATATTCAAAAAATAGAAAAAAAATAAAATATTCCAAAAAATTCAAAAATCATGACCTATGTATGATTTGTGTAGTTTATTAGTTAATTTAAATGAGTTAATTTGGGATTATTATACTCAATATTTATCTACATATCTAGTTTTTATTATAAATGCTTCAAAAAGTGTTCATGAGTAAATGAAAAACATAAAAATTACCATCTATAGACACATTTTCAAGGCATTTACTTGCCATAAAATCAAAAAATTATAAATAGATAAAAGTGCCCTATTTAGATAGTATAACATTTCACCCTTGTCTTACTTCACCTAACCTATTTCAATGAACCCACACTATCAATTATTAAGTATAAATAAGACACATGCCTCTTACAACTTTTCTATACATTAGCAAGCTCACTGGGTGTACCCCATACACATGTTATATCATTATTTGGATATCTATTTTTGTTCATACCTAGATTATTACAATACATAAAATATATTGATATTTCTCACTTAGTTACACATTGATATCTTATTAGTTACCTAAGTTTTTAAATATACTAGTGTTACAAATTACGTATGTTTATCAATTACATTCACTCATGCATGTTTTACATATTTGCTTATACATTTCATGTCTTGTGTGTATTATTTGTTTGGATTGTGGACACCTAATCATGTCCTTGTGTGTGGCTCAAATCCTTCATTGTATGTTTCTAAGTGTGTCTAGTTTAAATTTATAAATTGTACTATTTAATAAAAACTAATATGAACTAATTGTTATTATCTTAATTAACTATCATTTGCCTATGTACCAACAATATATATTATAAATTATACAACTTAAATCATAATAAAATATTGTTATAATGTTGAAGGAATAAAATAAAGTAACATAGAACCTTATAGACCTAATTTTTATATATGAATATACATTATTACTTAATCCATTATAAGGTTCTCAACAATGTATCAACCCATAATAGTACACAATGGTAGAAATATGCATCAACAGAGATACAACATCATTATTAAAGGTTCCAAATTAATAATATTTTATCCATATTAATTAATTATAGCCACTAATGAGATATAATATAATAAATAATGAATGAGCACACATAAAAATGTCCATTACTATGTTTAGTACTTAAATAAAATAATGTTAATTACTATGGTAAAATAGTACAATAGAGGTTTAATGAAATAAACCATCAAATTAGAATAGTTTCCTTGAGTATGTATCATAAAAATTTCAAATTTAGATTTAGAGAGGGAGAGCATCATCTTGGTTATTTATCTCCAACAATAAACCATTCATCTCCCACATACCTCCCCACTACGAGTGGCCCTACCCTTCATGAAGGGGTAGATAATGATGATGCAAGTGTACAAAACCATACAAGAATCACATATTAAATTAAAATCAATATTACATGAAACTAGTCATACAGAACCTAGGTACACCTCTATCTAATATGACTTAAAACAAACACACAAATTATAATATATTATGGATTGACAATGTATATAATAATACCATTAATATAGCCAGATAATTTTTATAGAGTTATCAAATTTCACATTCTAGTAATAGTCCACATTATCAATACTCTCTACTATACATACTTATCTTATTCATTCTTTTTATCCTATGATGAGTGATAATAATTAGGTTCCCTATAATTGAGGTAAACATACCCCCATTTCTAAGAAATGGGGTACCTTGTTTTAAATTATGAAAATTTGTAGCTTAAAATTGAAAGTTCACTTGATCAAAGTACCATTAGCATGTTTGCATGTTATTTTCATTTGAATATCATTCATACTTGATTTAGGTGGCATAGTTGTTCATAATTCTGGTTTAATCTTGCCTAAAGTTGTTAACATTAGATCTTTATGTTTTAGGTTATATCTCTAATGGAGTTCATTTGGAATGGGCAATGCCTAGGTTTCATGATTTTTATATCAATTTGGCCTTTTACTAGTTTTTGTTCTATTGAAAATCAAATTGAAAACATCCTAAAACCCTCATTCTAATTACTCTAGCCCAGGACCCTTTGAATCAAATTAAAATTTTGTGGGAACAATTTAATTTGGAATGATTAATCATTCCATGCACTTAGTTCAACTTTTATCCCAAGGTTTAGTCATGTTTATTAACATGACTAAACCCTAGTCTAAATTTTTTATGTTTGGTCCCTTCATGTCCCAAACCCCACTAGTCCCTTTTATTTCCACATGGTCTAACTAACAACTGAGTCCTTTTGTTATGTTTTAGACTTAAATTAAAATCCTTTTCCTAAGAATTTATTCCATGGCCTTTATTAATCATGGGGTCCCCTTTATCATGTTTAAAACTCAGCTTAAAATGTTTATCCTAAGGTCTTACCTATGTTTATTAACATGAAATAAAATCATAGTCCAAAAACATTAAGCTAATTTATTTATTTTCCTGAGCCTAACTTAAATATTATTTTCATTTTTAGGATCAATGGTCTATATTTACTTATTTGATTGAGATTTAATGATACAAGATTAAAGTTGAAAATTCAAAGCCGAGGGCCTAAGCTAGAGTTAGAACATCTTCTAAAGATCAATGGTACATGTTTGCTTGGGCAAGATTGATCTCATGACATTCATTGATTCAATAATTTAATGGATCCCTAGGGTAAGTGAGAAGGTGATAAGTTTCACAAGAGTGATAACCTATATCTAGCTAAGCAATTTACCATAATAAATAGGGCACCACATGAATTCATATAATATTTTAATACTAGATTTCAAAAAACTTAGGATAGAATCCCAATTCTTGTGAGGCCAACCATAAACTATGAATTTTTATACTACTTGGAAGCATTGAATAGTGACATTACCATGATGATTGAATCTATGGGTGGAAACACACTACCTTCCACCTATGAAATAGT
This sequence comes from Torreya grandis, assembly GCA_037957365.1. Taxonomy (NCBI): domain Eukaryota; kingdom Viridiplantae; phylum Streptophyta; class Pinopsida; order Cupressales; family Taxaceae; genus Torreya; species Torreya grandis. Next base: position 2,101,537 of record JARHVA010000785.1, on the reverse strand, counting down.
CATAAATGCTTAGAATTGTCTTGTCTTAGTGGAAGAATATTGAACAATCAATAACATTCCACCCTTAGATATAGATATGATAAAGCACATTGATCCAATAGATAAAGATTGATGGTGCATGATGAAGGTTGAAAAGTCAAAATCCCTAAGGAGGAACTCATAGATGACATGTGGCATAGCCATGAGCCACAAATTAATGCTTGATCATCTTTTAAAGATCAATGGTACAGAAATAAGTGTACATATTTCAATCAATAATCCATAGAATAGGAGGCATAATTAAGTAGATAAATATTGATTAAGCATGATAGATCAATACAAATGAGATAAATGGTGCATGATCAATGTTGACATTTCAATACAGCTCAGAGCAAATGCAAAAGTGATAAGTGTCACAACTATGAGGAATGTCAAAAAGCATCCAATGGTATTCAATATTTTAGATCAATATCAATGATGTACACTAATTTGTGTAAAATAGAATCCAATGGTGTGAGATCAAGTGGAATTTTCAAAAGATAATGGTCATTTTTTAAATATTAATGAGCAAAGTGTCATGAAAATACCACAAGGTTGTCATAAAGCTCCTTGTTTGAACTAGTTTCCATCATTAAATCACTAAGAAGACATTCAAAACAGCCCTATCATGTACTAAAGACCTAATTCAACCATGTATTGATCATAATCAAGCGTAAGAGAGTTGAATTATCATTTGTGAAAGAATAATTCAATTTAAAATTGAAGTGTAAACCACTAGGGATCAATTTGAAAAAAATCATGACCACTATGGAAAATTATAGAAATCCCCTAATCTACACCATCTTTAGGTAATAATAAAGCCTATCAACACATTGTGCATGAAGAGCTTAATCCATGTATTATGGTTCTAAAAAAGGAAGAGGAGAAAAGAATGGCTTCTACCCCATGAGCATCAGGTGGAGCATAAATAGAAACCCCAACTCCAAAAGTGACTCAATCATCAATGGGGGTTCAATTTAATCTAGATACCACTAGCTTGGAAAGAGTGATAGAAAATAAGGCCATGATTACTTGAGAGTAATTCACCTTTCAAAAGTGGAGCCATTCACTAGTTTGAATCTAGTGGAAGGATAGAGGTCTGGTGAGGTTCCTATCTTTAAAGAGGACCCATTAAAGTTTCCTTAAGCACAATCTGATCAATTTTAGGCTATCATCAAAGGTATGATGTAATAACATAATAATTTATAAGAGAATTCCATCTTGTCAATCTAAGAAGATAGATTCAATCTATTTGAGGACACCATGATTAACTTATTTAATTAATTAAATTCAATCTGAATAAAACAAGAAGAAATAAGTAAGTAAAATTCCATGGTTATAGGCCAAGTTGGCCAATGACAAGATTCAAGCTATCAAGTAAAAGATTTGATCAAATCCTTGACCAAGAATCAAGTCCCTAAATTTAGGACTATCAACCTAGCCCATTTAAATATGGTTATGGCTATATTGGTGGACAAAATCAAATCCCTAAGCATTTGGTCCAAGAAAATGGAGGACATTTCCAAGGACCTTAAATAGCTAGAAGATAAAATGCTACAGATGTTGAGAGCTTAATCAAAGAGCCCACCTCACTTAGTCCTTTGGGACTTATCACTGATGAGGAGTTCAAGAATATAACTTCTTAATTTATGTGGGAGGTGAAGAACCAAGGTCAAGGGAAGATAGAGGCTAATAATAATAAGATTATTGGCCTACTATTGTCATTTTAGGAGATGATGGGAGTGTCAAACAATATTTGGAGGGAGCTAAGAAAGGTCTTAGTAACCTAAGAGATCAATAAAGAGTTGTTCATGAGACCTATTATTAACCTCTAGTTGATCATGAGAAACATTATAGAATGAAGATCCTACAAGGAAGGTAGAAGGATGCAGTAGCATTAGAGTCCCAAAGTTAGTTGGATTAGGAATATTATTTTGTAACTAGCATTATATATTTTGGAAAAGGAATATTCATTTTATAAAGGCATGTACAACTTGTAAAATAGACTACTTATAGGTCAGTATATTAGAAAAGGTCATCTATTCTAGAATTTAACAAAAAGGATAACTATCCTATACACATGTAAAAATGTAATTTGTCATTACTGACTGGCATACCTCATGAATTGTCTATATAAAGAGGTATTGCCAATTATAAAAGATGGAGTTTTTGGAGCCAAAAAACTATTTTTAAATTTTGAGCAAATTAATATAAGCATGGAATTCTACAAAGTTTTTCCACATTTTCATGTGTGAATTTCTATCATGGTTTCTCTCTCATTTATCTAGTTTGATCTTCAAATTTGAATTGTTCTTATGAATTTTGAATGTGCATATTTTCTTGCAAAGTTGCTAATTTGTGCTAATGATAGATTAGTTGAAATTTCTTAGGTTTAATTTTCTTTCTTTTCTCTACTTACATCTGGGATAATGTTATTTCCTTGTAGGGGTAAAATTCTTAAAGTAAATCTTGTTCTTATTTTCATCTTTTCATAATTTCTTCAGATGTTTGCCTAATGTGTGGTAGGATTTAAGTTTATCCTACTTCATGTTGCACATTAGTTAAATGCATGTTCAAATTAAATTTTAACTTTGTCATAATGTTTGAAACAAAGATCAACAACACTCTTTTTTTCCCTACCCTTATTTTTACTCCTTTTTTTATCAACTCACCTTAAATTAGTTTCATTGTGAATATTCATCATAGTTTATCTTTATAATTAGGTTTTGAGCATAATTCACTTCAAATATCTTAGATCATATCCAAACTCAAATATAACTATCAAGCTAGATGGCTCCCAATAACCAACTTATATAAATTTGTGAAATATTCAACCTATTCTACCTATATTCCACCAATGATAATAAAATTATCACAACCAATAACTCATGCAATGTATTCTTTGAATCCAAAAATGATAAGTGTTTCTTAAACACTATATGAACCTATTGATACATTTAGGTGCATCAGAACCTACATATCCCTCATCATCCCATAAAAATGGAAAAACCAATTAATAAATATAAATCATAAATAAAAAGGAATATCAAAAAATACCTCATAAAAATCACATAACCAAAAATAATATGGTGTCAACTACATCATTCAACCAAAAATGACAACCCCACTAATTTATATAGATAGTACACCAAAATCTATGTGTTTATCTCCATTCAAGTATACCTTAAAACATATCAAAATTTATATTTATTAATAGAGTTGTATTGGAAACACACACATATAGTCTCATTCCAAGACAAACTCAATTTTAAATCAACTCTATGTTTTACAAGAATATGGAATCTATATGCATAAAGTATATACACCAATATATTGTAATAAATAAATTTAATAAATATTTCATGTCCTTTAAAAACTCATGTTACTACTTATGTACTAGAGGTTATATGCAATCAATCATAGTTTAATAGATATAAATCTATAATATGAATTAGATTCAATTCTAACTTGATTCCAAACAACCAATTAATAAATTTTGAAGATTCTCATTTCTATAAGCATTAAATGTATTTTAAAAATTTCATAAGAATCCTACATTTGTTACTCACTTAATGTATACAAAAAATGACTCTAAACTTTCCAACTTAACTCATTATGATCCTATGAGTGAGAGTATCCTCTCATTCATAGGTTCATAAATATTTAATTTTTTTATAGCTTGATCTCCCAAAATATTTATTATTAATTAAGAATACAACCAAAAATTACTTCATTATGAGTACTATAAATATTCTCCAACCAAAATATGTAATATAAGATAATGACCTAGAAACATATCTCTAAGATAGACACAAAATTTTAACACTTACAGTTGAGTAATAAATTTTAATATAAAAACATTTAAACCCCACATTCAAAATGTGCTACAATAGGTTTTACTCAATTGGATTATAAATTCATATAATACTCTAAGGTAAAGTTTTATTATTTAGAATTAAACATTATACATAATTTTAAACCCAAAATATGTTATATTAGTGGCAAATGACATGCTAAGATGTATAGGATATTTAATTCTCCATATTGATATTTCAAAAGTATACATTTTCACTTTCAATAATATAACTACCTACTGTACACACCTTAATTTCATCAAAAAACCACAAGTAATATTTCTTGTGTTGCTCTTTCAGGGGAAGGTCTTAGTGATGAATGTGAGTCTTGTTCATGTGGTCACCTTGGGTATTTTTATCTTTCTTACAACTTATTTATCCTAGTTTCTACACCCCCATTGGTCTTATGTCATCCCATCCCAGTTTGAGGACCCCCATGGCCTTTTTTGCATAGTTTTTCTCATCTTTATGATCCTAAGATACTAGTGTAGTTGAGGACATTAGCATGGTACTTTATTATCCAATTCAATGCTAGTGTCCAAAGGTCACATATTTAGTTTTTTTTGGGTTCTAACCCTTTATTAACCCTTATCTTATGATTTTTATCTCTCTTTTTCATCTTGTCAACCAAAAAGAAAGGGTTTTACATTAAAATCAAATTTCATTCTATAAAAAGATCCTCATAAAGCATTTTACGTCTATCACTTACTACTTTGGCACATAATTACATAAAATTAGTCAATAATATAGCTTAACACATTACATATTACTCAACAATCACACATAGACTTACATACTTGATCAAAAAAGGTCCTAAGCAAAAGTCATTATATCATACCATGTGCATTGATTATGCACATTACATAAGGGATAATTACATGTTATTTCAAACCCTTATCAGTGGGTTTAATGGAGATAGGAGTCAAGCTAGTAGGGGTTATACATCATGCAATCATAACATCCTGAAACCTAGTTTTTCTTTTCCTTTTGCATTTAATCTTGTTGTTGTTTCATGTGTGCAGGCATTCATTAGGTTTTGGAGAAGATTTGGGAAAATAATGATGAAAATGGATAATATAAGATCAAAACACACCTAAAGTTAATTGAAACTCCCCCCTACACAACATCCATGGAAGTCTTAGGTAGAGAATCCATAAAAGTACATTAATTTTGAAACTTGGACACTAGCACTGCAATGATACTATCCTCTCAACTACACTATTATTCAAGGCTAGTTTTCAACACTAGTTCTATAATGAAATATTATTGATAGATCTTCAATCCTATTCTATCCATCCTAACCTTTGAAAACTCTTGTTTTATTCTAGATAAGTCAATTTTATAAATATTCTTACATTTCAAGTAAACTAGTCTGATATATCCTTTTGCAATATTTTTCTCAATTTATCCCCTATACTCAGCCCCTTTAACAAATTATGATTTACATGACTAATTCCCAAATAACTAAAACATTTGGTGAACTTGACTTACTTTGAATAGTGCTTAAAACCCTAGTTCTATCCTAGGGTTTGTCTTATAAATTTTTATGTAATAAATTAGGTTTATAAAATTCTAATTTTTGCATAACCTAACTAATCCAAATCAGTCCTCTCATAGAGTTTCATTAATTTAATACACCTTAAATTTTGTTTACAAAACCTTTAAAAACTGTAGATCTGCATATTAGGTCCCTATGCATCTAAATCTAGATCTTAGGGTTTCAAATATATTTATATTTTTCCAATCATTGGGTTGAATATTTCCCATATTTTCACATATACCTAAATTATTTAACATTATACTTATTATGTGCTTATTATTCATTGTTTACATTATCTTCTTTGGTAAGTTTAAAATGAGATCCAAGAAGCCTCTTGCCCCTCACCAAGTTAATAAATTTATATCCTTTTCTCATCATTATAAGAATGAATGGACAAATTTTCAACATTACACATTATCACATGATAATTATTTCATTCATTCATTATTATTATTATTATTATTATTATTATTATTATTATTATTATTATTATTATTATTATTATTATTGTTGTTGTTGTTGTTGTTGTTGTTGTTGTTGTTGTCATGATGGATATGATGATTACTATGAGAATTATAATGAAAGTGTTGCTGATGATATATTACATGCATCTTCTTCTCTTTCATTTCCCTCTTCTCCTACTTCTCAAAATCAAACTAATAATATAATTCCAAAATAACCTCTTTTTTGTAGTGCTTTGATCCAATTTGATCCTATATTTTCAATCACTTTTTACACCTCCTTATTCAAAATAAAACAATATAAGTGCAATAAATGAAAACTACTTTTGCATGATTCAATCAATATAGAAAATGACAATGCATATTCTTTTCCATTTATAGTTAAATTTAAAAAATAATGTACAAATAACATTTCACCTTTTACCAATGCATAAACTAAAGTGGATGAAATTATTTTATCACCTTATTTTACATTTCAAGATCAACACAATGATTATTTGTAGAATATTGATGATTCAAATATATCTAACTCTTCTCCTACATTTTATAGTATTCCAAATGAAAACATGATTGTTACTTATTCTACCCTTGACTCCAAAATTGAAATAATGATCATACATGCACTCCACCCATAACTAGTGAAAACATATATTGCATAAAACCTACACATGATGATATATTTCATAGTAGTATAAAGATAAAATATTATTCTACTCTCTCTCTCTCTCTCTCTCTCTCTCTCTCTCTCTCTTAGTGAATAGGAAAATGAAAATTATTATACTCTTACCTCTACTAGTGAATTAAACTCTAATTTTGATGAACTTTGGAATAATAATGATTATTATGATTTTGATGAAGAAGACATTAAGTGTCGTCCTTCCATTTCTCTCCCTATTTCACCCATATATCATATTCAAATTTATTGCTTATCAAATGCTACTTCAAATGATAATATGCCTTAAAAAAAAACACAAAGGAACTTATACTTATGTTCATAGTTTATAAAATTTACATTCTCATGATAATAATGTATCTTTTAGTCCATTAGCATGTGATACTTGTTTTCAAACTAGTAAAGTAAGAGATACCAATGAATCTCAATCAACCCCCCTTACTATGATATAACCCATTTCTCATCCTAGCCTCCATAAGGGTGATATCCCATTTGCATCTCATTAGGTCCAAGTTATCACCCCTCCAAAGGTTATGAATAGAAAATTAATTCTTCCTAAAAAAGGTCACTAATGTAGTGTACCAATGGTTAAAATTAATAACAAGGTTCAATAAATAAATGAACTACTTGATGATTTTAATATAATTTCACAAGATTTAATCCCATTTATTCATGCCATGGATGATTTAAAAAAACAAGTACACCAGATCACATTATAAAATAAATCATACCACTCTCATCTTGATTCTAGTGTGATCTATTACAATCCTATCACACATATAATTTTCACTACAAAGCTACCAAATAATTTTTAGATATAAATATTAGTAAAGTTAAATGGACATGGAGACCCATACTTACACCTTCAAACTTATGGTAAATCCATGGCACATCACTAGTAGTTTGACTCTACTATAGTTATTTCCATAGTCTCTAGAGGATGAGGCATTAAATTAGTTTCATCATTCACTCCCTAGGGGTTCACTACATCCATATGATGATTTATAAGAAGTATTTCTCATACACTACATAAATAATAAGGGGCCTCAAGTCACACATGAGAGGTTGCCTTCACTACACTAGGGTAAGTTAAAAATAGTGAGTGATTACATTCTATGGTTCAAATCATGCATGAAACAATTGATCTAGTCGAAAATAAATTTAGGGGTGAAATATATTTTTACTAGAGTTATCATATTCTCTTTCAAGGATAAATAACTATATGAGACATCCAAATCATTCCAACATCTATGTAACACAACCATGGAATTAGAAAAGAAGTTGAGACTAGTTAAGATAGGTTTAGAGGTAGATTTGGATTTGGATATCCCAAATCCACAATCATTGAATATGTTACAAACACTAAATCCACCTATGAGTAAGGAAAACATGGAACAAAAACAACCAATCAAGATATTCAATAAAGGCAAAGAACCACTTTACACAACATCTCCTATAGTGGATAGAACATAGGACACCACTAGTTGGGCCATATAATTTTTAGATAGAGATAAGCATCATGATATATTACTTATATTACTAGATAATAATGATCACCCTTATTTCCACTCATCATCATCTAAAACATCATTTTTAGAGAATAATAAACAAATCATATTGTAACTATCACAAAATCAATGGAAATTGGGACAATAATTATTGTGTACTAATAAATCATATTGACCATTGTGTTTACAATGGCATGATAAAATTAACATAAGAGTAATTAATATCTATTTATCCATACTCTCTTAGATCACAATCCTCTACTAGTGCATTATCCCATGACATTCCTTTTAAGGAACCACTGGTTACTCATCATACAAGCCCTGTGGTTTTTAGGACACCTACTTATGTGAGATCACATGCACCATAGATTTAGTAGAGATGTCATCAATTTCATAGAGATAAACCTAATTATAATATCATGCTAAAAAAATGTAAAAAAATCCCACCACTAGCCTATGTTTGATTATTGATTAAGATATATGTCGACAATAACAAAATTAGAGCATATCTCTAATACAACTAATTATTAAGATATTGGGAAACAACTATAGAAATATGAGCATATCTCTAATTTATCTACCAATTAATATATTAGGAAATAATCATATAAATCATATCACAACTCTAATTTTACTACCGATTAAGATATTTTCAATAATCATAGAGATTATAACATAGTTTTAGTTAGACTACCAATTAAAATATTTGGAAATAATCACATAGATCATATCATAGTTTTATTATGGTATCCAATTAAGATATTTGATATAGATTCTACACATATAACTAAAATCAATACACCAAGAAAAATATCAATTTTAGAGTCTAATTTTATGCCTACACAACATGAGTTGTATGGTCACTTATTTACCATGCCATCTGGATTTAGATCATGCAAACCACAGTCACATAATCCAAAATCAACTATACTATGATATTTATATAACAAATAACAAATAAAATTACTAATCTAATATAGATATCTACTCTATCATCCACACACATATGATAAATTAATTACAATTCCATAGATAAATAAATGCATCCATATATTAAAACATAAGTAAGAAATAAAACTAAAACACCTTATCAAGTAAACAATGGCACAAGTTAACATGCCAAGATAACACAATACCCATGTAATAAATGGTATATATATGTATATCCATGTGTGTGTGTGTGTGTGTGTGTGTGTGTGTGTGTGATTTAAAAAAAAATTAAAATAATAATACATGATCACTCAATAATTAGAGTTTGGTCACCATGACCACCCTCCTCACTCTCACTCTCAAAAAAAAAAACAATAGAACTAGATGATCTCAAATCCCATCTATATATCAATCAAGACCTACATATCCTCTTTATATCCTATAATATTTCCAATTCAACCACCACCTTTGCATAATCTCATTGTAAATTTATGTATTCATCCAAGATACTACCACTTTCCCCACCTAGAACATCAGGTGGAGGCATAACTCACCTATGCATATCATTCTGTTGGTAATCTTTATCAATAATTGTTAGCCTATATGTAGTAATGCAAATGTCCACTCAATCATAAAAATTCACATCAATACATGTAACTCATGTGGCTCTCTCCACTAGTATATCATCCATGACATCATTAGGGATATTTTGTGTTAGATCTCATAGGTTAGTCTCAATAATGGTCTCCCAATAGTCATCATATCTTATACCTACACATATCAACATAGTGCATTAGATATTTCATTTGATTAGTCAAAAACTAAACTAAATAAAGAATATAAATACATAATGATAACCTACCCTTAGCTACCCTAATGGTATCCTAATCTAATACCTCATGCATGATATCTCCATACCCTATAAACTATGGTGGCCATCGATGTTACATCCACCATACTATGTAGGCATTAGTCAATCTTATGTGATCTAAATGAGTTACATCCAACATTGGATCTCTCTCTATCATCAAAATTAGAACCAACTCGATATTTGTGGGTCTTGGCCTACTACTTAGCCTCACTAGCACTTGAGAACTCTTCAACCACATCCATTGTGAATGTGGCACATCTTGGATAACATTGAACTATCATGTCACCCACTTATACTAAAATATCTTGAATACATTGTCCCAGTGGTCATGTAACCAACAACTCACTTGAAAACCTCAATTGCACACCATCCTCATATAGGGTCTCCAAATAATGTTTCCATCTATCTACTGATCCAACACCTATTGGTAATGCATCATTCTCCTTAAGTGCATGTGCACATACTAGTCTGTCACTTTTCAAAATTTTTTGGGTGAGCCCAAACCATCCATATAAACCCATTTGATCTAGCTATTATAATACGCTCATAAGTCTAATAATGAAATAATGTCAAATATCCAATGCCAACCATGTATAAATCCTAAGTGAAATTATACAAATTTCAATAAAAGTGGGATATCATAGTGTAACCCCACAAGTATATGGCCTTGTGATCCTCTATATCTTCAACTATACCATACATCATGTATGAGACAAATACCATGATCCCATCCATAAAAATGAAGGAAGCCAATAATATCACAAAAAATATCAACAATCATGGAATATTAGCCATAAGAATCAATGGAAATAACACATTATTATTAGTCTTTAGATGATGGGTCCCCATGGGAATAGTTGTGGGGTTATGTATTGAATGGTGTCAAAAACTACTCATGCTTTTCACTTCAACTCCCTTTTCTTTTCTACTCTACCTCTCTTCTTTTGTGTCTCTATATATCTATATTTGACACAATTAAATAATACCAACATCATTTTTTTGTATAATAAATGACATATATATAAGAAATTGATATAAGTTTTGTATCTCATTTGTTCTTACACTAGTTTTCTAACATGTCATGCTCAATTCTATTGGACTTTATTTATTATCTTTAACTACAAGTTTCCCACTTCTTGAACTCATGCTCTACCATCATGATTATTAGTCTCATTATTATTTATAGCATATACTAGGATCTAGTTTTGATACACATGTCATATTACATAAATTTTATCAATTACTACATTCAATCTCATTATCTATATAATGATTTATGGGTTAATTTTAAGTTCCTTCATGTTCCTACACTTGACAATTAGGATGATCATATATTTAAATATTTACTATTGATATTAATTTTGGTACCATGATCTCATGGTCTTCGTCCAAATCACTCAACTTTAAAACATGTTCATTTGATCAATTTATGATAGGATTACACACTCTATTGGATTTCTGTATTCTTCTAGACTTTAACTATTCAAATTTAAAACATGTCTATTGATCTTTTTGATTTGAGCTCTCACATGCCATTAGATATTCATATTTTCATGAACTTTATCTCTTTATATGGTTAAACATCAACCACTTATCCTCATCTCATTACACCCTCAATGTTTAGAATGAATACACTCTATCAATCTTGTCAAACTATCTCATTCTTTAAATCACCTCTATGTCATTAAACATCAAGCACTTTATCCCATTGAGTCTACTTTCTTCATTAGATATTCATTACATGATTAACCTCTCTCCATTTTATCTTTTGATAAGCTCAAAAATTATCTCTAATGAGCTCTTGAGAATGTGACACTTGGAATTATTACATGCCTTATACACATTTTAGTTAGTTCTTATTATTGAGACATCTTACATCCTTTCATTGATCATTAACTATTTGACTTTGAACCACACCATAGATTTATTGTTCAAGCTCTATGATTGTGACACTTGTCACTAACACATTCACTTGTAGGTACCTTTGACATATTGAATTTGTTGTGCATTGTTGGATCTTCAATGTATGATTAAGTGCTCACTGTTAGATCTTATAATAAGATTAAAATTTAACTTGTGCATATTCGACTAAGTATGGGGACCATCTCAATATGCCTGAAAGGCTCACTTTGCACCTTCATATATTTTGCTTCCCTCATTCACCTACTCTAAAATTTAGACCATATAAACTATGAATGATAATGTAAAAACCCATATGATTATCTCTTCCCTAATCCTTCATGTGTGCTATATATAATTCAACTAATTTGCTCACTCAAATTCTTCTACCATATAGCTAACTATGCTTAGAACTGCCTGGATAGAAAACTTTATTCTTGTATATCTTCTGATGTGCTTCATCACATGACCTATAATTTAGTGAATAAGATCCTCTCATATAAGGGATTCCATTAATAGATTCATCTTCTCTATAAACCTTCATATGTGTAACATATGACATCATAAAAATTCCTACTCAACTTTTTTTTGCCATCTACAAATTTAACTATGGGAAAACACTTTCATAATAGCTAGGAGCCCAAATTTACGCATGCATATCTTTTGTCACACTATATTTCATAACTTGAGATTCAACAGATATGAAATAGACAAAAAATTAATAAACCCATATGATCATTTTTTCATAGCACCTATATGTGTGCAAATGTTAACCTCATCAACATGCTTACTTGGCTCTGCTTGAACCCTTTTGCAAATTTGGCTAATTATGGAAACTTGATTAATTCTATCTAAGTAGTCAACTTTACATCCTCATATCTTCTACTATGATTCATCACATGACTTCAAATTTGATGCATAAAACTAGGGACTAATGTGATCATAACCATATGACCAAGTCCCCCAGAGTCATCCACATGTGACAATGGTGATGTTAGAAAACTACCTTCTCAGATTTTCCTATCATAGATCCAAAATGTCTAGATGATCAATATGAAAAACTATATGAATTCCAATCATGAAAACAACCATTCCAATCATACTTGACCTATAATAATAGTCCTTTCATATACTCTAATCACCATATTTATCCTTAAGCATCAATGACATCCATAATTCCAATAATCTCCCTTTTGAAATCAATACATGCTCATAATGTCCCTTTTGACATAAATGACAATCATATTTCCAACAATATCCCCCTTTTTCATTAATATTAAACTAAATTCTCTAATACTCTAATATTTTTCTCTTTCTTTGGCATTGCTTGCATTGGATTTTGATGTGTATGAACTAAATCTATTCATACCAAACTTAATCCCCCTTAGAAAATGGCACATTTTCCTAAACTCAACTTGTACATATGCTCTAATCTTATTTAGCATTTGAGATTTCTCTCCAAACTTTTGTAGAGAGCATTTTCACTTCTTCTCCCCCTTTGACATCAATGGTAAAGGGACTTTTTCTCACTATTTTTCTGAATGTTTCTTCCCCTTATTAGATAAAGGGGTTTATCCAATAATTTGTAACCATAAAATCATTAGAAATTTTCAAAAGTATGCATACCTTAGTTGCATTTTCTCTCTTCTTCTATGGATTAACAAAGCTTCTATGAGACTCCCCTTGGACTCATGCCCCATCACTAGGATATAGTGATGTGATTTGGGAGCCACCACTCCTAGCTTCTATCTTAGATACTCAAATTTTTCCTTGGAAAGAGGTTTAGTGAATATGTATTCAATTTGATCTTGAGTTTGACATACTCCATTGTAACTTCTTCATCTACAACCTTTTCTCTTAAGAAGTGATACTTGATTGATATGTGCTTGGTTCTAGAATGAATCACTAGATTATTTGATATATTAATATCACTTGAATTATCACAAAGAATAGAGATATGTGATTAGTACTCTAACTTGAACTCTTTTAGTGTTTACTTTATCCACAAGACATGAGTATAACATGCCATTGCCACCACATACACTGTTTTTACTATGAAAATAATAACTGACTCTTGCTTCTTGTTTAGCCATGAAATAAGTATATTTCTAAGGAAAAATGCACCACCACTATTGATTCTTATATCATCCATACTTCATACCCAATCAACATTTGTATATGTTGTCAAAGTGAAATATTCACTTTTAGGATATCATAGGCCATAGTCAATTGTGCTCTTGATATTTCTAAAGATTTTTTTTCATAAGATTATCATGTGACTCTTTAGGATCATCTTGAAATATTATAACCATGCACATTGCTTGCATGATATTAGGTCTTGATGTAGTTAGGTATAACAAGATACATACCATTGATCTGTACATAGTCTAATTTACATCAAGGGACTAATCCTATTTTCTCAAATTGCATCCGGTTACCATGGGATTATTAACTAGTTTGATATCTTCCATTCCAAACTTCTTGAGAAAGTCCTTTGCATAATTGGTTTGGAATATAAATATCCCTTCATCAATTTATGCTATTTGTATAACAAGGAAGAAAGAACGTTCTCCAACCATAGACATCTCAAAATCACTTTACATTTATGTATAAAATTATTTACACATTCTATTGTTGCTATTACCAAAGATGATGTAATCTACATATACAACAACAATCAACATATGCTCACCTTTTTATTTGATGTATATATTTTTATCTACACATGTTTTGTTGAAATCTTGTTATTGCAGGTACTAGTCTAATCTTGAATACCATGCCCTAGGTTCTTATTTTAGACCATACAAATTTTTCCTTAGTTTACATACATAATATTCTTATTATAATAGCTGAAAACCTTTAGGTTGTTCTATATAGACTTCCTCTTATAGGTTCCCATTCAATAAAGAATACTTAACATCCATTTGATAGAATTTGAATTTATTGAAAATAGAGAATGCTAGAAACATTCTTATAGCTTTTAATCTGATAAATGTAGAAAATGTTTCATCAAAATCTATGCCTTCAACTCATGCATATCCTTTATACACTAATATTTCTTTATTTCTTATGACATCTTCATTGATCTTGTTTATAAAGACCCAATATGTACCTATTGAATTCTTATTTTAAGGTCTTGAAACTAATTTCCAAGTTTTGTTATTTTTAATTTGGCTTAATTATTCTTCCATGGATTTTAGCTAATTCTCATCCTTGTTAAATTGAACATTGCTCTTCGGCTCAATTTCAAAAATTAGAGAAAAACTTACTTTCTCCCTATTTTGTCCAACTCTTCTCCCTATCTAAAATACTTCGTTATTATTGCCAATGATTTCCTCTATAGGATTATCCTTTTGAACAAAAATTGGAGGTGTATTTTGATTCATTTCCTTATACTCTTCATTAGCTACTTCTATTTCAAAATTTGATTCCTTAGTATAGATTTCTCTGTCAGGTTTAACTTGTTTCAATCCTTCTTCAACCTTAACATTGATTTTGTCTACAATCTTGTGTAGCCTTTTGTTGTAACATATGTAGGTTTTTCTTTGGGTGGAATAACCAAAAAATATTCCTTTATCACATCTTTATTTAAAGCTTCCCAATTTGCCCTCTTTTCTCTTGATGTAGCATTTGCTTCCAAACACTCTAAAATACTTTAGAGAGGCAAGTTTTCCATGCCATAGTTAATAGGGATTTCTATAATTATTTACCCTTATTTGAACTATATCCAAGATATGTATTGTTGTTTGGACTACTTCTCTCTCATATACATCAAATAACTTGGCCACTTTTACCATTGTTCTATCCATCTCCTTGATTTTCTTATTTTTTCTTTCAACAACTCCATTTTGCTGTGGAGTCCTTACTACAAATTAATGCCTTTTAATTACATGCTTCTCAAAATACTATATGAACTCATTTAAGGTGAATTCTCCACCTTTATCAAATCTTAAGCATTTGATTTTTCATCCAATCTCATTCTCCACCATGGCCCTAATGATATTGAATCTCTCAAATGCATGTGACTTGTCCTTCAAGAAAGTTACCCATGTCATTCTTGAGTAATCATTTACAAATAACATGAAGTATCTCTCTCCTTTAGATCTATTTTTCTTAGTATGACCACAAATATTAGTATGAACTAATTATAAAGTCTTTGTAGTTGCATATTCCTTTGTTTGAAATATAACCCTTGTCTACTTGCCTATTTGACATTTCTTGCAAGTAGTGTCTATAGGTTTGGTTGTCTTAGGCATGTGTCTAACACACTTATTTGAGCTCATTTTGACTAGGTTATCAAAGTTGACATGACCCATTCCTCTATACCATAACCAACTCTCATAAATATTTCCTATCAAGTAGATATTACCATTCACTTCAAAAATATTTTAGATATTGATTTTAGTTCTTTTCCTTCTACAACTAGTCTTCTAGATCTCTTTAACTTGTATTATTTTGCATTAAATGTGACCTTATATCCATTGTCACACATTTAGATGTCACTTATTATATTATCTTTCAATCCTTCAACATAAAGGACATCATGTGTAGGTATTTTTCCATCTATGTTCAAGGTTCACTTACATCTGATCTTTACTACAATGTTATCTCCTAAGCTAATAGATCCTTCTTTACATTTACTCAATCTGATGAACTTACTCTTGTCACCAATCATATGTTTTGAGCAACCACTATATATTACCCACAAATTCTACTCCTTGGTGTGGAGTGCATTTTGAGTAATCATAGATTGATATTTCACTCTCCACACATCCTTGGGTTTCTTAGTTGGCTTATTTTTCTCCTTTTTAGAGACTTGTGAACCTTTGTTCATACTGGGAGGCATGATTTTATTCTTACTTTTTTTTTTGGTCTTACAAAGTTTATTCAACATTATTTAGCTATGTGAACAAAATTATTAAAATAATAACATATTACATTTGTATCTAACAAGGGAGAAAATGATTTTTTTATTATTAAAAATCTAAAATCAATAACCCTATGACCAAACTGATTATAGGTATTATAATAACCATAAAAATATGAAGAACACCTAGTCATAGCATTTCTTGGTGTACTATAAGGATCTCTTATAAACTCTAGTTTCTTCAAGTCTCTCACTTTTATGTATCCATCTGTATCAGCTACCTTTATCTTCATCTTTTCTTCAATATTTTTTCATATTTCTTCACATCAACTATGCTTGTGTCTTTATTTTATCCTTATAATATTTATATTTATTTTATCTTGATTCTCCTTCTACTTTGAATTTGTCATATAGGTATGTAGATGTACTAGTTATGGAACTTTTTCCTTTTTCATAACCAAGACTAGATCTCTCTTTTTAAGGCTTTTGAGAGTTGATCAAATCATCAAGAATGTTTGATCCTCCTTTAAAATTCATACCTTTGTCTATTTGACCTTTATCTTTCTCAATATCTTTTCTAAAAGCCACTATCTCTACTTATAACTTCATGCACTCATTAGATTTAGATTTTAGTTCAAGTTTAACTTCATCTTCTACTCTTTTAGCCTCTTCAACTTATATCTTTAGGATAACCATCATCTGATCATAATTTTCAAGTCTTTTGGAATTTTTTTCAATCTCCTTTTGTCCAAGCTTCTTCTATTTTGATCTCTCTTTTCTCATCTTGTCTATTTCATCTAGATCATAGAAAATTTCACACTCTAGATCCACTTCTCCTTATTATTCATTTGAATCTTAAACTTCTTCTTGATCTATATAAGTTGATTCTAATGTCATGAATAGGAATTCATTTTCATTAGCTACAAAACCATAGTCATGATAAAAATTATAACTATCACACTCATCCAATGAATCACTATCTTATTTTATGTATAAACCCTTCTTCTTTTTAAAGTTTTTCTTCTTGGAGTAGTGAGGTTTCATCTTTTTACTACTCTCTTCTTGCTCAGAGTTATCCTTTTATTATAAAAGAATTTAGTATCAAAATTTCCTAATTTACCATAGTTAAAAAATTTAAAGGTTAAATTACCTTTATACTTTCAAGACCCTCTCTTTAATATTTTAAAAAATTTGGCTTCTTCTTCATCAGTCTCCTCAGATCTGAATGTAGGTGCTTCTACCTTTACTAGTTTAGCTACTTTGAATTCAACATCTCTCTTGAAGGTATCTACTTCTCCCATTCTCATCTCATAGGATTTTAATGTTCCATGAAACTCATGAATAGTGAGTTTATCTAGATATTTTGTTTCTTCTATTGTAGATATTTTTGAGTCATACCTTGATGGTAGAGATATTAGGACCTTTTTGACAATAATTGATTCTTTCATCTCTTCTTTAAGGCCTCTTATTTCATTAACTATTTCATCTACTATGAGGAGGTAGTCTATAATTTTCTCTTCTTGATTCATTTTAAGGCTTTCAAACTTGAATTTGAATGTTTTTAGCTTGGCCTAATTTACCTTGTCATCTCCTTCATAGATGCTCTTTATTTTGTTTCATATATCTTATGAATTCTGGCAATGCATCACTTTGACAAACTTTGAATTAGACAATCCATAATGGATAGCATTATTTGACTTAACATTCCTCTCATATGCATTCTTTGAATCTTGATTAGTAGGAGTTGTAGTAGGGTTTGTATATCCATTTACAATAGACATCCATACATCAAACCCTAATGAAGATAAATATGCTTCCAGTCTAATGCTCCAAAATGTATATTTTGATCCATCAAAGAGAGGTGATTTGTTTAAGGAAGAACCTTCTTGACTAGCCATTTGTGTTCACCATCCAAGATCTACCTGAGCTGATTAAGCTTCTTCTAAGGAACCAGGGCTTTGATACCAAATGTTGGAACATAACTGTCTACTGAGGGAGAGGGCGAATTAGTAGATTGACTAAATTATTCCTTTTAACAACATTTTAATGCAGACTAGAAAGTATATGTAGATTGAAACATATATGCAAATATCACACACAAAAGCACATAACATCATATGTATACATAGAAAACCCAATATGGGAGAAAACCATGGTGAGAATAGATGCTAGAATATACTATTCTAATATATCCTCATTGTCAAAACCTCATTGGTTGCACATTTAAGGGCACTAACCCTAAGGAGACACCAATCTACTAGTTTAAGAGCACTACCTCTACAGAAGCACCCACTCCCTAATAGAGCACCAACTCAGCTTTTCTAACGGCACCTAACTATCAGATTATTATATGGAACTACAACTCTAGATTACAATGTTTGATTTATACATGAATCTAAGTTAGTTTTATATTATAGGTTTGGTCTATAATTTCTCATGCTCTACACTTCATCTCCATTTTATCTTCCACTGGACCTTTTTGCTTCTATATCTTTATATATATCTCTATTTGACACAATTCAATAATACCAATAATGCTTACCTATATCTTATATATATATAAGCAATTGATCTAGGGTTTGTATCTCATATATGTTCACACTAGTTTGATAACACATCACACATAGTTCTATTGAACTTTATTTCCTATCTTTAATTTCAATTTTCCCACATCTTGAACTCATGCTCTTCTCCACCACCATGATTCTTGGTCTCATTACTATATATAACATATACTAGGCTCTAGTTTTGATGCACATGCCATATTACATAAATTTTATTGATATTTATAATCAATCTCATTATCTATATCATAATTTATGGCTTAACTATATGTTCTTGCATATTCCTATGCTTGAGCATTAGGATGATCATATATTTAAATACTAACCATTGATC
Source organism: Torreya grandis (assembly GCA_037957365.1). Taxonomy (NCBI): domain Eukaryota; kingdom Viridiplantae; phylum Streptophyta; class Pinopsida; order Cupressales; family Taxaceae; genus Torreya; species Torreya grandis. The sequence goes on along the minus strand of JARHVA010000785.1, from coordinate 2,082,018 downwards.
TTAAGTTTGACACCATGATCTGATGATCTTCATTCAAATTGATTAACTTAAAAATGTGTACATTATATCAAGTTATGATAGGCTTATGTAATCTATTTGATATTTATATTCTTCTAGACTTTAACTTCTAAACTTTAAAATGCATCTATTGATATTTCTAATATAATCTCCTATATGACATTAGATATTCGTAGTTACAATGAACTTTATCTCTATTTATGGTCAAATATCGACCACTTGTCCTTATCTCATTGTATCCTTAGTATTTATAATGAATATGCTCTATATATATTGTCAAACTAACTTAGTCTTTAACTCACCTCTTTGTCATTAAACATTGAGCACTTTATCCCATTGAGTACACTTATTTCATTAGATCTTCATTACATGATCAACCACTCTCTATTTGATCTTCTAAAAAGCTCAAACATATCTCGTATGAGCTCTTGAGAATGTGACACTTGGCATTAGTGATTTATTTTTGCACATTTATATTGTTTATCATTATTGAGACACTTGGAATGCTTACTTTGATCATTAACTATTTAACTTTGAACCACACCATATATTTATTGTTCATGCTTTGTGATTGTGACACTTATGAATAACACATTCACTTGAAGGCACCTTTGACATATTAACTTTGTTGTGTATCATTAAATATTCAATGTATGATTAAGTGCTCATCATTAGATCTTATAACAAGCTTAGACTTTACCTTGTGTAGATTTAACTAAGTATGCTAGATATAATGCCTAGAAGGATAACTTTTCACCTTCATATCTTTTGCTTTGCTCATCCACCTATTCAAAAATTTATACCATATAAACTAGGCATGATAATGAATAAACCCATATGCTCATCTCTTTCTAAATCCTTTGTGTATTCTATATATAATTCCATTAATTTGATCACTTAGATTCTTCTACCACAAAGCTAATTATGCTTAAAAGTAACTTTAAGGCTAACTTTGTTCTTGGATATATTTTGATGCACTTCATCACATGACCTATAATTTAGTGCATAAGATCCCCTCACATAGGGGATTCCATTAATATATTCATCTACTTTAGAAACCTTTATACGTGTAAGACATGACATCATAAAAATTCTTACTTGGCTTTTTCTTGCCATCTACAAATTTGACTATGGGAAACACTATCAAAATATTTGGGAGTCCACTTTGCTCATGCATATCTTTTTTCATGCAATATCAGGTGATCTGAGATATAGTGCATAAAAACTAGGGACCAAAATAAATAAAATAATATGATCATTTTGTCCTAACACCTCCATGTGTGTAAATGTTGACCTTATCAACTTGATTACTTGGATCTACTTGAACCCTTTTGCAAATTTGGATAACTATGAAAACTTAGTGAATTTTATCTTAATATCCAAATTTGGATCCTCATATATTATACTGTGCTTCATCGTATGACTTCAAATATAGTACATAATAACTAGGGACTAATGTAATCACAACCATATGACCAACTCCCCTAGACTCATCCACATGTGGCAATGGTGATGTCAACAAACAACCTTCTTATATTTTCCTATCATAGACCCAAAATGTCTAGATGATCAATATAAAGAATTGAATAAATTTCACTCATGCACAAAATCACTCCAAATCATCCTTGAATTTTGATAGGATCCCTTGCATATATTATGATCACCATATTCAAACCTAAGTATAAATGACATACATAATGCAAATAATCTCCATTTTGACATCAATGACATGCTCATAAGGTCCCTTTTGACATTAATCATAATCATATTACCAACTTAATAGTGAAATAATGTCAAATATCCAATGCCAACCATGCATAAATCCTAAGTCAAATGGTAAAAATTTGGATAAAAGTGGGATAACATAGTGTAATCCCATGAGTATATAACATTTTTCTCCTCTATATCTTGAACTATACCATATATCTTGTATGAGACAAATACCATGATCCCATCCACAAAAATGATAGAAACTAGTAACATCACAATAAAATTCAACAACCATGGAATATTTTTTTATTTGATATGGTAAAATCCTAGTTTTATAGGGACCTAGAAATATGAGAGTGCATTACAATAGTATTAACAATCTAACTAGGGCCAAGAGGGCAAAAAATAGAAAAATAGTACTTCAAACAAAAATATAAAATATAAAATTTTAATAGGACTACGAGGAAGGTCCCTCCGAAGGATCATCAACAATACTAGTGTCATTTGTTGGGATGATAGGTTTATATTTTGATACTTTGGCTTGAGTATGGTTCCTAAGGCCTTCTACCACTTCCCTAAAGAAGATCATCCTAGGCTGCTTCCCACCTTTTACCTATAAAGGAGTCTATTTAGGGGGGATCCCCTCAGGGAACCCAAGGGGGATTTTAAGACCTTGGGATATTTAATAATAGGGGATTTGGGGGGTTGAGTAGATAGAACATAGGTTTGTATAGTAACCTTAGCCACCCTATGAAATTCATTCCAATCTTGGATAAGCTTAGCTAAGCCAAACCCTACCTATTGTACCCTCAATTCTAAATTTTCTATAAATTTTTTGTTATTTTCCAACTCCTTTATTACTATGGCCTTACCTTTCCAAGATGAATTCATATGTGTCCCAATATTAATGCATTTAGGCTTAGGGATAAATAATAGTTTAAGGAGGAGCTCATCAGGATGGGCCTAAGATAAACTATTTTAGGGAGAGCATTAAGAGGGTAGGTTGGATCCATCTATAGGGTCCTCTGATAGGGAGTCCTCTTAGGAATCTTCCTAAAAATAGGATCCCCCATGGGGACCTTATAACCTAAAAGGGCATGACCATGTTTAACAAGTAGGAGTATTAGACCTTGATTAAGAATGGGATTTGTATCATTTACTTGGTGGAGAAGAATGATGCTTTCTAAATACTTGGGTAGGAAATATGGAAGACTAATTCTAAACCCAATGAAGTGATTTAAGAGTAGGAAATCATGTGAAAATATTGAAGTATACTTACCTTCTAGAGTCATCTAATGCATGATCTAAAGGTAGATATTAGGCCAATAACATAGGAGGTTATCTCATGGGAAATATTTCTTGTAAATCTACATTAAATCATTCATTTTGAAGAACCGCTATAGGCATTCTTGCTTCTTTGATTGGTCCTTAAATTCCCTGGTGCCTATACATGACATACCCATGACATCACTAATGAATTCCTTAAGATGTTAATGGTGATGTCTTGCATGGTGACCTTCTACTTTGTCTAGGCCAACATGAAGTCCTGGATAGCCATAACATTATGCTTAGTGATTCATTCCATAAAATCCATAAATCCCCCCTTCTTGATCTTTTTCTAAACCTTCTTTTATTTATGGACCTCTTTACATGATGTGGGTTCTAAGAAATCTCTATCACCACCCATGGGATATGGAAGCATAGATATGGAGTATGAGAGTCAAATTTTATAGATATGGTATAAATAGATAGGGCTCAAATGGGTGGAAATTCCCACCAAAGTTACATATAAATAATTAATCCCCCTTTTCAAATTAATGTAGATCAGCTAAATTTGGATTTTCCCCATTGAGTTGAGGGGATACACTTGTGAAAGGATTATAATTTTAAGAAACATTAGTACATTTAACATAGATGATATTATACACATTTGGGGGGATGTTTTTTGCATCATGATAGTTGGTTAAATGGTGGATATCAACTCTAATGCTAGCAAGGAGTTTGACCACCTCATTTCCTCTCCTATACATGTGTATGAGTTGGAAGTGAGGTATAACCTTTAAAATGTGCATCACATCATCAATGATTTCCATGATAGTGTGTGAGGAATAGTTTTTTCTTCCAAGGCATTAAGGATGTTCAATGAATAACCCTATATAATGATCATATTTTGGTTAATTCTTGATGTTAGCTATATACCCCATAGAGATGCCTTATCCTTGATAAGGTGGTTTGTTTTATTATGCATGGGAAATTCAAAAGTAGCCAACATTTCCCCTTTATAATTCCTTATGATTCCTCATTCCCCTATATGGCTTGGGTTGCCCTTGGAGGCCACATCAAAGTTCAATTTCACCCATACCTCAAGAGGATCCTTCCATTTAATTTTCTTTCAAATTAAGTCTTTTGTGGATGGGAAAATAACTTATTGAATATCCTATTTTTTGAGGATGAGCAAGGCTGAGGGGGGGATAAGATCTTTATCTTTAAGAAAGGAATAGACTATCATTGTAAAATTTTTAGATGCATCAGAACCAATGAGGAAAGGAAAGGCACCAAAGGAAGTTCAAGTAAGGAATGGTCTATGGGTGTTTCTATTATAGAATGAGATCCAAGATATTGTTAAGTTTGACCCATGTCATGTTGAGGTGATTAAGAAGTTAATTAAAAAAACTTAGATTGAGGGGGAATTTTAGAAAAAGGTGTTGAGGATAATCTTATATAGTTTGAAAAATAAAACATATATTGGGTATAATCAATCCTATTTTAGCTAAGTATTCCACCATTAGGATTCTATTCTGTACCACAAGCTAAAAGAAAAAATTGACCTTGGGGGTTACGTGCTTTACCTAGAGATTTTTATAGTGGTTCTAGTTTATTTCCAAATTGAGTTCAATGACATGGCTTCAGGTCATTAAGTATGATATATTTTCTTCTACCCTCTAGCCAAAATGATATTCCTTCTATATATAGGGGATGTTAGTTTGATTTAAGGCCAAGTTGAGGTTCTAAATGGCTTGAGATTTTTCCAAATTGATATCTTCACTGGGGATGACCTTCCAACACTTTACTTCCTTAAATATTAACCATAAAAATCAATGAAAATAGCACATTATTTTTAATCCCTAGATGATGGGTCCCCATGGGCATAGTTGTAATGTACCTAGTATCCCACTCTATAGCTCTATCCTTAGTAGCCTCTTGTAATACTATGTTATGACTAGTAATGGAAAATATCAAGATCATATAGATGTCCTCCAACATCACATTCCCTAATAGGCAACTAAAATGTACAAATATTATCATTCCACCTATCTTACAATACTTTCATCATATGGATATCCTAGGGAATCAAAGTAAGTGATAACACATGGCCCGAGTGAGCTCTACCAATCATTATGCTCTCATAATCTATCAAGGGTAGTCCACATAAATGCTCTATCATCTGACCACTTTAGAACTCCTTCATACATGTATCCACCTATAAAATACAACCAAATTTGGAATTAGCATCTCAAAATGATATTGAAATATGTAGTAACAATCATCAAGCTCAAAATAGAAGCAAAATTGGTGAAATTATCCCAATTGTATGTTAGTGTTATACCCTAGACAATAGTTTTAGATAGTAGTGTTGTACCCTAAATAATAGTGTTGAAGCCCAATATAGTAGTGCCAAACTCAAGACACTAATTCAATTCTAAAGAATAGGGCCCTAAACTACCAAATTTTCACTAAAAATAATGAATAAGGTAATAAATATGTCAAAAGTAGGTAAATAGATAAGTTATTTAATAAGATAACTTCCTCCCAACCTACATTAGTGCCTCCACTTCGTCATAGTGGGTCACATTTACTCCTCATCTCATTTTCATGTTTATAAGATTAAAAAAAAATTATTTCAATTCAAGTGGTTCAAATAATGTGTCAAACCAATTAACCAACCTATTTTAGCCATATTTTAAAAATGTCACCTACCTAAGGTTGACCTTGGATGCCAATTTCGCTAATGAATATCAAATTATTCCAAACATGATATCTCAGGAATTGTAACTCTAGTTTTTTATCTATTTCTCATGCACATGACTTGATCATGATATCCAAAACACCATTTAATTTATATTACTATTCCAATCAAATTTATTCCATAAAATGACAAAACCTATGTTTCTTTAATAACCCACTATAGACCACAAGCCTATATTGGTAACAGTTTCTAAAACAATTCTCCTGTAAACATAAAAATAATGAGTCCTATGTTCATATTAACAACACTAACTATAAATAACATGATTACCAACATTATTTTTTATTTGAAACCCTTACCATAGTCTTGATTTTCTCACCAAATGGGAGTACACTTACACTATTCACACTGATTTAGACACCTAGATTTATCAATTTAGATACCTAGATATATAGTGATTTAAATACTTGGATATATAGTGATTTAGATAATTAGATATACAATGATTTAGATACCCAAATATACAATGATTTAGATGCATATATAGGTTAAAATACACAGATTGACTTAGATTGGTTTATATTGACTCAGGTGTTTAGATATATAGATTTTCTTAAATATTCAAACACAAAAATTGACTCAGATTAGGTTAGATTGGTTTAGATACATATATTGGTTCAAACACATATATTAAATCATATTGGTCTAGATATTTGAATACATATATTTGCTTAGATATTCAAACATATAGGTTAACTCAAATTTATAGGGTTTTATGACATTTTTAGACATTGGTTCACATTTTTAAATTTCACATAGGGTTTTGACATAGTTCTAGATTTAGATTATGACAATGGGGGCACATACATGGTATGACATCCCTATATGGATACAATATTATACATAGGGCACATAGTTACATTACTCAAATATTAGGTTTAAGGGCATGATATAGAGCATGTGTCCTCAATCTCATATGATTCCACTAGGTTATATAGATGTTATGTCACAGTATACCATTCTCTACATGTAGAATATAATATATACACTTATATTTTCAATAGGATGTCTGTATTCCCTAGGTTGGATCATTTAGCTTATTGTAATGGTTGATCCATAATTTATCACTAGACCCAGATTACAAAAGTTTAGCGACTATCTAGACCTCTAAGTAGATTACTTAGATTTAGTTTACACACTATAATAAGGGAAAGTGGGGCTTGTTTCTCCAAGTTTACAGATACATCTTAGATTCAATTTACATATGAGAGTAGGGGAAAGTAGGGGTTTTTTATCCACTTTTTTAGATACCTCTCATGACTCAGTTCACATATTAAGGTGGGAAGAAATAGGGTTTTATTCCTTAAAATCTAGTTCATCATTCAGATTCAATATAAGGGTTATCCACATTGTGTATTTCCTCTTTACAGATAACATTCCATCTCCTATCCGTTTCTCTAGCCAAGAAGTGGGCCATGCCTAAATCACATCCATCCTCTACATGGATTAATAACATAGGTAAGTACAAGTAAACATTTTCATTTTACATATACTCTAGCACTTACATTTCATTATATTACTAGAATAAAAGGGGGGGAAATGTGCACACCCTAATTTGGTCAAGAAACCACAAATACTATGTATTTTGTTGATGTTTCATGGGAGGGTCTTAGTGATGAATGTGAGTCTTGTTTGAGTGGTCACTTGGATGTATTTATCTTTCTTAAAAAAAATTATCCTATTTTCTACACCTCTAGTGGTCTTATTTCATCCCATCCTAGTCCCAGCCCCCCTAGCCTATTTTGCATAAATTTTTCTCAATTTTGTACCACAAGACACTAGTGTAGTGTGATAGTGTCCAATTTAGCACTAGTCTCCAATGGTCACTTTTTTAGTGTGTTTTGGGTCCTAACCCTTCCTTGAGCCTTCTTTTATTATTTTATATTTCTTTTATGTCTTTTTAACCAATGAAAAAGGGTTTTACATTCAAAACAAAGTTCCTTCTATATAAAGAGCCTCATAAGGAATTTTACATTTAAAACTTACTACTTTGTCACATTATTACATAAAATAAGTCAATAGTATAGTTCATCACACTACATAATACTCAATAATCACACATAGATATACATTCTTGATCAAATAAGGGCCTAAGAAAAATTCATTCTAACATACTATGCACATTGATTGTGTGTGTTCCATAATGGATAACTACATGCAATAAGAGACCCATATCATTAGGGTTAATGTATATAAAATTTAGGAAAACATGGGTTTTGAATCATGTGATTTTAATATCCCACAACATAGGTCTTCTCTTCCTTTTACATTTGATCTTGTTGTTATTTCAAGTGTGAAGGCGATCATTTGGTTTTGGACAAGATTTGGAAAAAATAGTGATTCATACAAATAATCATAAGCTCAAAACTCACCCACAAGTCACATAAACCCTCTTATATCATCCCTAGAAGTCTTATGTAGAGTCTCCAAAGAAGGACATTAGTAATAAAAATTAGACACTAGCATTGAAATGTTATTGTCCTTTCAACTACATTATTATTTGAAGAAAAAATTTAACACCAGTTCTAGAAAGAAAGATTCTTGATAGGTCTTCATTCTTGTTATATCCCTCTTGACCTCTGAAAAATCCTATTTCATTCTAGATAATTCAATTTTCTCACCATGCTTACATTTCAAGTAATTAGTTTGATATATCTATTTACAATATTTTTCCATATTTACCCACTATACCCACCCCCTTTAAAAACCTAGGATTTACATGACTAAGTCTTAAATTGTTAAAACACCTAGTATAATACTTAAATAACTATAGTTCATATATTTCCACATGAACCTAATGTAAGCATTTATAATAATATATAGGTACATGAAAATCTATAGTTTGAATACTTTAACATGAACCCCATACATGTATAAAATAAACACCTATAGGTTTGAATACCATAAAATGTACAAAAATTCTTTGATACAAAATTTCTCAAGACAACCTTAGCTTGTAATATATAAACTCCTAGATATTACTCATATATGCACATCCGTATGGTTATTTTGTGTGTGTGTGTGTGTGTGTGTGTGTGTGTGTGTGTGTGTGTGTGTGTGTGTGTGTGTGTGTGTGTGTGTGTGTGTGTGTGTGTGTGTGTGTGTGTGTGTGTGTGTGTGTGTGTGTGTGTGTGTGTGTGTGTGTGTGTGTGTGTGTGTGTGTGTGTGTGTGTGTGTCTACACACACACACACACACACACGTATGGTTATTTTTTTATTTTTTATTTATTTATTTATTTATTTATTTATTTATTTTTGTGTGTGTGTGTGTGTGTGTGTGTACATACACACACACACACATATGTATATGTATATGTATGTATGTATGCATCCATATGTGTGTGTAGACACACACATACAAAAAACATAGCCAATATCCACTAGGTCTAAGTAATTAACAAAGCTCAAAAATAGAAAAGTTTCCCAAATAAGAAGCTAAGTTTTATGGGATTTCCAAATTCTAGGAATAATTTGAGTAAAATGTAGAGATTAATAAAACACATATCTCCCTGTTGTTATATAATAACCCATAAGTTTAAAACATGAAACCCATAACAAAATCCTTCAATTTTAGAAATTAACTACAATTTTTTCATGGAAACTACTTACTTAAACAATGTAGATACTATCTAATGGCTCCTTAAAAATTCATTTACATCCACTCTAACTCATTCTTTCCTTATTTTTCCACTATTATCTCCTTGTGTCATTCCATTATCTTCTTTACCTATTTATTTCCTTCTAATCTATAGATTTTATTTCCATCCTTAGTGACTTCCAAAAACCCAATATGCACATACATATTTCTTTCATAAAATTTTCCATCAAAAATTCTCAATTGATCTCCTTTAGGTGTTCAAAAAAACCCAAACTATACTTTCTAGATCTACTATGATTTGTTCTATTATTCTTGAATGTAGATTCCATTATTTTTTCTAAAGATAGTCTCAAAATAATATCAATGAGGTTTTCATTTAGGTTTTCAACCCAAAATAATTCCACATAACTCCAATTGAGTTATGTCAACTTCTAAAAGATCAATGAAAACCAAATCATTTAATTTACTTCACTCAATTTCCTATCCATGTCCCTAATTATGGTTAAATGGATTTTAATTAAAATTTCTACCATAAAGTGTCTTTGTCAACATTTACCTTAAATTTTCCACCAACCTTCCATTCTCTAAAAATTCATGGATCCCTTCTTAAAAAAATGCATTAACGCATTATTTGATATATAATTTAAGATTTTATAACCTATCCTATGTTTTTAGAAACATAAAGTGTAAAATGCATAATTTTCTTAAACAAACAATTATTCCAAGACCACACAAGTGCTTACTATATTGTAATTATTATAAAAATAGCAGGTTATTAATTTAAATTTTTTATTTCATGTAGTTCTTAATGAAAAAAACTCAAAATGAAATTGATCCATGATGTACATTACAAAGGATCTACGATAATCCCTTTTATATGTGGTTAAAGACTTGAGCTAGTAGATTGACACTAAACTATATGGATAAAAGTGAGTATAAAAACTACATGCACAACAACTCATCATTAGAAAAGGTAGTTAAATATACATATGCACTAAAATACAATAATAACACAAATATATTATCATATCCTTGTCCTCTACTATAACTAAAGGAAGATTTAAGGGTTTTAAACTTACTTCTAATGTTGATCCTATCACTCATCAATAATTCATTGATGATATAATCATATTGGCATGGACCTCTATCAAAGAAGCCAATATTTTATATATTATCCTTAAGGAATATGAAAATTTTTCAGTCCAAAAAATTAATATGGGAAAAAAATGAGCTACTTTTCATTAATATTCCTTTTATTAGGCAACACAAAATTGCTAACATTCTTGGTTGTAAAGTTAAGGAATTTTTTACCTCTTATATTGGTCTGCCTAATTTATGGATAAAATACATGTTTGATTATGGAATTATTTATTAGATAGATTTAAGATTAAATTGGATGGATGGAAGGGAAATTTACTGACTCAAGGTGGAAAATTACTATTGATTAAAAACATCCTTTAGAATTTTCCAATCTATCTTATGTCTATTTTTAAACTTATAAAATATATTATAAATCAAGTGGAGAGAATTTAGAAAAGGTTTTTTTGGTTAGGATTAAAAGATATACAAATTCCTCTAGTTGCTTGGGATAATTTTTTTTCCCATTTCATCAAGGAGGTTTGGTGGTATAAAGGCGAGGCCAATAAACAAAGATTGACTTCAAAAATTGGGTGTAAGATCCTTAAGGAAATAAATTTCTGGATACAACTATGGAAAAAAATGTATTTAACACATTGGGATAACATTTCTTGGATTCAATATGTTAATATCCCACAAGTATCCTCCTTTTGGAATTGGTTACTCAGATGTAGAGATATTATTTTTAGTTGAGGTAAGTGGAAAATTGGTAGAGGAGATAAAGTTCAATTTTGGGAGGATAAATGGATATTTAACCTTGAATTTTTTTAGGTTTCTCTTTGGAATGAAATTTGTGTTCATATTAAAATGAAATATGGGAAAATAGTGCATGAATACAAATTTTATTATGTAATTAATATAGAATGGTAAAGGGTAAAATTATATTTTTCTATTCTTAATTAGGCTAAAATCATTTTTGATCTTAACTTTATAATGAAAATCTATTTCATTAGGATATATTCAAAGGAGGATGATATCATTTGGGAAGATAATGTGGATGGTCATTTCTTAGTAAAATAAATATATAATGTGCCTATTTTAGCTACCCTTGATGGGTCTCCTTCGGAAAGAAAAATTATGGAATAATAAGCTGAATCCAAAAATGAATATTTTATTCTAGTTGGCTATTCAAAATAAAATCCGTATTATTGATAATCTCCAATAAATGGTATTTTCAATCCCCAATCGATGTGTTATATGTGATAATGATGCCAACACTACTTATACTATTATGTTGGAATGTCCCTTTACCTTTCATGTCTTTAGTAATGTTTTTCTTAAGTTTGGGCTCGACTGGGTATTACCATCTTCACTTTCTGATCTCTAACATCAATAGAACTCTCATTTAAGAAGTGAAAATATGAAAATGATTTGGTCTACGGCTCTCCCTCATATTTTTTTGTAAATTTGGAAAGAAAGAAACTAAATTTTTTAGAAAGGGTTTAAGTGTACAGTTGATGTTATTTCTCTTAAATTAATTAATTTTCTGAAAGAGAACTTAGTTGTTTGCAAGTAGTCAAAAATCCTTAATATTAATGGTTATGAATCAAAATCAGCAACTGGTTATAATATTTACTTGAATACAAATCATTTCTCATATCAAAGAATACAATCTAGGAGTATGATAAAATGGATTTTATGCTCTCTTGGGTGGAAAAAATTGAATTTTGATGGTTCTCTAAAAGTAATTATAGGCTTGGTGGGTGGTGGAAAAATTCCAATGGATAATACTGGTAATATAATATATTCATTTGATAAGAACCTTGGTATCTAAAATAGTCACTTAGTGGAAGCTTTGGAAACACTAAGGGGTGTTAAATTGTCTAAGAAGGTAGGATCCAAAACCATTTGCATTTAAGGTGATTCTTAGAATATCATAAGTTATTTTCTTAGGAATAATTCTCTAATATGGATAATTAACAACAATATATTTGAGGTTCATGATACTATGGAAGGTTTATAGATAGCTTTAGTTACACATAGTCTAAGAGAGGATAACAAAGTTAAAAATTAATGGGCTTCCTTATTGATATTAAAAAAATTCATGTTATTTGCTCTCCTTTGAGAGTGATAAGTATGGAGTTCTTTATTCTTATATTTTCAATAATGGTCCTAGATATGAAGTTATAATATTTTGACAAATGGTTCATCCTAGCTCTAAGTCTTTTATGGCCTTCAAGCAATAGCTTTGGACTCCATTTGAGTTAAGTTTTTTTTATGAAGTCTTTATTTGTTGGTGAGATCTAGTATGGTTTATCTGGGTCTCTCATTAGTGGTTCAAGCCTTGTGGTATCTTCACTACTCAGATGAGTTAATTTTTTTAGTGACAAGGAGATTTTATTGTAGGTATAAGACATAAGTAATATTTAGAGAGTTAAGAGATTAATTTTTATTTGGACAAAATTTGGTATTTGTCCTTTTCCCTTGTTCTTTGGCAAGATTTTAAGTTTTGGTTATTGCCCTCACTTAGAGGTGGTAAGCAAGTTTCATTTCAAAATAGAGAAATGGATTTATTATGATGGGGGATTTGGAATTTCAAGCATATAAAAGAAAGGGGGATTAGTGGAACAAGATTAAAGTAATATAGAGGTAGAGAGGTTTTCTACCTTCAGGGGAAGAAGGATTTTTAATCTTATGGGAATGTCTTATGGATACTCTCTAGTTTACTTATCTATATTGCACCATGGACTCTTAAGGGAAAAATGTTTTAGTATTTTCAAGTTTTATAGCTATAAGGACTTGGTTAGAATTGGAATAAGTTAGATTTCTTATATATTCCCTCTAGAATCCCCTCTCTACCAAATTCTAGATATTTCTAGGTCAAGTATGTTTTGTAGATTCCCTAAATAATATTTCTTCAGCTAGCTTCATGGATCCATATGGAATCCCTCACTAGAATGCTTTACTAATTCCTTGAGGAATCCTTCTCTAAACTATCTCATAGGTTCCTTGCAAAACCATTACCAAGGTTACTATTTATTGGGTTAATGCACTATTCTTTGGTCCTCAATTAGAATTGGGGGTCTATGAAACCACCATAGAGGATCTTATCCCTTTGAGACTTGGACCTCCTGTTATGTCTAGGTTGGTCCCTAATATAACCAAAATTTTAAGCTTGGTTACTATTTATATCATATTTTGTTGATGGATGCCTAGACCTCTTTCTCTACTAGTCCAAGATGGTTTTTAATCTAGCTAAAACCATCTAGTTACCACAATAGTTAAAAGTGGTTATTTCTTTGTTATTTCTTATTGTTTTCATTGGATGGAACTTTTTCCGTAATAAGTTATCACATCTTTCTTATTTAGTAGTCAGGGGGGAAACTGATACTCCTTTTGTGGTTAGGGATGGATTCCACACTAGTTATCGAAGGTGGGTTTATATTAATCTAAAAAAAGTTCTAGACTGGTTTGTTAATATGGTATCTCAAATTAAGTGTAATTATAAATGGTTTAATGAATCTTGCTTACCTATCTAATTTCTCAAAATAATTAAGCATGATAGGTATAGTATTTAATTTTAAACTTTTGGAAGGGAGTCTAAACCCTCACTTTAGGAGTGTTTTATTACATGTGACCCTTTATATATATAAGAGATCCAACTTTAGTAACTCTATATGCATGTGTTGATGTATATCTATGTCAAGGATATAATGTAGACAACAAGATAATATTTATCAATTTATTTTGTAAGTCTCAAAAGACTTTAGGGTTTAATTCACTTTTACTAGATGGATTATGTGGTTACCACCTTTAGTCTGCAAGCAGACCCTAATACAAGGATAGAAGGAGCTTACTAGTGACATAATTTGTCTAAAATTTATTTTTGTTGTTATGATGTAAATTACTTTATATTTTTCTAATTTATGCCCAAAATTTAAATAAATAGGTGAATATTTATAGTGAGCATTAATCTAAAGTGATTCATTTTTAAAAATTTCAAAAAAGGAAGAAGGGTAGATCAAAAAAGAAGGTTTGAATTATAACAACAAAGACCAATAGATTTACTATAGTTCATTATAATAATGGTAAAAATAAAACTAATATTTATTAGATTCTAGTGTTGAACTCAAAATACCATAAATGTAGTGGGGATTTTGGGGTAATTAAAATGGATATATTTGAATTGTATGATTAAAATAGCTACTTAAAATAAATTTCTTTAAACATGTTTATTTGAAGAGTAGAAGGAAAAAAAAATACATAGAAAAATTTAGTTATTCTAGTAGAAATCACAAACTAAAAAAATGCATTCAAAACACTATTATCATATTTAACCATTAGGAAAATGAAATCCTTTGTCATTTTCAAAACTTGAGAAATATGAAAATATGAAAATAATTAAATAGTGAACAAATTTTTGGAATTTATCTTTCTATTTGCATCAATTTCAACAAATTTTGTTCTAAAGTACAATTGAGGGGGGAAACCCTTATATATTAGCATTTTTCATGCCTTAAATATTTACATTGGTTACAAAGGGACTGAATACCTACCAGTTATTAATTAGACATAAGCTTCTCTATTATAAAACTAAAGGATATTCCCTATTCAAAAGAGGGAATCCTTTTAAAATATATTGAGTGAACTAGGACATGACATTCATCAAAGAAAATAAGCTTGACAAATGACTATCTCACTCCTAAGGTTTCGAGATAGGATCCTACTGATGTGGATGATGATGAAGCATTTATTGTAGTAGAATATGAAAGTGAACCCATGGCATCTAAAGAGGGATTGCTTCTTAGTGTGGCTAAGGAAGAATAAATCCCAAGAGGGGTTAAGGATGAGAAAACTCTTATGATGACCATCTATGGCGTGTTACTTGCCTACTTCTCAGCTTTCATCTACCCTTTCCATGCCTCAGATCATTTCTTATAATCACTATCGATAAACTTAAAATTTATAATGGGCTCTTTTAAAAATTTGATGGTGATATCTATCATCACATCATGTTTAGCTCAGAGGGGGCTCATGACCTCATTGATTTCCATTACTTTTTCTATTCTTTAGTTTGTTGATGCTACCAAGTCTACCATTTCCTACCCAAAATTCACTCTTCTAGACATGGATTTCTTTGTAAAATTGATGAAGAAATTTTTTAGTTGGGCTCTAAAAGCATCCTTACTAATGATGGATCCATCCTTTTAGTAAGGTATGCAATCTTATCCTCTTTAAAATAAGTTAAAAATATATACCCGTATTAGGTGAGAGACTATGACAAGGGTCTCATGTCATCAGTCCAATGGTTCAAAGCTTTCCTTCTTCTAATTATATATGATTGAGCAATGTTTAAATTATCTAAGGGGATCAAGTTTAGGTCTTTAAATTTTTTTAATTGTAGTCAACTTGACCAAGTTGATCACCTTGTTGTCATACATCCCATAAGTGCTCTCTGACTTAACGATCCTATTATATATTTCATATCCTTTTACTTTATACTGAGCTAAAGTATTCAATGTATCAAACATGACCTCAATAGACCATTTCAACTTTGTGATGGCCTCTTTTAGCAATTTGGATTTATTTTGTTGCTCCATCTCAGTTGTTATTTTTTGTATTCCTTTCACCAACTCTATGGATACATAACCATATGATTTTTAATTCAAGAGGGCATCTTCCTAATATAGTTATTTCTAGTTAGGCCTAGTTCTTTTCTTCTTTGTCAACTTAAATAGGGTTTATTCAGACACATATATAATTATTTGATTTAGATGAGTGACCTTCCTCTTGGTCTACCTCTTCATTGATCCAAACTTATAAAATTCAGTTGATACCTATGGAGGGTCCATTATAACTAAATCCTAGTTCTCTATTATATCCAACTACATTTCCTTTATCTAGGATTTATTTGAAGTTTCCTCCTAGGGCTAGGTGGATAGAGGTGGTTGATGAGCTCATGTTAGTCCTTAGAAGGAATAAGTTTTAGAAGTAAAAATGGAGGTGATTAGGATAAATGCAAAATAGAGGGATGGGGTGAGAAGTGTCACTCTTGAAGATGAGGAAGAACTAGTACTAGTTGAAGCACTAGTTGGGAACAAAGGGACCTGGGGTAGGAAACTAGTATGCCTTTTATTTATAAATTAGGGACCTACTCTAGGCATGGGCCTACATAGTATTTGAGATAAATTGGCCATCACATAAACCTTGGAAGTGGATGATATAATGAAAGGATTCATAATGCGTAGGGGCATAGTCATGGGCCTAATCATAAGTCTAATGAGAGGCATGTAGGGAATTAGGTTCATGTGATCTGGTGTTGGGGGTTCATAAAATATACTCAATGGATGGTTATATAAAAATAAAGGAGGAAAATAAACACATACCTGACCTGTTATACCTTGTTCCTCTTTGATAGGAAGTAAGGGAGGAAATATTGATGTTGAAGTTGTTGTTGTAATAGGTGGTGTTACTACCTCTAGTAAAGATGAATGGGATACCATAGAAGGTATTTCCTACACTAAGTTAAAATTTTATTCTTGAGATGGGATTTTGGATGTTACTCTTAAAATAGAAGCCTCCTCGGTAAGTTTTTCAGTCTCAACTCTTCCCTTCTCCAAAGTAGGAGATTTTGCTTAGAATATCCTTTGACTAAGATGAGGGTCAATTAATATTTCTTACTTAGTAATAAAAACATGAAATATGGATGTAGATGATCCTACCTAAGCATATTCAAGTCAAAAAAATTCATATAAACCTATATATTTCAACCTACCCTTAACCTATGGGATATTGGCAGCCTTCAATCTCTATTTCACCTCTGTGTCATTGACTACATTGATGTATAATGTATCTTCATCTTCAGGCTTATGATGGTAAGTGATGTTTAGGGATGACATGTTATTGATTTAATGTTTGAATGTTATATGTTTACGGTCCCATTGTTCTATTGGAATCTCTTCCCAAGTTGAAGGTGGGTCTTTGCTTGGCAACATCAATGAAAGAGTTTCAATTCTTTATCTTGAATCAACTAATGTTAGACAACTAAGTGTGAACCAATCCTCTCTTATTATTTTTACATAGTATATCCACCCCTATGAGTATATGAAAAGTGATTTATTATTCATCCATCTTGTCTATCACTATAATGATCAACTTAAGGGGGGTTATTTTAATTCCAACTATCATCACCACAATGTTATCTAGGTAGTACTAGAAGGCTCTTAGGGTGTAGAGTGTTAATCTAATTTACCTTGATATTCCAAGCATAATCCTCTCATTTATTTACCTATATAAAATAGGGTATAAAGTTTCAATAGTTACCCTCATCTCCTATTTGTATTTGTACACTCTAACCTTTGAAAAGTTGTGAGGCATAGTCCATTTCAGTTTGGGTCCTAATTAGTAAATTGTGAGAACTTTTGGGTGGCATAGATAGAATCCACCATGTAAGACATAATGTAGAAATGATACCCATAATTGGAAATGACCCTTCTAATCTATGATGCCAAGCTGAAGGATGTAATTTATCCCAAAGGGGGTAGTCTTTGCATCATATATTATCATAGATTTAAGTGAAACCCATTTCTCATTTATAGGCTTGTGTCTTTGGCCCCATGCAACTTATTCATCACATCCATTCCCATTCATACTTATTTTTTGAATTGGGTAATAGATATTTGGCTAATTTTGGTTTTGTATACAAATTTCCCCTTGTTCTCATCTCATTCTCTCAAAAGTTCCCTAATGTCATGTGTTTGAACCCACCAAGTCACAGTCTCCGAATTGTATATAGTATCTAGTTTGGATAGATAATAATAAGCTTGAAAGGCTAGCATAGATATGAAAGCAATGTTGTGACAAAAATTAAAATATTTAACCATGTTATTAACATATGTGTACTGAAGAAACATGTGGTAGACCAAGTCTACGTAGGGGGGTAAATCTAGTTAAATGTTGCCTTGCCAAAGACCATATATATTTGTGCCATAATGTCTAATCTATGTTCTACATCATTTGAACCTTATTCATCATCACTATCTTAGTCAAAAATCTTATCCACATGGTAGATCAAGTCATTATAGTGTTTATCTTAAGTGGCCAATACAATATAGTTAAAATCGGTGTCCTGAAATATGATGTTTGTCCCATAAGAATAAAGGAATGGGACATATTCATGCTTGCTATCTATAGATGTTTTAGCATTAGTGATTTTTTCAATTTATATGATCATCAAGTTTATAGATTAATTTAATGGTAGATGAATGCACAAGAATATTTAGGAAAATCATAGAGTGTTTCATAGCTCTTAGAAAATAATAACTAAATGTGCACCCAATGCTTTAAGATGGCAAGTTTTAAACTCTAAATTCAAAATTTGAACTAAAAGATATGATTCATAAATTGAAATTATCTTAATTTAATTTGATTTAAATCCTAGGTGGCTTTTCAATTTTATTCTAATGGCTTCAAAAATTTAATTTGAGGGATTATCTAATCACTACCTTTACTTTGTCCATGTGGCCCATTATCATAGGCTTGACTTTTTAAGTGAAATGACTTGGCTTTATAACCATTGAAACAAGATCCATCAGCATTTAATTCACACCTAAAACAAATAATTTATATATAGTTATATGCCACATAGGTTCCATACTTTACATGTACTAAACACTTGATTTATTTTCATGCACTCTAACCTTATATTTTGAATAGTGGACTATCTGGGTAGATTTCATGACACTCTACCAAGTGTCATCTTAATATTATATTACACTTCTCTAATTTTACATGGATCAACCCATTTCATCCCTTGGTTGAGGTGGCCTTGGGAACTTTAATGGTTTTCCAAGTGGAAATCTCTCACTGGTTTACACTATCATGGGGATTTGTTATTTAAAACTTGTAATGGACATGACTATTGTGATACTTTACCAAGTGTTATTTTTTAATTAGATTATGTAGTTTTTAGGTTTCACAACTTCTTTAGATAGTGTCATTACTATGAGATAGGGGTCCATGTGCTCTCTATCCATTTTTTCTAATTTCAAGGTAGATTCCATAGAATGTCTATCTATCCAATATTTAGTGACTAACTATTAGGTGTCGCCTTGTCATATAATCATAGTATTGTTGAATTCAAACATTGCACCTTAGTTGTAGAGGGTGCAGAGGACATGATTGAGTGCTAAGTGGCATGTTTTGATTGGATCACTTTATCATAGGACTTTATAAGGTGACGAAAGCCTTATAAGGATTAGATTGGATGCCACATGTTGTTATTCCATTGAGTTGTAACCATTTTGTAAGCTAAAATGCCATGACTGAATGATAACTGGTAGGCTACAATAGGATCATGGGGTCATGTGACTTTTATAACTTCTTTGTGAACTTGAAACACTACAACTAAGTTCTAATTGGAAAAATCCCATTAGTTTTCTA
The DNA here is from genome assembly GCA_037957365.1 of Torreya grandis. Taxonomy (NCBI): domain Eukaryota; kingdom Viridiplantae; phylum Streptophyta; class Pinopsida; order Cupressales; family Taxaceae; genus Torreya; species Torreya grandis. The sequence continues at coordinate 2,062,146 of JARHVA010000785.1, read as the reverse complement.
AGTTATGAACTTTGTAACTCATCCTTTATGAACTTGAAATTCCATGAATTAACACTAGGTTACATGTTGTGATTAGGTCATTGGGTCCTAAATTTTTTCAAAGGGTAAAATCAATGTGACAAAGTCTAGAACTTCATGTGGCTAAGTGAGAAATTCATGTGACACTACCATGTGTTAATTGAGGTTGATTTGGCATTGGGTTCTTGCCAAATGGAGAGTGTGAATGTTATCAAATCATGAGATAAAAGAAAAGTGACAAGTCTAAAATAGTAAATATTGAATACAAAATCTGACTTAGAACTTTGGTCTAAAATATGAGATTAAGACATGTCATAGTCTTAAATATGAATTTTGACATAGTTAAAGAAGTACCATGATTCGATAACCTTAATTAAGTAATTTTTATTGAGTTCCAGGGATCATACCTAGATCTTTGAATGTACCCCCTTGTAAGATAACTTTTAAACAAGCCAAATCATTAGAAATATTAATGGATTACTCATCAATGAAATGTTTAAAAAGTAATCAATTAATATTTTTCATGAACTAACACAACTTTAAACATTTTGAGTCATACCAAGGGGTATTTAGTCATGAAATACCAAGGGTAAGGTATATCCTTAAGATGAATGACACAAATTTCTCATAGGGTCCCCATTTTTAGAAAATGGGGTATGTTTATCTCAATAAATGGTTACCTCTATGGGGAACATAGCAATATTTTAGAATTTAGCTATTCTAGTTTAGAATATAATACTCAAGTAGTCACTCCTTGGTAGATGCAACAAATATTAAAATTGGTTCTCCAAAATAAATGACCTTTTACTTGATAGATCAAAACTTGAAAATATGAAAACCATTCATACTATGTGTGTATTTTAAATTAATTGACTAATATACCTTTGGCTTTTAGAATTAGTGACTTCAAGCTGTATGGATTTGAACATGGGTCCTATGTAAGAATTTTTAAGTATATAATTATGCTCATATTTTAAGGGAATGGCTTGGGTATTACTCTACTACTAGCTAGGCATCCATAACCCTGACAAAGATACCTTTGAATCCACTCTAGGCCTTGTTCCACTGCTAGTCAAGTGTTCATAGCCCCAATGGATATTTCTTGAATCACCTTTAAAGGAATGTAGCTTATAGTTTCAAGTTTGTTTCAAATTCATACACACACACACACACACACACACACACACACACACACACACACACACACACACACACACACATTTTTTTCAAACCCTTGGAGGTTAGAAACTAGTAGCTAAGTTTTAAGGAATTTTAGAACTTTTGGTCAAGAAAAAATCACTTTTAGTGACTAAATTCTACCCAGGCAATCTTATGATATGGGATTAAGTTTTATTATATATGTACTTTTAAAATTTTAAGACCTTCATTTAGTCAAACATCTTATTTTTAGAATTATATTATAATCAAAATAAAAGCATAGACTCCATGAAATGGTAACTTAAAAATGAGAATATTTCAACTTTCCAAACCAACATATAGTGTAGTTTCTCACTTTGGATAACCAACATTGGGATGTACATGGGTTTCCACACATTAATTATTCAAATTTTAGAACTTGGAGAAAATGTAAGAGGAACTCAATATTTTTCCTAGAGGGCTTATTCCTAAGCTACAACACCTAATGACTAATCTAAAGAAGTAAAAGAATTCATAGCAAGCACATAACAAAAAATCAAAGTAGAAATGAAACTAATCTACCCCTACTTATTTCAAAACTAAACTAAATCAAAATATTTTAGTAGGGATGCAAGGGGTAGCCAAGAAGTAGTGCTTTAAGTAATGTTCATTCACTAACAAAGTTAAGTTATGTGTTGACCCAATTTTTCCCCTCAGGCAAAATCCTGGTCACCTCCCACACCTGCTTCGCACAGCTAGTCATTTCAGGTTGCAAGGTCCACTTTTAGGTTTCGACAGTTTTTCATTTCAGAGCATTGGTTCATCGGCCTAGTTCATTGGCGTTCACGGTGGCAAAAGACAGAATCTCCGAACATTCACGCAAGGAGAGAAGAAGAGAAAAAATGGAGCATTTCAACACTTAGGCAAAAAGGAGGGTAGATAAAATGCAGAGGGCAGCAAATTCGCTGCCCATTACAAGGGTGGGTAAAATGAGCTCACCTACAAACATGTAGAGGGCGGCAAATTTGCCGCCCACAACACGAAAAGGCCATGGACATCGGCCAACATCGGTAATATTGCCATCATCAACACCTTACAGAGACTGACGTCGGCAGGACCGCCGACATCGACAGCACAACGGCAGATGCAAAAGTTGTAAAAGCCCACCCAGGGCGGCAAAATGGAAAAGCCCACCTAGGGCGGCGAAATGGAAAACCCCGCCCCATGGTGAGGAAGCAAAAATAGCCGCCCACATGCAGAAGGCAGAAAAATTTCTGCCCATAGCACAATACTACTGACGTCGGCAGCTTAAGGAAACTGACGTTGGCAAGACTGTCACCATCGACAGATTATCGGCCGATGTCGACAGAGAATCCTACATGAAGTTCATGCAAAGGGTGGCAAAATCACCACCCACTACAAGGGCGGCAAAATTCACTTGTAGTGCACAAGAAAAAACTCGCCCAACCGCCGGAGGAGAAGACCAGCACGCAAAATGAGGCAACAAGCATGGTCTTGGCAGACTTGTGATGTCATCAATAGTGTTTTCATGCTTTCCAATGAAACTTATCTTGGCTCTTCTGGTATAAATACATAGACTTAGCCATTTATCAGGATCTTCTTGACTTTTGTAAAGAGCACTGCTCTCTAAATTTCCCACCTGAATCAATAAAAGATAGTTTTTACCTCTATTTAGATGGATCTTTCAGTGTATGCATTGAATGTTAATCTGTGTCCAGTCATTGTCTCTTGATGTTCTCACAGGTTCAACACCAGCAAACCTGCGATCTACAAAGTGCCACTGTCTACTGCTGTCAAGAGTAGAGTTCTATTTTGGAGGTTTAGAACAGGTGAGGTCACTTACAGCGTGTGTTTTTCAGCACCTTGGTGAGTCTCTTTTCTTGTGCTTTCCATAAGAACCTCCCTATCATCCCAGAGACCTGGTCTTTTCTGCCAGATCTGAGTGTATGTATGTTTTATTTGGTCTTAAGTGTGGATATGGAAGGTCAACCTATTTTTGGTGTATCACCTCTTTTAGAGTAGGCTATTTGTTTTCATGCTTTTCTCTCTCCCTTTTCATCCCCCCCAGTATATACCTATATACCTATATTTTGTGTTACCTGAAACAAACAAGATACATCAGAGGGAACTAGCCCATACCTAGAGACTCCCCTCTCCTGCTTCGCCATCCCAGAGGTGAGAGAGGGGTTTCCATGTTGCGGGGAGAGGGCAAGATCCATGTTCCTGCCGCTGGGTGCACTTTCCAGTGTCAACAGTTTTGGCACACCCGGTGGGATTGTAATTTTATCAAGTTTTCAATGCAGTAGTATTTCAGGATTGATGTTGGTCCTGCTACAGTGATTTTCAAAGATTTCCAGCATCTGGCAACTCCACTGGTAAGAGCTCAGTTCTTTATTTTAAGACTAGTCACTTAAACTTATATGCCAAAGGTTACCACAAGGTCAGCTTCAAGAAGGGTCCCCTTTGAGTTCATTGAACTACCTTTAAACTCTGCTAAAAGGCTCAAGTTTGGAAGAACTCGCCCTTATCCACTAGTAAATCCTCCTAGACCTGTTGCTAGGAACACCAACCCAACTCAGCCACAAATACAACCTATCCCAGCCATGGCATTGCCTTTTGCAGCTTTTCGTGGTGAGAGCCCTTCGAACCTCCCACGCTATGATTCGATCCCAAGAACAGCTCTAAAGAATGTGCCTTCTTTTGATGGAGTGGGACCTATCACAGTTGTTGAGCATATAAAAAATATTGCCAACCTTTACAATATTCACAATATAATAGAAGAAAATATTGCCATCAGATTGTTAGCCTTGTCTCTGAAAGGGAAAGCTCTTGATTGGTACGGCACCTTGCCTGTGAATTCCATACATTCCTGAAACGAATTGGGCACCCATTTGACTGATTGTTTTGGGGAGAAAAGTGATGGCCTCTCTCTTGCTGAGCAGCTGACAACTATAAAAAGAGCTCTGCACGAGTACATGCAGGACTTCAACACGCAGTTTTAAAAGACTTGGGATAAAATTCCCATCCTGGTAAGGCCGACCCCTAGCTACGCTTTCTTGTACTATCTAAAAGCATTAAATAGTGACATTGCCATGATGATCCAATCTATGGGGGGACACATACTGCCAGCTACATACGACATAGCCATTGCGGCCGAAAATTGCTTAATTCAAGCCGGGAAAATCACCCCTAGGCCTCATATGCCACTTTTCCCAGAACCGCTGCCCCCAATTCAAGCAGTTGCTCCCATAATTGCTCCCCTACCTGTCATTGAGAAGCCAACTATTGTTCCATCCAATGAATTAAATGAAGTTAGGGGCCTATTGCAGAGCATGTCAAATGAACTTGTTGCCCTTAAAAGGCATCAAGCTCAAAGCCACAAGCCAAACCAGGGTTATCAAAATTATGGCCATGTCCCTAGACCCCCCTTTAAAAATTATAACCAAGGTCAGGGGCAGCTCACTACAACCAGGCCTTATCAAAATTATAACTAAGGCCCCTCTTCGTCATCTAAATCCATGGTGCCTACTCAGAATAATCTAGTGCAAGAGTAGTCAACTTGTTCAAACATGGGACAAGGTCAAGAGCATGCTGTCCACACGAACGATATGATCAATTTTTTCTAGAATTCAAAAAATTAGGGTGCTGATTTTTCCCAATTTTTTGAGTTCCCAGCTCAACCCAGCACAAGTAACAATCAAACTCAGCTAGATTCTACCCTAATAAATCACAAAGAGGGCGAGCTCTGTGCAATTAATCATGGGGGCACTGCAGGCAATCATGCTGATTACATTGCGGCCAATACGAGATTTAAAAGAAGAGCAGTTGGAGAAGTGAAAGCTTCCCCTCAGGCAGCAACAAATCCTCCACCACACCCTTTTCAAAAGGCTCCAATTCCCAGACAACCATTTGCACCTCCAGCTCCTCAATCTACAGCTCCAATCGGGATCAGCCCAAAGGAAAACACGAAAGGAGTCAGTCCCCAAGTTAATATAGTTGATCAAATGAAGAAATTGCATGTGAGCATTTCTCTATGGGATTCATTGTCTCTTTCGGGACAAAAGGAGGTATTGAAGAAAGAATTGCATGAGCTAGATCACCAGGCCATCCCAACAGACACTAATAACATCCTAATGATGAATGGGCAGCCTTCAGCTCCAAGTCAGGTAAAGAAAGAAGAAAAGACTCCCCCTTTTTATGTATCTTTAATCATAGGGGATTTCTTAGTACATAATTGCATAATTGATAGTGGGGCCAACACTTCAGTAATGCCTAAATGCATTGCTGATAAGATGGGGTTAAAGTATGAAGCAATGAACAAAGGAGTCTTGCAACTAGATGGGACGCCTGCAAAGACAATTGGAGTCTTGAAAAGATTGAGTTTAACACTACATGCCTGCCCGACATTCTCAATCCCCCAAGATATAGTGGTAGCGGACGTTCCTCCATATTTTACAATCTATTTGTCTAGGGACTTTACGTCCAAGATAGGTGGTTATCTAGCAGCGAATTGGTCATATCTGGTTTTTAGAACCAAATACAGTACCAAAGTGAAAATTGAATCTGAGCCACTCTACAAGGACCACCTAGAGCCCTATTCACCCAAGGTAGCAAATGTCAGTTACACTATCATTGATCCAGAAGACTCTCAAATAGACAAGTCCTCATCTTCTACTCTTAAAGGAGTCACAGATCTAATCTTGGATGAGTGGGGAAGCGATAACTTCGAGCACGATCCTTATAAGTTTATTGAGGAGGCAGACCTTGGTGTCTATTGCTTGCATAAAGAAAGCGCCGTCATGCCCAATATAATGAAGGAGAACAAAGAAGACCTTGGCCTGTGGCAGTTATACTTCGACGGTTCCAAAAGCAAACTGGGTGCTGGTGGTGGGGCAATGTTAATCTTCCCTTCTAAAGAAAGGTATTTTTTAGCTTTTCATTTCTAGTTCTATTGCACATGTAATGTTGCAGAATATGAGTCTTTGATTCATGGACTTGAGTGGGCAAGAAAGAGAGGGATCATAAAATTGCAAATCCTGGGGGATAGCGAACTAATAGTGAACCAAATAAGAGGCCTGAACCTAACCAAGAACTCCTTGCTGAAGTCTTACAAGCACAGAGTCTGGGACTTGATGGAGGATTTTCTTACTCTTAACATTACCTCGATTCCCAGGGAACAAAACAAGCAGGCTGACAGGTTGGCAGCTGTTGGTGCCCAATTTGATGTTTCAAAAGAGATAAGCAGGGGTTGTAGTTCATGCCATTTAAAGGTGGTGGTTCGGCCTTCGATCCCAGACAATGTTACAAATTGGTAGCTCTTCAAAAGCGACCAACAGATAGCCCTTTTCCTGAAGGAGGAAGCTGAGTTTATGGTCCACAATCAAGTGAAATTGCAGTAGCAATATGGAAATCAGATTGTTCAATTGAAAAACAATAAACTCCCTAAGGGTCTGGTCACACTTGAAAGTATTTTCAATGGAGAGGACCAACTAAGAGATGACAAAGCATGCATCACTACCAAAGAGGATAATTATGAAAAAGTTGAAATCTTCAAGGACAAGTTACTAGCGCTTGGTAAGGTTTGCACGTTCCAAGAAAGGCAAACTTTCATTCTGTTGTGTCAAGAGTTCATTGACGTCTTCACCTGGAACTATAGCGACTTGAAAGGCTTCGATCCAAGGCTTGCCCAGCACACTATTGAATTAGATGAAGGCGCAAAACCAGTCACACAAAAGTAGAGACCTATTAACCCGATGGTCGAGCTCCTTATACAGAAAAAATTGGCCAAGTTGATTGAGTTCGGCATTATATTTCCAATCAAACATTCCTCATGGTTGGCCAATTTGGTTCTAGTTAGAAATAAAAATGGGGAGATCAGACTGTGCATTGACTTTAGAGACCTTAATAAAGTCTCTTTAAAAGATCATTATCCCCTTCCAAACATGGAGCAGATCCTCTAAAAGGTAACTGGTTCTGAATGCTTCTCCCTCTTGGATGGCTATTCGAGATATAATTAGATTCTAGTGCATGACTCTGACCAATACAAAACAGCATTCACCACTAAATGGGGAATGTTCGCCTACCAGAAGATGCCTTTCAGGCTATCTAATGCTGGTGCTACTTTCTAGCGAGCCATGGACATGGCTTTCAGTGGTTTGATAAATAAGAATGTGTTGGTGTACCTTGATGATATAACAGTTTTCTCCAAAGAGGCAGGACAACATATGAAGCACCTCAGGCAAATTTTTGAGAGGTATAGGGAATTTGGCATCTCCCTAAATCCAAAGAAATGTGTATTTGTGGTTCATGAGGGGAAAATTCTTGGCCACATTGTGTCTAAGGAAGGTTTGTCTATCGACCCAGAGAGAGTCCGCTCCATTCTGGAGATGTCCCTGCCAAAGCACAAAAAAGGCCTACAGAGTTTCTTTGGCTGGATAAATTTCATTCGAAGGTTCATTCCAAATTTTGATGAAATAGTTAAACCCCTAACCTCTTTGCTAAAGAAGGGTGAAGAATTCAAATGGACAATGTCAAGAAAGGACAGCTTTGAAGCTATCAAACAGGCTTTGACCCAGGCTCCCGCTCTAATCAGTCCTGACTTCAATAAAGACCTCAATCTCTATACCTTCAGCAACGGAGAAGTAATATCCACCATGCTCACCCAATAAAATAGTGATAACCTCGAGCAACCACTCGCCTTCTTCAGCAAAGGGTTAGAGGACTTCGAAATCAGGTACACCTATGTAGAGAAGCAAGTCCTGGCAGTAGTGCGCAGCTTGAAGAAATTTAGATATATGTTGTCGAATAGCAAGATCCATCTCATGGTTCCACATCCTGGCGTCAAATATTTCTTGACCAATCGAGACTTAAACAAGAAAAGAGCGAGATGGATCACCAAAGTAATGGAGTACGACATAGACATCAAAATCACCAAGTTGGTGAGAGGAAAGGGCCTATGTGAACAGCTAGCCATAGATTTGAGACAAAAGGATGAAGACAGTTTGCTGATCCATGATGTAGCCACTGAAGAAGAACCAGCTGTTGTAAGGGATTGGACACTGGACATGAGGCGTTTCCTTCTTACGGGCGAATGTCCACAGGGTCTCGGTAGGGCTGGAAGAAGGTATTTTAAACTTCAGTCCCTTCCCTATGTTTTGATTGACAGAGTATTATTTAGGAAGGATCTCTCTGGGGTTCTCCTAAGATGCATTAACTCCGGTCAGACTGATAAGGTATTGGCTGAGTTTCACGATGGGCCAGCAGGCGGCCATTTCGCCCCTAAGACCACAGCAGCAAAAATAATGAGATCTGGCTATTTCTGGCCCACTCTCTTCAAGGATACCCATGCCTGGATAAGAAAGTGTCAGAAGTGTGCACTCTTTGATGGAAAGTAGTGATTGGCTGCCATGCCCCTACAGCCCATTCAAGTTGAGCAACCATTCATGCAGTGGGGCCTGGATTTCATAGGGATGATCAACCCTCCCTCTAGCATCGGACACAAGTGGGTCCTGACTGCTATGGATTATTTCACTAGGTGGGTGGAAGCCATTGCTTTGAAGGAAGTGAATGAAAGTGCAGTCCTGAATTTCTATGAGGACTTAGTGACACGTTTTGGGGTCCCAACCACTATAATCTCAGATAATGCCTTGGCTTTTCTGGGAACCAAAACTAGTGAATGGGCGCTAAGGTATGGTATATACCTTAGCACTTCATCAAATTACTACCTGCAGGGGAATGGACTAGCTGAGTCCACTAACAAAAATCTGATCAGGATTATAAAGAGGACCATGGAAGAAAATCAGAGAACTTGGCATGCCAAGTTGAAAATAGCTCTATGGGCCAATCGAATCACTCTAAAAAGATCAATCAGAAATTCTCCATATACGCTTGTGTATGAAAAGGAAGCAAGGCTTCCTATCTCACTCGAATTACCAGCGCTGGACCTCACACATCAGCTACAACTAGAAGAAGGAAGCAGCATGGAGGTCAGATTATGTGAGCTAATGGAGCTCCAGGAGGTAAAGAACCAGGCCATGGCCTCTATGATCAGTCACTAGCATTAGGTAAAAAGACATTTTGACAAGAAGTCTTCATCAAAGAGTTTCACCGAAGGAGACATTGTCCTAAAATGGGACGAAGATAGAGCTAAGCCCAGAAAACATGCAAAATTTGATGCCCTCTGGAGCGGTCCTTACATGATTACTCAGTGCAAGCAGCATAACGCATTCTAGCTGTCCAGGTTAGACAACGAAGAATTGCATATCCCAGTCAATGAGATACATTTGAAGCATTACCACTAAACTTTGGTTCGGCTGTACATAGTTTCCCTTTTTGTTTTCCCTGTTTTCCCTAAGTGCAGTTGCACAGGTAGTTGTTTTTAGCTTTGTGTGTTTCCCTTTGTTTGGGGGTAAATTTTGTGTATTTTGATTCTGGGATTATCAAAGCTATTGTGAACTCACTTCAAAGTCACCACTTGACTCCGCACCCAATGGATATGCAAGGCAACTAGGTTCTAAGCATAGCAGGCACGCTTCCCCCGTGAGTCACCAATTTGTTGACCCAAATTTGCCCCTCAAGCAAAATCTCGTTCACCTCCCACACCTGCTTCACATAGCCAGTCATTTCAAGTTGTAAGGTCCACTTTCAGGTTTCGACAGTTTTTCATTTCAGAGCATTGATTCATCAGCCTAGTTCATTGGCGTTCACGGTGGCGAAAGACAGAATCTCTGAACATTCACGCAAGGAGAGAAGAAGAGAAAAAATGGAGCATTTCAATACTTAGGCAAAAAGGAGGGCAAACAAAATGCAGAGGGCAGCAAATTCATCGCCCACTACAAGGGCGGGTAAAATGAGCTCACCTACAAACATGTAGAGGGCGGCAAATTCGCCGCCCACAACACGAAAAGGCCGTGGACATCAGTTGACGTCGGCACCTTACAAAGACTGACGTCGGTAGGACCGCAGACGTCAACAGCACAATGGTAGGCACAAAATTTGTAAAATCCCACCCAGGGTGGCGAAATGGAAAAGCCCGCCTAGGGCGGCGAAATGGAAAACCCCGCCCCATGGCGGGGAAGGAGAAAGGGCCACCCACATGCAGAAGGTGGCAAAATTGCCACCCACATCACAATACTACCGACGTCGGCAGCTTAAGGAAACCAACGTTGGCAAGACTGCCACCATCAACAGATTATCGGTTGACGTCGACAGAGAATCCTACATGAAGTTCATGCAAAGGGCGGCAAAATCGCCGCCACTACAAGGGCAGCAAAATTCACCTACAGTGCACAAGAAAAAACCTACCCAGCCACCAGAGGAGAAGACCAGCATGCAAAATGAGGCAACAAGCATGGTCTTGGCAAACTTGTGATGTCATCAATAGTGTTTTCACGCTTTCCAATGAAACTTCTCTTGGCTCTTCTGGTATAAATACATAGACTTAGCCATTTATCAGGATCTTCTTGACTTTTGTAAAGAGCACTGCTCTCTAAATTTCCCACCTGAATCAATAAAAGATAGTTTTTACCTCTATTTGGATGGATCTTTCAGTGTATGCATTGAATGTTAATCTGTGTCCAGTCATTGTCTCTTGATGCTCTCACAAGTTCAACACCAGCAAACCTGGGATCTACAAAGTGCCACTGTCTGCTGCTGTCAGGAGTAGAGTTCTGTTTTGGAGGTATAGAACAGGTGAGGTCACTTACAGTGTGTGTTTTTCAGCACCTTGGTGAGTCCCTTTTCTTGTGCTTTCCATAAGAACCTCCCTGTCATCCCAGAGACCTGGTCTTTTCTGCCAGATCTGAGTGTATGTATGTTTTGTTTGGTCCTAAGTGTGGATCTGGAAGGTCAACCTATTTTTGGTGTATCACCTCTTTTAGAGTAGGCTGTTTGTTTTCATGCTTTTCTCTCTCTCTTTTCATCCCCCCCAGTATATACCTATATACCTATATTTTGCGTTACCTGAAACAAACAAGATACATTAGAGGGAACTAGCCCATACCTAGAGACTCCCCTCTCCTACTTCGCCATCCCACAGGCGAGAGAGGGGTTTCCATGTTGCGGGGAGAGGGCAGGAATCCGTGTTCCTGCCTCTGGGTGCACTTTCCAGCGTCAACATTATGTTCTTGTAAGTCTTTTAGTTTGAATGTGTTGTCACCCAATATCTCCTCAATTTAATATGGCCTGATCTATAGGGGCCTAAATTTGTCATGGTAACCTTTTTTATCATGTGCTTTGTCCATAGTAAGACCAAGTCTTAACTTCAAAATGTTTTGATTTTATCCCTTTAGTCAATCCACCTTTTGGCTACGTCCTAGTGTTTGTTGAAACTCTTGAGGGATTCATCTCTATAATCTTCCATTTGGATGATATTAGATATTCTCAATTGAATTATTTCAATGTAATCCATGTTTTCAGCTATGAACTCATAAGTAGGTAGCTACAAAGTGATGGGAAATATTGGTTGCTACCAATACACTAGTAGTAATGGAGATGACTTCAAGGCTTGCTTATATTTGGTTCAATCTACCTAGATAACATATTTTAATAGTGACTACCATTATCTTAGATTTTTATCTACTAATTTATTTATTGCATTCATAGAGTTCTTGTTTTTTAGTTTTATAACACCATTCCATTATGGATAATGATTCGAGGAAAAATTGACAATGATCTTATTGTCATAGGACCACTCTATGAATTCTATAGATTAGAAAACTAGACCATTATCACACACTAGAGATAAGGGGGTCCTAAATCTAGTTTTAATATTTTCATCTAAGAATTTGATGACATCAATTTACCTAAAATTATTAGTGTAAATTAATTCAGTCCACCTAGTGTAATAGTTAGTCATCATCATCATGAATTTGTGACTTATCAAAGAATTGGGATTGATTAATCCAATGGAGTCCAATCCCCATTGGTAAAATGGACTTATTTCAATCACTTGTTATAAATGCATGGCTTACATTACTTCTCTTCTATCAAACACTTGAAATTGATGACATGCTTAGACATGATCATGCGTATCTTTGAATATTGTAGGCTAGTAATTGCCTACTCTAAGTATTTTGTAGGTAGTGGTTCTACCCTAAGAGTGTATGCTTCCCAACTTCTCATGGAAGTTATTGAGTATGTCTATATCTTCCTTTATGAAGACACATATCAAGTAGATCCCTTCATAGTTTTTTATATATATGGATCATTTTTTAATCATGAAGTGTGAAATTTTGAGTTTGAGTGCTCTCCTTTGTTCTCTTTTTAAATAGGGTTCCAAGTGACATTTAGTAGGTAATAGATAATTTTATTATAAAAATATTCACTTGAGACATTATCTATTTATACCATCTTGGCTGATTTTATCTCTATGTCATATTCTTGGAGGTTGGTCATCCATTTTCCTCATCTTTCTCCTAACGCGTTATGGCTAAACATAAGTTTAATGATAGGGTTAGATATAATGTCACGAGTATTATTTCAGAGGATGTAATGTCTAAAAAATTTTATAGAATTTACCATGGTGTATGCTTGTCTATATAGGAGTGGATATCTTAATTTAACATCCTTTAGGTGTTTACTCATGAAGGTGATTGGGTGCTCTCTTTCATATACTTTATGTATTAAAACAACAATAATCATATGATCAAAAGCAAATAAATAAATGTAGAAAGATTTACCTAAAATTGATATAATTAAGATGGGTGATTATACTATGTCCTCCTTTATGTCTTGGAAATATTTATGAGCCTCAAACATCCAATAAATCTTCACATCCTTTTTCAACATGACATTTAGGAGTCTAACAATTTTGGTGAAACCTGAAATGATTTTACGTATAAAGTTAATTTTTCCTAAAAATTATTTTAAGTCTTTTTTATATTAGGAAAATCAACCTTAAAGATAGAATTAATTATATTAGGTTTAATAGTCATACCATATTTCATGATTATTTGTCCCTATGTCTTATCACTAATTACACAAAAGATGTTTTTCTTGGGATTAAAAGAGATACCAAAGGTCCTACATTTATCCAAAACTTGTTGAAGGTGCATCATGTGATATTCCTTGTTCTTAGATAAAATAATTAAGTCATCCATGTAAATAATAATGCACTTATTTATCAGTCCTTATAATTCATGATTAATGGCTCATTAAAAGGTGTCTCTGACATTGATGAGCTTGAAAGGCATCCTTTTGTATGCAAATGCTCCACATTTAGTCATAAAGTCAATTTTCATTATGTCTTCTTTGTTGACCAAGAATTTGTTGTAGCCATAAAAACAATTTATAAAAGACATCATTTAGGATATGGTAACCATTTTAATTACCTCATCTAGAGAGGGAAATGGGTAGTTATCCTTTTCCAAAGATCTATTAAAGTTCTATAAATCTAGGTAGAGTTTGATTTCACCATTGTTTTTTTTTTACTAAAACCAGGTTGTCCACCTATGTGGATTGTCTAATTGGAAATAAAATTCTTGAATATAGTAATTTTTTTACTTCATTATATATGAAAGGATCTAAAAAGGGGTTTATGGGTCTTTCCCTTCACCTGAAAGGTTTGCATGCTTCCTTAAAAGGGATTGTGTGAGTAATGACCTAGGTGTTAAAGATTTTGAGATATTTGTAAGACCATGTAAGGACATCCTTGAATATAAAAAATATTTTAATTTCTTCAATCAAATATTCTTCAGTCAATACCAACCCAATGTTGATGTTCTAGGGATTTCTTAATGAACCCAAATTGATTTGCTTGTAATCTTTACCACCTACTTTAGGTACCTTAGTATCGCTTATTGACTAGTCTTGATTGAATATCCTTTTTAGAGAGACCATTCCCTTATGAATTATATTCTTATTAATTTATATTATTCCACCATTATCAAATTTGACATCTTTTTTATATTGTTCTTCATGTTCAATTGTGTGTGACTCAAAAACTACCAAGCTAGTCATGAAATCGATGATCTATTTATCATCATCAAACACCTAGAAGTGATTGACATTATCTATTATGGATGGACATAATATCATTTTGAATATAAACTTATATAGTTTAAGATCCTTATTTAGGGTCAAATTTACTATTGTATAAGAATACACATATATCAATTGATTTTGATCCCTGGCTATAGAGGTGATGTGAAAAAATTCAAAAATCTCAATCAAATCCCATGGTCTAAATTTATATTTATTAAAATAAGAAAGCTTGCATTGATATTAAATATGTAACTACTTAATGACTAATTTTGAATCATCATAAACTAATAGTTTCCTTACCCTATCTTTGATGGTGAATTGATGTCCTAGGATCAATTCCTCATACTCTATAATATTATTAGTGTATGGAAATTGGATTCTATAAGATTTTAAATATTATTTACCCACTAAATTTGTTAATAAAATACCTACCCTTAAGCCTTGTTTATCTCTGATTCCATCAAAACACATTGTCTAGAATCATTCATCCTTGGCCATTAGGTTATTTTCATTTGAAATAGAAATGTTAAGAGCATAGATGCCCAAGACTGTGGATTGGAAATTTACCTTCTCATTCTTGACATTATTTTCAGTTATCATGAAATTCATTCTTAGACCTTTTTTGATTTATATTTGATTAGGTAAATCCATTTAAGGTATCCACATATGCAAGCAATAAATTGAAATGTATCCATTCAAGGTTTTTGTCCAATCTCTACTCAACAACATCCCATATGATTCTAGGATTTTTACAACTTGAATATCAATGAACTACTAAATTTGGGGTTCATGAGATAACTACATATGAATGTTCAATAATTCTCCCACAACCTTAACCTTTGACTTTTCCAACTAGAAAACAACTCTATCAAACTTGATTGGACTTAGTCCTAGTTTTTCACAAATACCTGTGAGCATTATGTTAGCAGATGCCCTAGAATTAAGTAAATAATTATGCACTTTTTTTCAAAAAAATTAATAGTCAAAAAAAATGGAGGAACCTTAGCCTTACTCTTATACATTACCACATTCATATTTTTATATTTAGCTTTACCTTTGCTTTATTTCTTAGTTAATGGTTTTAGTAGTAAATCATGTTGCTTAGTAATTTGAGCAAGCTCATGTAAAGTGATGTTATATTTGATATTATTCATATATTACACAATGTTTTACCCACCTTAATATCTATTTGAATCCAATTCTATAGTTAGTTGGGTATCCTTTCCCTTTGAGGGAAGAGGATCTTTATTGGTCTTATGATATAGGGGTGTGTCAACTTTGTTAGGAGGTATGCAAGATATCTCAGGTTCCTTTTGAGTTTTGTTCCTCAAGGAATTATTGATTTTATTGTATTATTATAAGGTAAGGATCCCATTTTTGTTTCCTTCAAGATCATTTTATTCTTAGTTTATAAATTCTTAAGTTTCAAAAAGAAGGGACATATTGATAGCTTTAGACTAACTATTAGGTCTTCTTGTATTTCTAAAGTTTCTAGTATTGCCTTGATTATCCATGATAGTGTCATAACTTTATAGCTCACCTCATAACATTTCAAAGGAATTAAATTTTTTTATGTAGTCTAACTCTCCTTATTAGGCTATGTTATGGACCATATACTAATTGGGAAAGGCCAATTCATAGATATTTATATCAGGGATCTTATTGGTTGGGGGATCATTGTTGTTATTATTGTTAGACTAGTTAAAAGGTATGCTATAATTTTTAAATGTGTAATTTCTATTATAAATTTATCCTATGTTTCCCATTTGCCTTTACAAATTCAAAAAGTTAATATATAGCTTTCAGACCATTCTCTAAATTGCTTCTAATTTTCCCTTTAAGCAGTCAGGATTAGTATTCTAGACTAGGTTCTAGATTATGTTATGGGTATTAGAGTTGTTAACCAAGACTAAATATTGACTATTTTATGGGGATGAACCCTAATATTAAAATTATTAAATATTCCTAGTTGTTGAATAGGATATTCTTGGCTTAATGGTAATTAATTGAGGCCAAGTATTTGATTTAATGTGTGTACATTCTAATTTTCTTTTGGAACTAAGTTTATAATAGGCAATGATAGGCTGATGTTTGGGATAACAAAGGAAAGATGCCTTTGTGGGTGCATCTACTCATTTATGTGTATTACCTCTACATATGTGAGTTTTAATGTATTGACATTTATAACCCTAGACAAAAAGATGGAAGTCATTAGGTCTAAGAAATTTTTATAAATCTCAAGTGATAGGTCATATATAAGCTGATAAGGAGTTGTGGTGAGGCTATATATATTATGTGATTTATCATTAAAAGTTCTTATGGGCTCACTCTAATCTTGCATCAGGATAGTGAATTGATGATAAATGATCCAAAGACTAATGACCCTTCCAAATTTTTCAATGAAGGTATCATTGAACTAGTTCTACCTTGTGATGGAATCCTCTAGAAAATTAAGGAAATAGTTGTAGGTTATTTCCCTAAAGGTAAATAAGAAGAGTCTATACGCTAAATCTTCATGAATGACATTTGAAATTCTAAAATATTCCTTGAATGACTTGATATGTTCTTCAACAGTTATACCTCTAAATGGGTTAAAGAGGGGGAGGTATTTTTTAGGGTTCTTAGGTAAATTGTGCCCAAGATTGGGCACATTTATAGAGGTTCCTCATAACCATGCCATGACTAGTTAGATTTAGATAATAGGGTGTGGATGTTGGTCAACTAGAGAGGTAAGGTGGTATTTGGACTTATTACATATCCCTTTATCATCTCTAGCTTTGTGATGGGTTTCTAAAGATCTAAGGGAGTTTCTAGTTTCAGAGCAAGATCTAGTTTGGATTTTCGGTAACTCTAGGATGCTATACAAAGGATTTATGTCAAAAATCTAAAATATAACAAAGGTTCATAAAATATTACCAAAGAATGAAAATATTGGTCAAATTAACATAAAGGAACCCAATAGAAGGGCCTACAATCAAGCAGAGTGGTCTTATTTTACCTCCATCGACCTGTATCCTCCAAAGCTTTAAAGCCTTCACAAAATTTTATTAGAAATCTGGTCTAAACTATAAATATCAATGTTAGACAAGATACTTCATGAAATTTTTAGTGTGTTATGCTTATCAGGACATTTTAGAGCAAAATCTTTCAAAATAAACCTTAATGTTGTGTGAATGTACTCAATTTAGATTTCTAAAGTCTTGGCTTAGTAATCTTTCATAAATAATCAACTTAAACATTATCTTTACACATATCAGATATAGATCTAAAGTTTTTAGTTTAAATCATGAAGACCTTTGAAAATATAGATGAAATAAATCCTAATCTATCTAAAGAATCCAATGATATTCCTATATTTAATACCATTAGATAAAATTTAAATAGATCATAGGGGCAGTGCTAGAATGTCTTCAGACTTGAGCTAGTTTTTCAAGGATATTTTGGAATAAACACATTTTCACAAAGATATTTCAAAGGTTATAAATATCCTATTGAATATGAAAATAAATTATAGTGTTTATACTAGTATTTGTGAATTTAAATGAATTATTCTATATTTCCACTGAAATACACCATAATTTTACTCAAAACAAATAAAGAGGCCCTCTTTCTAGCACCAAATTTTCTCCTATTGATGTATATTTGTGTCAAGGATATAATGTAGATAACAAAATAATATTTCTTAGTTTATTATGTAGGTCCTAGTAGACCTTAGGGCTTAATTTGGTTTTGATGGAATGATTATGTTGTTACCACCTTTAATCTGCAATAAGACCCTATTATAGGGACAATAGGAGCTTAGTAGTGACACAATCTATCTAAAATTTCATTATGTTATTATGATGTAAATTGCTTTATATTTTTTTGATTTATGCCCAAACTTTAAACAAGCAGGTGAATATTTATAGTGGGCATGAATCTAAATTGATTCATGTTAAAGAAATTCAAAAAAGGAAGAATGATATAGCAAAAAAGAAGGCTTACCTTGTAACAACAAAGACCAATAGATTTCCTATAGTTCCTTTTAATAATGATGAAATAAAACTAGCATTTATGAGATTCTAGTGTTGAACTCAAAATACCATAAATTTAGTGGGAATTTTGGGGTAATTAAAATGCATATATCTGAATTATATGATCTAAAATATCTACCTACAACAAATTTTTTTAAATACATTTATTTTTTGAGTAGAAGGAAACATAACATACATAGAAAAATTGTGTTCATCTAGTAGAAAACACAAACTAAAAGTATGCATTAAAAACACTATTATCATATTTAACCATTAGAGAAATGAAAAACTCTATCATTTTTAAAACTTGAGAAACCAAAAAATATGAAAATAATGAAATAATGAACAAATTTATATAATTTCTCTTTCTATTTGCATCAATTTCACCAAATTTTATTCTGAAGTATAATTTGGGATCATAGGAATTTAATAATAGAGAGGAGGTTATATTAAGTGTTAGTTTCATAAATAAATGAAATCAACGTACTAACATGCTAACATCTCTAAGCCTAGATATTAGTGGGAACATAATGGATAAAATAAAATTAAAAACCCAACTAAATTGCAAAGAACAATAATATTTACCTTTCTTGAGAGCTCCACAGTATTTTTGAGGCTTGTGTAGTTTGTGCTCAAAGAGTCTTTGGCAATGGAGTATTCTTTGCTCCTTATCTCCTTGGCACCATGGTTGGATTACTTTGTGTGGCTTATGCTTATAGCTTGATGGCTTGGCTAAATATTTTGGCATTATAACACTATTGCCATGAGTCTTATGCAAAAACCTAAATTATAACTCTATAATATCCAAGCTCTCCAAATGAAGAGGAAAAGGCTTGTATTTATAGGCTTAGGAGCTAACCCCAACTCAAGGTGAGTTAAAGTGTATTTTAAACATGGAATGGGTTCAAACCTAACCTAATTGAGTTAATTAACCCCATTAGAGTTAAAGAGTGTTAAGAATTAATGATTTTCAATGAATAGGCATGGGTGAGATAGTTTCAAAGGCTTGACAACTCATAAAAGGTAATCATGAAAAGCAAGGATATTTCATATTTTTTAATTTCCTTTTTTAGTAATTCATAAATTACACATGGATAATTCAACTAGGCTTTTAATTTGGTTTAGAATTTTAAATAATTCTAATTAATCTTTTTAATATTTTCAAAATTTGATTTTATGTGTGAACTTACCCCATGTAATAGTTCTATAGGCCAAATTGTATCTTATGATGTTTCATGATAACTAGAGATAATTATGTGAGATATTTTTGTTGCTTAAGGTAACAATAGGTTGATTTTCCCAAAGGTGGTTATAATTAGTAAAAGGGAAAATAATGATTTTCCCATAGGAGATTATAATAATTGACCATATAAAAACTTTCCCTAGTTTGGTAGATAGAGATAATGGTTAGCCTAAAGGTGATTATAAACATTAACCTCCAAAAGTGGTACAAAGAGAAATAAAAAAAAATAATAGTTAATCACAATATTGGTACAAACAACATGACATAAACAAGAGGATGAACATTTCCCCTAAACTTTAGGAGGAAATAAAATAAACAAACAAAATGGCGGAATAGAATAAAAGGAAGGGGGTGGTCGAGATGGCTCCATGTGCACTAGGCAAGTAAACACTACCTACATAACTCTATGGACATGATATCCAAAAAAACATCAAGCCAAATGTAGTTCTCCCAGGAAATGGGATAGAAGAAAATGATGAGAAGAAAAACATGATGGATTTTATAGAAGAATAAGCTTTAAAAATGGTGAGAGCATGAGATGAAAAACAAAAAATGATGGGGAAACTAAATGAAAAGTGGTTTCTTGTGAATTAATGAGGGTTCCTAGAATCCTTAAGGAAAAGAATTGGTCAATGTTTTTGGATTTTCTAAATTGGTGTTATAATTTTTTTTGAAATTTTTAAGCATCTCAACTCAATAGAGAATGATGATACACAAAATGTTCTAATCTCATAAAATGATAAGATATTTGAAACTTAAAATTGATCATAAATGGTGAGATCATAGCTTAGGTTGCTCACAAAATGGTGAGTTTAGAATATAAGGCCAAAAAGGATGGGGAAACTAAATGACAAGTGGTTGTTTATGAATTCATGAGGGTTACCAAAATCCTTAAGCAAAAGAAGTGGTCAATATTTTTTTGTATTTTATAAATCTGTTTTCAATTGTTTTTGGAAATTTCTATGTATCTCAACTCAATAGATAATAATGACACACTAAATGGTCCAATATTGAAAAATGAAAAGAGTGTTCAAACTTAAATTACTCATAAAATGTTGAGAGCATGGAAAAGAGTGACTGAGATAACCTTAAAATGAACCAAGAACTACCTACATAGTCCTAAGATGAGACCTCAAGTCACTATAGTTCTACCTTACAGTAGAGGAATCTGACTAGAGTAGCATCCAATTCAAAAAAATAGGCAATGTTGGTAAATGGCATAGCATGACATAGCCATGGCAAGGTGGTACTTCAAGGCATGATAAACAAGTTTTGTCCCTAATTTTCCCATAGGCAGTCATAATTATGAAATAATAACATAGGTCAATGATACTAATTTTCCCATAGGTGGTTATAATTAGTAGCATGACCATGGAACATTGATTTACCCAAAGGTAGTTATAATCAGGAATAAATGGTATGGAATAGAATAATAAATGAAGGATGAAACTACCAAACCACTATCATACTAATCCAAAATATGGCCTCTATCTAGAATATTTAAAATAACTATTGAAACTTAGTTGAAATCATGATACTAAAAGTAGTCATGGAACCAATGGAATAAAACCAATGTCAAATGGGCTAGGTAGGGGTAAACAAAACTTGGTCTATGGGAAAGGTATGATAAAATGGAATGGTAAAGTGATAAAATGGTATGGTGCAAAGAAGAAAGTCAATATTGTGGTAAAAATGAAACATGTCTCATAAACTATATACTAAGTCTCTCAAGCAAAATAATTATTGCATTGTATAATGTTCATAAGCTCATCAAGTTTAGCCTTTTCTAGTGTAGTGAGCTTGTATGCTCTAATGCCATGTTTTGAAATAATGATTAATGGGACAATCTAGTTAGGTTTAAACTTGCCTTTATGTTTCTTCTCAGCCATGGTATTCTTTTGGTTTTTTTTAAGGACAAGATCACCAAGCTCAAATTCTCTATGTTTCATGCATTGATTGTAGTGGCCATAGAGTTGATTTTGGTATGCTTAAAGGTTGTTAACTATGGATAGACATTTCTCATCAAGTAACTCCACCTATTATAATTGAGTTACTCAATAGTATTCATCATCCAAGACATGCTTTAAAAAGATGTGCAAAGAAGGTAACTCAACCTCAATGGGAAGAATTGCTTTAGTGTCATAAACAAGTGAATATGGAGTGGATCATGTGGGAGTATGGTGATTGGTATGGTATGACCAAATAGAACAAAATATTTTTATGTATTAATCATGACTAGCATCATTGACAATGTTTTTAAGGATTTTAACAATGGTCTTGTTATATGCTTCTACCTGGTTTTTACCTTGTGGGTAATATGCCATGGAAATTTTTTATTTAATCTTGTACTCAACACATAGTAATTTGACATCCTTGTTATTTAATGATCTTCCATTATTAAATATAATGTCAGATGGGATATCATAGCAAAAAATGATATGGTTAAATATGAATTCAGAAATTTGCTTTATAGTCACATGAGGGGTATAGATTCAACCCACTTAGTGAAGTTTTCAATGGTGATAAGGATATGTTTATGTCCATAAAATGAGGTGGGGTTTATCTTCTCAATGAGATAAAGGCCCCATATATAAAATGGCCATATTATAAGCATTGCTTTTAAAGTCTTGGCTGAGGCATGAATCATATTGGCATGTTATTGACATTTATCACATTTTTTACATCTGTAGTTGCATCTACATCCATTGCTAGCCAACAATATCTAGTACACAATAGAATTTTGGATAGGACTACCCCATTAGTTTTGGACCAATATACTCCTTCATGAACTTCCCATAATGCTAATTAAAATTCTACCAAAGTTAAATAATGAAGCAGAGTTTCATCAAAATTGTGGTGGTATAGGGTTAGCCTGAGTAAGGTATAACATGTGACATGGTGGATAAAGGCTTTGGATTGTTTATAGGATAGGATTGGTGGAATTATTTGGTAATTAATATATGTGTTTAGGTTTGAATACTAGATATAGTTAAGATTAATAATATCATAGATCATTATGATAGTTGAAGGTTCATAAGCTAGCATGAATAGATTTTCAAAGAAGAATTGGTATTATTTGGCCATATCTCTGTGATGAATCACTAATCCAATGGTGTCTATGTCATTTATTATTTTATTACTAGACCTTGGTATATGTTCAAATTGGACATCAGCAATCTACTACTTGAGAGTGTTGACCATGGCCTTGTATGGCACTAACTAGCCATCCTTAGTCTAAAAATGGTCTATAACCTAATTGATGATTAAATAATAATCACCATAAACCTTTAGATGTTTTATGTTTCATTATAATTCCTATTAAATCCCTATAAGGAGTGATTCATATTCAACCATGTTGGTACAAGAAAAGTTGATCCTAAATGACTTAGGGATTAGATCCCCTTATGATGTAATGAATAAAAGGCCTACCCCTAATCCATGTGATATGAATGATCCATCAAAATGCATCTTCTAGTGCTTCTCCTAAAGGTTTTTTTCAATGATGGTCATAATGGATTGATCTAGGAATTATAATGTTGGTGGCTCTATATCTTTAAGACGTGCTTCAACAAGCTGATCTACAAGAACTTACCCCTTGATAGATTTATGGTTGACATATTTTATCTCAAATTCACTAAGAATCATGATCTATTTGGCCATGGGGCCTTGTAAATATATTTTGGATAGTAGATACTTAAGTGGATCTACTTTGGAAATGACCATGGTCTTGGTGTTCAAAATGTAATGACAATTTTTGAGTTGCAAAGACCATAGATAAACAGGCTTTTTCAATGGGTTTATAATTATCCTCATACATGACCAGTGTATGAATTATTAATACATAGAATGATCTTTTTAATTAGCATAATCTTGATCTATAAGTAACCCTAGGGATTTGTCAATCTTTGATAGGTATAGGAGGAATGAATTTCCCATTATTAGAGGTAATAAAACAAGTGGGTTTACTAGATAGTCCTTTAATCATTGAAAAGCTTTTTGGCATTCATCATCCCAATTAAATGTGACCCATTTATTTAGGAAGTGTGTAAATGGGTGGAATTTTTTGGCCAATTGAGATATGAAGGTTTTGATAGATTTTATTTTACCCTACAAAATATGAAGATTCTTCAAATTGGTCAGTTGTGGCATTTGAGTAATGTCTTGTACTTTGGCTAAATCACCTTTAGTGCCCATATGAGACATAATGAAGCTAAGAAATTTTCCTGAAGTAACTCCAAAAACACACTTATTAGGGTTGATCCTGACATTGTATTCATGAAATTGCTTAAATGTCCTTCTTAATGTTACAGGATAATCAACCCATGTCATTGATTTACCTAGTATGCCATCGATGTAGTATTTAACACTATCATGCATCATACCATGAAATATGATAGTCATGGATATTTGATAGGTGTCACCAGCATTTTTTAGACAAAATAGCATAACCTAATAATAGAATGTTCCTCACAATGTGGTGAATGCTATTTTATGTTGGTCTTGTGGCAAGATTTAGATGTAGTGGTACCCTAAAAATCTATCCAGTAATGAAAGCATTTCATAACCCACTATGAAGTCAATAATCATATCAATATTTTGTAAAGGAAAGTCATCCTTTGGGCAAGCTTTGTTTATGTCCTTGAAATTAGTGTATATTATAATTCCTTATGACCTTTTATTGACTGGTACAACATTGGAGATCCATTTAGAATAGTCAATTGGCTAAATACATCTCACTTCCAAGAGTTTTTACAACTCTTTCTTCATTAATATAGAAATGTGAGGATGCATCTTGTGTAATTTTTAAATTATAGGTTTGGCATTAGGATGTACCATGAGGTGGTATACAACCAAAGTAGTATCCAAACCTAGCATGTTAGAGTAATCCCATGCAAATATATCAAAAAATTACCTCAAAATGGTTGTGAAGACTTCACGTTACTCCTTAGTGAGGGACATGCTTAATGTAATCTATTTCAAGTCATCTAGAGTCCTAATGTTCACTTTTGTCATGTCCTTTATAAGAAGAGTTAAACCATCTTCCATAATGGTTGGCACAGTTTTAAACTAGCCTACAATAGTAGAGTCATCTATTAGGATTGGCTATTCAAGCTCTCTAAGGAATTATGAATATAAATCTCCTTGTGGTAGGGATGGCCATGTGATAAATATTTTTGGGAATTATTGGATGATATGATCAAAATATTTCTACTCTTCAAGACTAAACTTGAACCCATAGGCAACTTCATCATTAGTGGTCTCTTGAGCTATGTTTGAGGAAGGTTGAACACCCCCATCTAATGGTTCCTAAACTAGATTTTAAATAATATATTGGCCTTTCACTTTACTATTTCCCTAGTGTAAAAGTTCCTCAAAGAGGTTTTCACTTTGGGGCCTCAATGTTTTATTTATTTATTTTTCACTAAGGGTGTTCACTTACTCTTCAAAATAGGCTTAAGGATCCAACTTGATTGAGAACCCTTATTTGTGGTCTCCTAAGAAAAATTATCCCTAAGGCCTAGAAAATTATAGAAGGCCTCATCATTGTAAAACTCAATTGGTACTATTGATTCTTATTAGCCCTAGTCTATTAGTTGGGGATAATATAATGGAAGTGGATTATGGTGAATAACTAGTCAAAGGTTATAAATGGAATTAATATCAAACAATTTGGTATTGGAATGGTCATAAAAAAAGGCTATGATCAGACTCTACTTTGTTATTGACATCATCATCACTAGCCATTGGTGATGGAACTTGAATAATATATGCGGGGTCATGCCAAGGTAGTTTAAATATGAGACCATATGTTCCTTCATACTGAGTGGTAGAAATTTTCTCAAGTGGACCTTGTTGATTTATCCCAAAGCCTCCTCTTTTATAGGCATGTCTTTACATGATTTTATTAGAAATAGTATAATTAGAACTTATGTAACATTCATCCAATTTTTCATTATATAACCATGATTCATCACCTTTAAGTAGGTCCTATTCTTGGCCAGTGGTTGGTACAAAAATGATAAGTGATGGACTATGCAGTTTGGATTTTCTATTCCATGTAGGGTGGTTTGGCTTTAATTCTTCCATAGGACTTAGGGTTCTATGTAAGTTAGTAATATGGAATATATCATGGCTCAAATATTCTCTTTGGCCATTAGCTAAAATATTATAATAATTGGATATTTTAAGAGGTGGCATGTGGGAAAGGGAATAAATGGTATTAGGGTCAATGTAGTTGGCCTTTGGTGAATAAACAAGTATTTGTTTTCCCTTTTCCTTCTTATAAATTGGATTCAAGCCAAAATGGTAGTTATGTCTTTGGTACTTGGCCTCTAAATACTTGTAATTCTTGTATGGCTATAAATCTCCATGAATAGTGACCCCATACCTAAATGGGAGAACTTGATACACTAGTGCAATGTTGATGGGATTTAACAAATCTCATGTATCTAAGGTCTACCCAGAAACATATTCTATGGCAAATTGAGGTCTAACCCATAGCATAGTGTATCTTGGTTCAATGTCCTAATGATAATTGGAAAGTTGATGGTGCCTTATGATTTTTATTCTTCATTGTCATAGGCCTTGATTTGAATCATTTATAGTTTAATATCAGTTATGGTGTACCTAAGAAGCTTAATGATCTTTAAAGACACAATATTAAGGCTGGATCCATTATCTATGAGGACACATTTCACTTTGTGCCACATTATGGCAACTTTGATGTATAATGGATTATTATGTAGTGGGCCAAGGGATATTTCATTAGGAACTTGGTACTAGCTAAAGAACATGGTCAAGATGTTCTTATGGATTGTAAACATATATAGAAAATTTAAACTGAACATTTGTGTGGATGTCTTTTAAAAATTTTCCACAATATCAAAAGTCTTTTCTTTCACATTAGGAAATGGCTTATTCCTATCTAGAATGGTTGGTTGTATGGGTGAAGTGGTAGATGGTTGTGGGCTTGGTATAGTAATATTCAACCATCAATTTATGTTTTCATAATCAAGATTAGATACATGACAATTGTTGCTAACAAATGATTGTAGAGGGGGAGTAGATAGGATAAGTCTCAGTTGTTAGTGTACTTATGTGTGGTCATGGGCTAATGACAAGTTATCAATATAAGGTCCAAAATTTGGAATACCTACTTATTGGTACACATTTATGTAATCCTAGGTCAAGGAAGGATCACCAATATAGATGGGCTGGTTAGGAATGATTATCAATGGTATTGTTTGATTGGTACTTGGTCTCAAATTGATGGAGATAGTGGAAACATGACCTCTTGCAATATGGCCTATAAATTTGTTTTAGTCATGTGAAACCACATGGTAGGTATGTTAGTTTTTAGCATTATTCTGGCCTTAGTTCCATCCATTCATTTGATGTTCTTGGTTCTATTGCTGATTTTATTATTTTTGACTAAGCTATTGAAACTGTTGTTATTGTTTCACTAGCCATTATTGGTTATGTTGATTATTATGTTGTGGAAAGGGATTTTGATAAATTACTAGGTTTTGATTGGATGTGGAAACTCCATGATCCAATTTTATCTCTCCATTTTCTAACATATTCTCAATCAAATGTTTAATTTGCACACAATGGTACAAATTAAGGCCATTAACCCAATGATACTCATAAAATTCATTTTTGCTATAGTAGTCTATATAATCACTACCCTTAAGATAGTGATTGAGAATATGATAGTTAATTAGATTTAATGGGTTCTTCAAGGTCACTAAATAAATAATGATTAGGCACCATTCTCCTTGGATTAAGGGTTTACAAAAGCAAATGTTGTTACATTTGTTACACTGGTCTACGATTCTGTGCGTGTTACATTTTTTGAATGGGTTATTGGTTATGAGTGATTTGCATATGTAGTAGATGTTAAGTAGATGGTGTTTACACAATTTGGAAATGTCATGACACTGTTACTCTATTTATTGTGATATTATTTTTGTGATTGAATTGCTTGAGTTTGACATAATTATTGGCCTATACTGGCTATGATGCTTATGCGTGGACATGGTTTTGGCTTTGGTCATTGTTCAGGTTTTGGTTTTGGCTCTAATTTGATGAGGTAAGTTTAATAATCCATTTATTAATAAGGGATATTTCAATTAACAAACCTTTAACAATGATTTCCTTAAAAGTGTGTGCACATTGCAACTCTGAATGATAAGATATCTTGTTGTGTAAATTATTGTTAAACATAATGGCTAGTTGATTATCTCGTAGACTAAGGGTAAATAAAATTTCAAGGCTCTCCATCACTATAGATAACTTACAAATTTTTAATTATATTTATATTTGGCTTGCATTAAATCTACCAATGAAATCTCATGTTTGATATTGTAAGAGAAATGTTGCACAAACTTGTGTGAAAGATCATCAAAATCAGAGATTAAATTCTTTGGTAAATTCATAAACTGATACGACACTTGTCCTAATAGGCTCCTTGGAAACAATAGTAAAAGTTAAATATCTCTATATTCCACTAGTTGGTAAGGAATAAAAAATTCCATTAAATGGGCCTTAAGGTCATCTTTTCCCTTGTATGTTTCAAACATCAATGGTTCGTACCTTGGAAGAAATGGTATTTATAGATATTCATATTGAAAGGGTAGGAACACACATTTTACAACTTAAAATTTTTTTTTGATTACCATCTTGGATGGTGGAAATTGTATCCTTCATTTTTTGTAGTTATTATGCAAGGAAACTAGTTGGAACATTGGCTTGAGGTGGAGGCTAGGCAGTCATAATTGCATTACTTTGATCAAGGTATAATAGAGGCATTTGTTAGGGAATATTAGTTTGGTTTGGGAATGGATTAGAAATATGGACGCATGTATTAGAGTGTGATTTTTTTAAATTACATGCATTACTATGTGACATTATAGTTGGGATTTGGTATATGGGCCTGGTTTTGGGGAAATTATGGCTGAGATGGAGGGATATGGATGTACTATGCCTATTAAGGTTAATAAGGACTTTTTTTTAACTATTCATACCTAGATGACTGAGGGTAACTTGTAAACCAAGGCCCTATAATTAAACTTGTGCCACAGTTAGAATAAAAGGCAATTATTTCCTAATCAATACTTATAGAACATTAGAACTTCTTTTCTATGCAAATACTTGTTGGGAAGTAGACGCATGTTGGAAATTAAACATTTTTTGTTAATTAATACTTATAATTTTTTAATTATACATCATTTATGATTGCATTGGCATGTTGGTCTATGGCTAAAGAGGTATTTTCATCACTACCTAGAGAGGTGGAACATTGGTTTCATCACATTTTGTTGAGACATGAAACTGTTCATCACTTGGTGACTTAATCTTTGAGGTTAGGTGCTTGAAGAAACATTTGGTTGAGGATTAAAGTTATTTTGTTATGTTATAGACGTATAATATCCTACCCCATGATTTTTTGAACCACTAATGGTGTTAAATAAATGAAAATTTTATTTTTGACTAATTATTTGTATATTCACAGCATTTTAGTCTAGATTGGACATTGCTTGTGCATTGTCTACTATGTTTGGCTCACTATTCTATGTAGAAGTATAATATACTTCTTTGATGGTTGGGGTATTGAACATGTATCCAACTAAATTGATTTGTAAAAATGAATCTATACCCTAATTTTATTGGCATGTCAATTCAATTAAGACTTCTTTTAAAGGAGGTAGCTCAATAAGAGGAGTATTGACATGGTCATATTGTTGAAGTTGTGTACTAGTTTCAAATAGGTTTGGTATGTTATCTATATTTGTATGAAATTATCCTCCATGAGGCCCTTTCCTATTACAATAATAAGAGGGTCTTGATAGCACATCAACACTATAGCATGAGGGTTGATAGAAGAAGCATGTTCATTATTCTAATTACAAGACATGTTGTAAGGCCTTCTTATTAGACTTAGAAAGTTTTCATGGGGAAAGTCTACCATAAAATTATCCCCTACCTCTATGTCTCTAACTAAGACATCATCCTTGTTCACTATAAAGTGATGATAAAACAAATAAGGGTCACAGATTGATGGCATTATAACATAGTATGTTTGTTGTTAGACTTGTTTTATAACTAAAGGTATGTTAGATAAATATTAGGCCATTTATTCTTGGTCTTTCTATAATTATGGAGTCATGTTAACCAAATGATGGGCCCAAAGATCTTGGATTTATTCCCCCATTTGAGTGTTTTAAGGTGGATAAGGATCTATCTCATAAATGACATCATCTCCATAGGGGTCTTGAATAAATTTTTCATGTGCGATAACATTTCCATACCCTAGATTGTACATGACACCACTACATGTATAATGAGACATGGTCAAATCAATAGTGAATTTTTGTGACAAGGGGGGATTAGAGTTATACAGACTCTAAAAAATAATGTCTAAAATGATAAAAGGTTCAAACTAAGTCTAATTCAATCAAAGGGATGCATTTGTATCTCCAAAATGGTTTGTGACAAAACTTAGTATAAAATAATCTAATGTAAAATTTCTAACATTGAATGTCTCACACAAAAAGGTCAAGTGGATAAACTTTAAAAAATGCCAAACTCTAAGGATAAAGTGTTCTAAATAGGTATAATCTAGGAAAATAAAATTTTCTAGGTCTTTTGGCCAATGTGATGTTAAAATCTAGGCTCAAACAAGGCATGTTATAGGAATTTTGGCCAAATGCAATGTCAAACTATAGACTTCAAATAAGGGGGTATTTAATCTAAAAAACTTTAAACACTTTGGCATAAACTAGGCACTTGACTTTAAATATGAACTCGATCAAATTGGAATGAGGCATGAAAAAAAAGGCACTTGAAGATAGACTATTTTCTCCCAACTAAAGGCACAAATAAATAGTTTTCAAATTTTGGTAAGGAATTAACCTAAGTTACTCAACCCAAAAGATAAATATCTATGTCTAAAGCCTAATTATACAAGGCATAAATATAAATCAATCAATTTTTGGATCTAAACTTGTCAAAGTTAATTAAAAAATCAACTTAGGAAAACTAAGCTTTTTACACAATAAATCTAGAAAATTTGAAAGACATAATGACACTAAACAAACACCATAAAATCATACATGGTTTGATTCTAAATGTAAAATTTGGATAAAAGACAAGACAAGTCTATGAAACAATGCAAGTAGTGTGATGACATTATCTCTCTCTAATGGTATAAATAATGGTTTGTTTCAAAGACTCCAAGGCACAAAACTTGAAGTTATTTGGGCAATGTAACATTACTTATTTTAATCAACTGACACACAATATTTTTGACACAAAAAGTCTAAGTCACAAACAAGGTGTCAAATAAATTCCATAATGCCTCCTCAAATTAATGAATTAATGTGGATAAAAGACTCATTTTTAGATGTGGGAAGAAAAATAAAGTTTTTAGACTCAATAGACCAAGAAATAAAGGATTAAATGACCAGATATAACTAAGTAAATCATCTTAAGCCTAAACTAACAAGGTTGTATCATATTGTTTAAACCCATATATATATATATATATATGATCTTGGGAGGATTTTAATTCTTAGTCTAAAAATATATGTGCATAAATTAGTAGGGATTTACACCCCCTTCTCCCAAGAGATTATATGATGACATGGACCTTTGGGATACTCACCCTGTATCAACAATATTTTTGTGGAAAGTGGGGTTTGTCTAAAATTTACAATTTTTAACCATCTAGATGGTCCCAAGCATAGCTAATGATAGAGATTCCTCATGTAAATTGATTCCATACCAATTAACCTAATATGTAAGGGTCTACTCATTTACATATAAATTTTATCTATGTATTTCTTAGTGGAATCCCCTAGTTAACCAAACCTGACTTAGGTTTTTGTTATGAAAGGAGAGGTTAGTCATTCAACCCCATAGCTCTCATAGTATGCATACCCTAGTTTATATACCCTACCATGTAGTCGGGTTAAAATAATATTAGGAGATGAAACCCTAGGTTAATTCTTCCCTAAATAACTTGTTAAGAAGTTATGAACTCCCCTCCACAAGCTAAGTTGCATGAAATAAATGACTAAGTTGAAAGACTTCAGAGGTTATGTTTAGAACATCAAAACCATATAGGTTTTTGGGAGAGCCTAGACAACATTTTTTCCACACCTTGGACTAGGCACAAATTTTAAGTGAAAAGGTGCTTTTGGTTACCCAAATTCCCTATAGGGGATGATGGAGAGCATACATGCACTCTTCATTTTTACCAAATAAATAAATGAGAAATAAAAAATTTCAAGAATTTACAATCTAAGTGAATATTAATTTTATGTACAAAATGAAAGGTTTGATTAAGTTCATTGGGCCCTTGGCTTAAATTTATAAAGATTTTAAGAATTTTCCATAAAATAATTTAAAAGAAATCACCTAGGTTATTTTTAAGCACTTAAATCAAGTGTTCAAGATTTGACCATTCTTCTTAGGCACCAAAATGAAGTGTCAAATCATTTAAACTTATAAATTCATGTTCTAATCATGCTTTGGATCTATAAGGGTTATAGGGATTCCTTATAATTTTAAGCACATTAATGGATGAACAAAAAAAATTTCAAAACATAGCTCTCAGGTTTTCTATTTTTAAAACATAGAGACAAATATCAGTCACCTATGATTGATGCTAGTTACTAGGGAACTGATGATGGTTGGTAATAACCAATACCAATCAATAAGGACTGATATTGGTTTCCTTTAAACCCAAAGGCAAAAAAAATGATATAAAACTATTAGTTAGCTCAAAAATATGATGAAAACTCCTCAAAACCTAAAATGAGATGATTAGATAAGGAATATAAAGGTTAATAAAATCAAGAAATAACCAGTAAAAATACTAAAAACATTCAAAAATACAAGTTTTTAAGCCACGTGTTTACCCTACATCTTGATTGATGGTGGTTACCTAGAACCAATGTTAGGCAAAAATGATGATGGTTAGGTAGAATTGATGCTGGTTATGCTTGACTAATGTCATTCTTTGTGTAAATATAAGTTCACAAAAAAAACAAAAATATGGCAAAAATAAAGCTAAAACTCCAATTTTAAATATATTCAAGGATTCATTTGAAAATTTAGGAGTTGAATCTTGGTCTCATTGGTATGTGAGATGCTTTGTGTCCCATTAGGTGTGCCATTTGGGATCATAATAATTTGATAATAGAGAGGATGTTAGATCAAGTGTTAGTTTCAAAAAACAAATGAAATCAACACACTAACATGCTAACATCTCTAAGCCTAGATATTAGGGGGAGAATAAAGGATAAAATATAATTTAAAACCAAATAAAATGAAAATAACAATAATCTT
This sequence comes from Torreya grandis, assembly GCA_037957365.1. NCBI lineage: Eukaryota > Viridiplantae > Streptophyta > Pinopsida > Cupressales > Taxaceae > Torreya > Torreya grandis. The sequence continues at coordinate 2,029,380 of JARHVA010000785.1, read as the reverse complement.
TACCTTCCTTGAGATATATAAAGGATTTGTTCATGGCTTTCTCAATTTGTAGTCAAAGAGTCTTTAACAATGGAGTATTCTTTTCTCCTTCTCTCCTTGGCACTATGGTTGGTTTGCCTAATGTGGCTTATGCTTGTGGATTGATGGATTGGCTCAATATTTTGGGATTATAATACTATTTTCATGATTATTATGTGAAAAATTTCATTATATCTCTAAAATATCCAAGCTTTCCAAATGAAGAGGCAAAGACTTGTATTTATAGGCTTAGGAACTAACCTCAACTCAAGGTGAGTTAAAGTGTAATTTAAACATGAAATGGGCTCATACCTATCCTAAGTAAGTTAATTTACCCTAGTAGAGTTAAAAGGTGTAAATAATTAATAATTTTTAATGAATAGGCATGGGTGAGATATTTTCAAAGGCTTGATAACTCATATTTTTAAAATATCTCATGAGGTAATCATGAAAAGCTAAGATATTTCATATTTTTAAATTTGCTTTTTTGGCAATTCATTAATTACACATGGATAGTTCAACTAGGATTTTAATTTGTTTTAACATTTTAATTAATTCTAATTAAGCTTTTTATCAGTTTCAAGATTTGATTTTATGTGTGCACTTGCTCCACTTAATAGGTTTATAGGCCAAATTGCATGTTATGATGCCACAAGATGACTAGAGATGATTCCATGAGATTATTTTATTTTACCCCAATTAGGGACATCTCAATATTATTTTATGCTTTGATGAATGATGTAATGGTTGGTAATAATTGGTCTGAATTCTGGTTGTAAGCCACTGGTGGCTAGTTTTAGGTGTCTACATAATTGAGGGGGGAAACCCATATATATAGGACTTTTTCATGCGTAATATAGTTACATTTTTTATAAAGGGACCAAATACTTGCTAGAAATAAGTTAGATAGAAACTTATCATGTTCCATAGCTAAAGGATATTACATATTCAAAAGAGGGAGTCATTTTACAATATATTGAGTGAACTAAGACATTAAATTCATCAAAGAAAAGAATATTGATAGATGGATATCTCAATCCTGAGGTGATAGGCTATGATACTAATAATGTGGATGATGATTAAGCTCTCAATTTATTAGAAGATGAAAGTGAAACCATGGCATCTGAAGAGGGAGTGCTTCCTAGTGTGACCAAGAAAGAAGAAATACCAAGAGGGTTTGAGGAGGAGGAAGATCCTAAAATGAAAATATGTGGCATGATACTTGCCTAATTATCTCTTCTATATAACCTTTCCATGCCTTAAATAAATCCTTGTAATCACTATCAATCAAATTCAAATCTATAATATGATCCTTTAATAATTTGATGGTGAGATCTATCATCACATAATATCTAGCTAAGAGGGGGCTCATGGCCTCATTGATTGCCACTAATTATTTATTCTTTGGTTGTTTGATGTTGCCAAGTCTATCATTTTCTACCCAAAAGTCACTCCTCTATCCATGTCTTGATTTCTAAAATTGATGATGAATTTTTTGTAGCTAGGATCTAGAAGCATCTTTGTTGAAGATAGAGTCATCTTTGTTATCAAGGTGTGTGATCTAAGCCTCTTTATGAAGAGTTAAAACTATGTCACCCTATTGGGTGAGAGAATAACCTAAGGATATCATGTCATTAATCTAATGGTTCAAATATTTCCTTCTTCCAATTATATAGGATTGATAAATGCTAAAATCCTTCAAGGGGATCAGGTTAAGGTCTTCAAATTTCTTCATTATGATCAACTTGACCAAGTTTATCACCTTCATAACATACATACCATAGGTTATCTCTACCTTAAGGATCATTTTATATATTTCATCTCCTTTTAATTTGTACCAATCCAAAGTATTTAGTGTGTCGAACATGACCTCAACTACCTATTCCTCCTTGGTGATGGTATCTTCTAGCAATGTGGCTTAATGTTGTTGCTCTAATTTATTTATTCTTCATTACATTCCTTTCACCAACTCTATGGCTACATATCCATATGATTTTAGAGATGAGAGGGGGTCCTCATATAGTTATTTCTAACCAATCCTAGTTATTGTCTTCTTGGTCAATTCAAATAGGGTTTTTTTAAGATTCATACATAATTATCTAATTTGGATGAGTGACCTTCCTCTTGGTTAGCCTATTCATTGATCTAAAATTTTTATAAAATTTAAGTGAGACCTATGTAGGGTCCACTATAACCAAATCATGGTTCTCTATTTTATCCAATTTCATTTCATTTATCCAATATTTATCTTAAGTGTCCCCAAGGGTTGGGTGGATGGAGGTAGTTGATGAGCTAGTTTTAGTCCTTAGAAGGTAGAAGTTTGGGAAGTAGTAGTGGAGGTGATGATGACAAATGTAAAACTAGGGGATGATGTAGGAAATGTTATTCCTAAATATGAGGAAGAACTAGTGCTACCTGAAGCACTAGCTAGGAATAAAGGGACCTAGGGTAGGACAATGGTACGCCTTTTCATTGGCAATTGGGGACCTGGTCTAGACATGGGCATGGGCATGATTAGAGGCAACTTGGAAATCATAGAGACCTTGTGAGTGGATGATATAATTAAAATATTCATAGTGGGTAAGGTCATAGTCACAAGTCTAATCATAGGTTTAATGATAGACCTGTAGGACATTAGGTTTATGTGATATGATGTTGGGGGTTTATAAAATATGCCTAATGACTAGTTATATAAAAGTGAAGGAGGAAAATAAACATATTCCTAACATGTTATACCCATTTCATCTTTTACATGAAGAAGGGGATGAAATATTGATGTTGAAGTTCTTAGTGTTATAATAGGTGGTGTTACTACCTCCACCAAAGATGAATGGGGTACAAAAAAGGTCTTGTCTGCACTAAATAACATTTTGTTCCTAGGATGGGTAGTTTCATGTTTCTCTCGAAATATAATCCCACTTATTATTTTTTCCCCTTCTCCAAAGTAGGATATAATTCTTGAAATATCCTTTGACTAATCTAAGGGTTAGTTGGTCTTTCATCCTCAATACTAGCAACATGAACTATGGATGTAGATGATGGTACTTGAGCATCTTTAGGTTTAAAAACTTCATATAAATTTGTATATTTCAACCTTACTTTAACCTATGAAATATTATCAGACTTTAATATCTACTTCACCTCTATGTCATTAGTTTCATTGATGTAGAACCTATATTTATCTTTATGATCATGATGGTAGGTGATGATTAGGGTTTCCTTGTGCTTGATGTAATATTTGAATGTTATATGTTCAAGGCCCCATTGTCTATGGGCATCTCTTTCCAAGTTGAAGGTGGGAATTTTCTTGATAGAAAAAATAATAAAGTTTTAATTATATATCTTGAATCAACTAATGTTAGACAACTAATGGTGAACCAATCCTCTCTTATTATTTTTTACACAATCTATTCACCCCTATGAGTAACTAAAAAGTGATGTCTTGTTTAGCCAACTTGTCTATCACTATAATAGGTAATTTTAGGGCATGTTTTATTTCTAAATATCCTCATCACAATAAAATATAGGTATTATCTTTAGGATCCCAGGGGTGTTGAGTTTTTCTCTAATTTCCTCTAATAGTCTAGGCATGGGCCTCTCATGGATTGCCCTATACACAATAGGGTAAAAATGTTTAAAAAATTCCCTCATCTCTCATTTGTAATTATACATGATAACCTTTGAAAATATATAAGTCACAATCCATTTCATTTTTGGGTCCTAATTGGTGAACTATTGGAGCTTTTAGGTGGTGCATATAACATCCACCAGGTAGGACATTATGTAGAAATGATCCCCCTAGTTGGCCATGAGCCTTTTGATCTATGATACCAAGTCACAAGACATAAATTATACCAAAGGGGGAGTATTTTCATCATTTATTATCATATATATAAGTATAAACCACTTCTCATCTACATGGCATGTATCTTTAGCCCTATGCAACCAATTCATCATATCCATTCCCATCCATACTCCTTTTTTTAATTAGGTAATAGGGATTTGGATGATTTTGGTTTTTCTAAAAAAAATTCCCTTGTTATCATCCTATTTTCTCAAACTTACCTAATGTCATGTGTTTGGATCCATCAAGTCATAGTCTCTTAATTATATATAATCTCTATTTTGAGTAGATCATAATAAGCCTGGAAGGATAGCCCAACTATTAAATCAATGTTGTGACCCAAATTAAAATATTTAATAATGTTATGAACTCAATTATACTAAATAAATATGTGGTATACAAAGTATATGTGGGGGAGTAACTCTAGATTTGATTTTACCTTGTGGAATCCCATAGATTTGAGTGCCAAAATGTCTAATCTATCTTCTACATCATTGAATCCTTCTTCATCATCATTGTCTTAGTCCATAGTCTTCTCCATGTGGTAGAATAAGTTTTTATAGTGTTTTTCTTTGATGTCTAATGTAACATAGTTGAAATTGGTGTCTCAAAAGATAATGTGTGTCCCATAGGAATAAAAGAATGGGACTTGTTCCTGTTTGCTAGCTCTAGATGTTTCAACTTTAGCCATGTTTTCAATTTTTGTGATTGTTAAGATTTTGGATTACTTTAATGGTATAATAATTCACATGAGTCTTTATTAAAATCATCGAGTGCTTTAGAGCTCTTAACAAGTAACAACTAAATGGGAATCCAATGCTTTGAGAAGGAAATCTTTAAACTCTAAATTTAGAATTTGAACTGAAAGATATGAGTCATAAATGGCAAGTATATTAATTTACTTTGATTTAAATCTCAAGTGGATATTAAATTTTATTCTAATGGATTCAAAAATTTGCTTCAATGGATTAGCCAATAACTACCTTTACTTTGTCCACATGACCCATTATCATAGGCTTGACTTTTTTAGTGAAGTGACTTGGCTTTATAACCACCAAAATAAGCCCCATCAACATTTAATTTACACCTACAAATATCACTTTGTAGATATCTATGTGCAACCTTGGTGTCATACTTGACATGTATTCAAACACTTGGTGTCTTTTTATGTAATTTATCCTTCTATTTTGAATATTGGACTATCTAGTGGATTGCACGACACTCTAACAAGTGTCATCTATTTATTGGATCATTATTCTCTTATATTTCATGGCTTGATCCATTTTATCCTTTGGTTGATTTAGCTTTGGGACCTTTAGTAGTTTTCCAAGTGGAAATCTCTCATTAGTTCACACTATCATAGAGCTTTGTTATTTAAAACTTGTAATGGAACTAAATACCATGAGACTTTACCAAGTTTTGGTTTTTTATTTGATTATGCATTTAGTAGGTTTCATGACTTATTTGGCTAGTGCTATTACCATGAGATAGTGGTCCACATGTCCCTTATCCATGATCCTAACTATTAGATGAATTCCACATAACATCTAGCTATCCAAGATTTAGTGACTAACTACCAAGTGTCACCTTATCATGTAACCATAGTATTATTTAATTTAAATATTATACCTTAGTTGTGAGGGGTGTATAGGATGTGATCAAGTGCCAAGTGTCATGTTTTGATTGGGTCACTTTCTTAAGGGACTTTAGAAGGTAATAAAATCCTTAGAAGGCCATGAAAAGATGCCATATGGCATGATCCCATTGAGTTGTAACCCTTTTATAAACTAAAATGTTGTGAATGAGTGACAATTGGTAGACCATGATAGGATCATAGGGTCATGAGACTTTATAACTTCTTTGTGAACATGAAATGTCATAACTAAGTGCTAATTGTAAAACTCCCATTGGTTTTCTTAGTCTTTAAATTTGTGACTCCTCTTTTGTGAACATGAAACATCATGAACAAATTCCAAATGGCATGTTATGATTGGGTCTTTGGGCCATAAACTTTTTCAAAGGATAAAAGGAATGTGATAAAGTCTAGAACTATATGTGGATGAGAATAAATGCATGTGACACTATCATGTGTTAATTAAGCTTGAGCTAACATCAATTTCCTACCAAATGGAGATTGCAAATATTAGTAAATCATGAGATAAAATAAAGGGACAAGTTTAAAATAGTAAATATTGAGCATGGATTCTAACTTGGGACTTTGGTATAAAATTTAAGATTAAGACATATCATAGTTTTAAACATGAATTTTGACATATCTAAATAAATACCATGATTCAAAAACCTTATTTAAGTAACTTAAATCGAGTTCTAGGGATCATACCTTGGATCTTTTAAACCCTTGCAAGAACACTTTAAAACAAGACAACTCATTAGAAATCTTAGCTGATTATTTATCAATGAAATGTTTAATAACTAATTAGTTAATTTTTATCATGGACTAATATAACTTTAAAAATTTCAATTCAAACAAAGGGGGATTTATTCATGTTATACCAAGGGTAAGGTATATACTTAGGATGAATAATCCATATTTTTTATAGGGTCCCCATTTTTAGAATATGGGGCATGTTGATCTCAAAAACATGGTTAGTATTTGTATTACTAACTATAGTTTCATGATTAACATCTTTCTTTTAAATCATTTGGAGTTGCTAACTCACCCTTGAAAAATTAGAGATATCTACATAAATGGTAATGTGATGTCTTTTTGGCACATGGGAATTGATGTAAAATCATGGCATTGAATCTTAAATCTTAGTGTAAATATGAGTAATAATAGCATTGGTGAAAGGTAGATTTAAGGAATCATTATAGATCTTAATCACACCATTTTTATTTTTTTACTATTTATTGGCATAAACTTGGGAAAAAGGATTGAAATTCTATCTATTTTTACCTACTTATAAACAAAATTGGAGGAGACATTTACCAAATTGAATTGAATGAAGTGGGACCAATGAATAAGAATAATTATGTTTAAAGGATTTTAGAAGATGGGGTATTAATCAAATACATGGAAACTTTTATGGTACTAACACTCACATTTCATTATAATTTACTCATGGTTAGAATGTTCAGATGGTAAAAATTGGGGATGTTATCATAATATTAAGTGAGGATCTTGTTACCTAGGTCATGGGTATGATCAGTCATGGAGACAAGTATTAAAATCATAAAAGAGAGAAATGTGATTAAATTCAAAAATTACATAATCCTAGCGAGGTCATTATGTTGTATCGAGGTGTTTACTTTCATGAAGCATTCCCTACTCCTTATCCAAAACTTTCCAAAAAAATTATGAGGTACATCACTTCAAATAGAAGCTATGGATCTATTTTTTTTACCATTTAGATCTTTTAAACCATTTCAAACACAAAATTATTTTTTCCATTCCTTTTTAATTTCTTATGTCATTGGAGCATTTTGTGATTAAAATACATTTAGGCAGTGCCCCTCTTCCTCCTCACCAATCCATCATTTTAATTTTTTACAATCTTACAAAATCACTTTGTGTTGGTCCATCCTCAAATATTAAGTTGGTTGAACCTTTAGCTATGATCAAGTCCATTTCTAAAGGAAAGGGGAAAATCTTAGGCCTTAAGAAAATCTATATATAGATAACAACTAAACTTGCTAATTCCACTCCTCATAAATCCCCTATTAAGAAGAGCAAAGATTTTATATTTTTAGATTATAATGATGAGAATTATAAGTATATAAATTATAAGGATGAAGAAGAGGATTTAGGGATGTTTTTTTATAACCATGTTGACCATTTTTTGTATGAACGGTTTACATTTTCCATTTGGATCTTTTCATTTCTCCCTTGCTCATTTTATTTGTTTGGTCACTTGATTTTTTATTTGTCTTTTCCCTTTGGCCTCTCCTAGTTTGGGCTCTTCTCCCTTGTTCTTTTTTTTCCTTTGCCTTGTTTGCCTCAGTCTTTCTTGTTTTGTTTTGCCCCAAAGTGACCTTAAAAAAAAGTTCTAAAGGGCCAATTCCCTTCTAAGTGCCCTTCTGAAAAGTTTTAAAGGGACTTTCTTACATTTCATTCCCCCCAAGTGTCTCCTTGAAGCTTTTTAGAAGGGAACTTTTTATCCAAGTGAACCTTCAAAAAAAAATTTAAGGGCACCTTTTCATCTAAGTGTCCCTTCGAAAATTTTATAAAGGGTACTTTGCCTTGTCCTTTCCTCTAAAGGGGAATTTTTACCCAAGTGTCCCTTCAAATTTTTTCTAAAGGGCACTTTTTCCATTTTTTTCCAAGGTTACCCTTTGGGATTTCTCTTGAAGGGCCCTTTGTCCATAGCATGCCCTTCAAAAAAGTTTTGAAGGGCCATTTATTTTGGAAATGCCCTTAAATTTTTTTTGAAGGGACCTTGTGCCTTTACTCGGGTTTCCTTCAAAACTTTTCTAAACGACACTTTCCCAAGTGACCTTTAGGAAAATTTCCTAAAGGAAACTAGCCATTGCCCCAAAGCCAAAATTCTTGAAGAAATTCCTTCAGACAAATTATTTGAATGAATTACTTTGGGAAAATTACTCAAAATAATAAGTCTAACCCAAATGGATTCTTATGATGTGCCATATAATGTCAATTTTGATGCAACCAACTAGCCATTGGGGTTCAAAGGCATGACATGTCATAGGATGTTAAATTTAGGGTGGTTAATTAGCCACTGGGTTCACATTGGTGATGTGACATAGGATGTCAAATTTAATGTAAAGAACTAGTTATTGGGGTACAACTTGGTGACATGTCAAAAGATGGCAAGTTCATGACCAAAGTATTCAAGTAAGAAGTAAAGCCATTAAAAAAACTTGAATGACTCTGTAGTGCAAATCAGGATTTGTCAAAGGTTTGACTTATAGCTCTTATAAGTAAGGATCCCTAAAGAACTCGAAGGAGTAAGCAAGGAGTAGAAAGACTCAAAAAACCTAAAATAGTCTTAAGCAAAGAAAAATAAAGTTTTTAAAAGAGATTTAATTATAAAATTTTATAAGTATAATAAATCAAAAACATTGAAAGAGTAAGTAGCTTTGATAAGTGCAAATCAAGTTTCCAAACATGCTTGACTTATAATTTTTATAAGTAAAGCCATTCAAAAAACTTGAATGGGTCTATAGTGTAAAATGTAAAAGCTTTTAGGAAGAATCTAAGGTTTTTAATAGTGATCCAAGCCATTTATTATGGAGGGTCATCTTACCATTGGTTTTGTAGAAATCCTGGTCATTTAAAGAGGATGAATCAAAGAGAAGGACAAACTCCAACTAAATGAGAGAGCAGCTAGAATCAGTTTCACTAGGATGATGATAACAAACCATTTTGGAGGTTTATAATTTTTCACCCAATATCTCTCTCTTGTCTCCCTTTTTTTCTATAAATAGGACCCTTTTACTCTTATTTTATCATCTAAAGATATTACGATGAAGCCCTACTAGAATGTTTTGCCATTTTCTTATTTTGAGCAAAGAAGCATAAGTCTTTTTCTTTCTAGGTTCTAGACATTTGCCTAGGAATTCAAGACACACAGAGTGACATCAAGTGATGTTTTATCCTTATGTTTTCTATCCTTCATGTTTTTGATTAAAGAGTTGATCCAATAGGTCATGTAGAGTGCGTTCTAGTTGTATGATATTTTGCATGTGTAATCCTTTTCTTAACTATACAGGATGTCTTTCCAATTACTTACCTTGTGTGATCTCATTCATTTTATCTCTACATTGAAATAATTATGTTATAATTTTCTAGAGCTTGAGGTATAGACTATATTCTATTGTATTGTGCATAAGTATAGGGCATACATGTGGATACTAATTCTTTGTGTATCACCATTTTAGACTAGGATTTTCATTTATACAAACTTATAACTCTTTTCATTCATATAAGCTGGTTCAACAATTTTATTTCACAAAAATATAATATAAGGAGCTATCCCTTTCAACCTAGAGGTTCATTTCCACTTATAGGCACACCCATAGGCATGGAAATGTCCAAACATTACCCAAATCTGGAGGAGGCATGAACAACCCTCTTTTAGGGTGCAAGATTTAGAGACAACAATTTTGACACACCTGGTGGGATGTATTATTACTAAGTCAAGGTGAATTCTAGTCTATATAGGCCTAAAGTAGTATAAATACCCCTAAGCCAACATTTGATGACTCTAAAAGGGTGTGAATCCTTGGTTCTAGACCAAGTTTTATACATTATCCTACATGGCCCTCATAAGGTCCTCAATATTATCTAACCAAGCCCATTTACCTGAAGCTCTTCCTAAATAAAAACACCCTAAACCACTCCTAGCCCTATTAAATCGTTGGCAAGGAGGTTTTGGGGAATAAGAGGAGGAGGTTGAAGAAGTTCAAGGAGAGGAAGAAGTTGAAGAAGAGGAATAAATAGAAGATCAAAGGAGAAGAGAAATGGGGGAAGAGGAGAGATATATATATGTCAACCTTTCCCTACATTTAATACCTAAAACCTAATAGAGTTTCCTGCATATGACCCCATCCCTCCAAATTCTACCAAAAATATTCCTAGTTTCAATGGGGAGGGTCCTATTACTCCATCTGAACATATTAGAGACATCTCTAATTTTTGCAATTTCCATTATGTTACTAAGGCCAATATAGCCATTAAGCTACTTGCTTTGTCTTTAAAAGGCAAAGCACTTGACTAGTATATAACATTGGAGGGGGGCTGCATTACAAGTTATGATGGATTTTAAGACCTATTGGTGATAAGATTTTAAAATAAAAGTGATCATGCTTCCCTAATACATCAACTAAATGTAATAAGAAGAGGTCCAAATGAATCCATGGAATATTTCAATGAGAAATTTCAAAGAACATGGTATAGGTTACCACTAATCATGAGACCTCATAGATTTGTGTTCCCAACATACTTCAAAGGGATTGGTATTGATATTGCTATTATGTTTTAGTCAATGGGAGGATTCACTCTTATAGATGTATATGAGCTAGCAATTGAGGTTGAGAATAGCTTAATTTAGATAGTAAGACTTCCTCCAAGAGTTTCCATGCCTTTAATATACCATAATTTAGTTGAATCTCCAAGCATGTCAAAGGTTCCTAATGCCAATGTGAAGCCAAGAGCCTTTCCCAAGAAGGTGGATAACATTGTGGACAAGGATGAATAAATCAGATTGTTGAGAGCTCAGCTCAAGAAAGCTCAATATCAGGCAAGTGCTCTTCCTAATACATAATACTATCCTCAACAAGGATATAGAGCTCCATCCCAATACAATTATCAAGGGAGAGGACAAAATCAACAAGGTTACATTAGGAATCCCAATGCATATAATCCAAATCCTACTCCTCCCTTAAAAGATGTTGTTCTAGATCATATAAATATAGTGCAAGGAGAAGATTATGTGGGCCAATGGGGGTAGCCTCAAGGTTAGTTTACACATGATGATAGAGTAAATAGCTACGCTTTGACTACATAAGTGGAAGCTACTCCTATGATAGTAGAAGAAGCATATCCCAGCCAAAAGGATAGTCATGGAGAAGGCAATAGCCCAAGTGTGGGAATGATGAATTTTTAGGTAAAAGATGATTTTGTGTTGACTCAAGGAATGTAAATTTCAGAAAATACAAGGGCCAAGAAGATAAAATTGGGATAAGGCTAGGAAACATGAATAGCTCCAAGTGATGCCTCTTCAAGGCCACAAAGCACTAATAAAAATATTGCACCTTCTACAATCCATGTTCCTTAAAAAAATCAAAATGTAAATTCACCTACCAAGATTGTAACATATTAGGATATAACTCCTTCATTACCATCAAAAATTTAAGATAATGTGAATGCTCCATCTCTAAATATTGTGGACTCATTAAAGAACACTAAGACAAGCATATCCCTTTGGGAAGTTCTACATATACCTAGTCAAAAGGAGCTTTTGACGGAGTAGTTAAAAAGCATGCATGTGGCTCCTCAACCTTCAAAGAATCATAGTGTGGCTCTCAAAAATTCTCCAAATCATCTTTTGGATCCTTCTATTAAAGATAAAAATCCTCCACCCTTCTACCTCACACTCATTATGGGAGATAAGTTGGTCCATAATTGTATTGTGGATAGTGGAGCAAGCACTATTGTTATGCCTAAAGTAGTGGTTGATGAGCTAGGTTTGAACTATGAGACACATATTAAAGGCATGTTGTAGCTGATGGAACTCCAACCAAGATGGTAGGATTGGTCAAAGGTCTAAAAGTGTTTTTACATGGCTTCCCAAGCTTTATTATCATGCAAGATATTATGGTGGTACACCTTTCGACACACTTTGCTATAGTCTTATCAAGGGACTTTAAAACCAAGATAAGAGGATACCTTTATATTATTTATTCCTTTATATCTTTAAAGACAAGGTATGGAACCAAGGTAACCATAAGGACTCAACCTTTTGCAAGGTTCCACATTGATCCATACTTGGAGATAATGACAAATCAAAATTATCTAATCAGCAAAGAGGAAGAAATAGTCATGAATGGTGAAATATCTTCTCCTCTTGAAGGTATTTCTAACCTCTATCTTGAAAAGTATAGTACTAAAACACATGGCCTTGATCCTTACACTTTCATTAAGGAGACTAGTTTGGGAGTTTATTGCATGCATGAGGAGAATATCCTTATTCTTCACTCACCAATTAAGATCATGAGCTTGATGGTGTGTGGGAAATCTTATTTGATGGTTCAAAGAGAAATTTAGGAATATGATATAGTGTAATGTTATTTTCTCCATCAAATAATCATTACTAATCTTCTTATAGGTTTCACTTTAGCTACACTTACAACATGGAAGAATATGAAGGCCTAGTTCATGGTCTCTAATGGGCAAAGAAGAGAGGAATAAAGATTTTGAAAGTCTATGGAGATAGTGAACTATTCATTCATCAAGTAATAAGTCAAGCTATAGCCAAGAACCCCTTTTTAAAGTCCTAAAATCATAGGGTATGGGATCTATTTGAATATTTTGATGCCTTCAACATCCAGCCCATATCAAGAGACTTGAACAAGCATGCTGATAGATTAGTTATAATAGGAGCATGTTTTGACTTAGCTATTGATGTTGATCAAGAGAAGGATCAATTATATATCAATTTAATTATGATATCTTCCTTTTGGATAATGAGGTGTCATGGAAAGTGTTTTAAAGTGATGAACACATTACACACTTCTTATAAAAAGAGGTAGGCTTCTCTTTAATAAATCAAAAGAAGTTGTATGATCATTATGAAGAGAAATTTATATAGTTGAAGACAAATGAAATACCCAAAGGGATGATTACCTTGGAGAGTGTATTCAATGAGTATTATCAAAAGAAGAACCAAATAATGAATATGTCAATAAAAGAAGAGAACTATGAGAGAGTTCTAATTTTTAAGGATAAACTTTTGAAGATTGGCAAGGTTTGTTCTCAGCTAGAAAGGAAATATTTCATTACATTATGCAAAGAATTTCATGACATATTTTCTTGGGAGTAAAAGTATTTGATCCAAGTCTAGCTCATCACACCATCAAGTTGGAACATGGAGATAAATTAGTAATACAAAAGCAAAGGCCTATCAACCCCAAGGTAGAAGAACTAACCAAATTGTTAGAGTCTAGGATTATCTTTCCTATCAAGTGCTTAACTTGGGTAGCCAACCTTGTGTCAGTTGAAAATAATAATGGAGAAATTATTATTTTCATATATTTTCATGATCTAAATAAAGTGTCTCTCAAGGATAATTATCCACTCCCTTCCATGGAACAAATTTTGTAAGTTATTTTAAGTTCTCAACGTTTCTCACTTCTTATGGGTTATTCAGGTTATAATCAAATATTGGTAAATGAAGAGGATCAATTCAAGACAACCTTCATCACCAAGTGGGGTACCTTTTCCTACAATAATATTCCATTTGGTTTATCCAATGTTAGAGCTACATTTCAAATGGTAATGGACATAGCTTTTAAAGGTTTGATCAATAAGTTTTTGCTTGTTTACCTTGATGATATAACCATTTTTTCAAAGGATGTTTCTGATCATATGGGACATCTAAGGCAAGTGTTTGAGAAGTGTAGAGATTATGGCATATCCCTCAATCCAAAGAAATGCATCTTTGTTGTCCATGAAGGTAAGATTTTGGTTCATATTGTTTCAAAAGAAGGCTTATCTATTGACCCTAAAAGGATTGAAGCTATTCTAGACTTGTCTTTTCCTCAACAAAATAAATGGTTACAAAGTTTCTTGGGAAAAATAAAATTTGTAAGGAGGTTTATCCCAAAATTTGCAACTATGGTAAAGCCTATCACATCCATGCTAAAAAATAACCAAGTTTTTACTTGGAAAAAAGAAGGTAAAGGCGGCTTTGAGGCAATCAATCAAGCAATTACATCATCTCCCACTCTCTTAAATCTAAATTTTGCTAGATATTTCATTTTTTATACTTTTTCTAACCTTGACACAATCTCAACTATGATTATGCAAAATAATGATGAATATGTTAAGCAACCAATTAGTCTCTTTAGCCAAGGATTAGATAACTATGAAGTGAGATATTCTTTTGTTGAGAAGTAAGATTTAACTATCATTAGAGGATTGAAAATTTTCATGCATATGGTTTCCAAAAATAAGATCCATGTCATGGTTTCCCATCCTAACACCAAGGAATTCCTCCTAAGCAAGGATCTTAATGAGAAGAGATCTGGATGGATCATGAAAGTGATGGAATATGACATTGACATCAAGGTAACTAGGTTGGTAAAAAGAAGAGGTTTATGTGAGAACTTAGAATCTGACCTTCAAGAGCCAAAATAGCAAAGCTTAGTAAATCAAGTTCAAGATTAGCCAGTTGATCAAATGCAAAATCAAAGTTGGACACAAGACATCATCGATTTTCTTTAAAATTATTAGTGTCCCAATAGCTTGAACAAATCTTAAATAAGGTATTATAGGATATAAGCTATTCCTTATTGTCTTGTGGATGGCATTATATTTAAGAAGGATATGAACAATGTGTTGTTAAGATGAATTAACAATGACCAATTTGATATGTGACTAGAAATTTTCCATAATGGTGTAGATGGTGGTCACTTCTCTCCTAGAACAATAGCTACAAAAATAATGAGAGTTCGTTACTATTGGCTTATTATTTTTAAGGACTGTTATCATTGGGCTAAGTTTTATCCTCAATGTGTTTTCTTTTCTAGCAAATAAAAACTTACAGCTCTTTCATTGAATCCTATTCAAGTGGACCAGCCCTTTATACAATAGGGCCTTGACTTCATTGGCATGATCAACCCTCCTTAAATTACTAGACACAAATGGATATTTACTACTAAACACTACTTCACAAGGTGGGTACAGGGTGTTGCATTGAAGGAGGCAAATGAAAATGATATATTAAAATTATATGACAACATTGTAACAAGATTTGGGGTTCCTCATATCATCATCTCAGATAATGCACTTGCCTTCATAAGTGCTAAAACTTTTGATTAGGTAGTAAAGAGTGGAATTCATTTAAGTACCTCATCCAACTATTACACTTAGGATAATGGATTGGCTAAGTCTACCAATAAGAACCTCATCAACATCATCAAGAGGATGTTGGAAACTAATCAAAGAGCACAACATAGCAAGCTGAAGATAGCCTTATGGGTAGATAGAATCACTCCCAAGAATTTAATTGGTAATTATCCCTTTATACTTGTCTATGAGAGAGAATCTAGGCTATCCATATCACAAGATCTCCCTACCTTGGAACTTTCACAATAGCTGGAATTACTTGAAAACACTCCCATGGAGGTTAGATTGATAGAATTAATGTAGTTGTAGGATACAATAGATGATGCACAAAAATATTTGGAACACCATCAAGTTCTTAGTAAGAAATCCTTTAACAAAATGTCAAGGTAGAGTGTTCAAATAAGGTGACTTGGTCTTGAAATGGGATGAAGATAGAGAAAAACTAGGCAAACATACAAAGTTTGATACTTTGTGGATTTGTCCTTACATCATCAATAAGTTCAAGAGAAGAAACTCCTTACAGCTATCTAAAATGGATGGAGAAGAGCTACATATTCTAGTTAATGGAATCCATTTGAAGTCTTTCTTTTGACCCTTGCTAGCCATGTCTTGTATATACCTTATTTTGGTGTGTTTCTTTAGTTGTGTTATTTTCCCTAAGTGCTTTAAAGCACAAGTGTTTCCCTTTCAAGTGTTTTATTTCCTTCTGTTGGTTGTGCATGTGTCTCTCTAGATTTAATTTTTGGCCATGGCTTGTTATTTCAACTATTTTTTTCCTTGCATGAATCCATTCCCAATGGAAGGATTTAGGTGACTGGTCTTATGACCTGGTGGGCATGTCTCCCCTAGAAATCACTAGAATGTTAACCATTTTTGCATGATTGATTTGTGTTTTCCCTTTATCTCTTTTTTTTTCTCCCTTACTCATTTTCTATGTTTGGTCACTTGCTTTGTTATTTGTCTTTTCCCTTTATCCCCCCTGGTTCCAGCTATTCTCCCTTTTTCTTTGTTTTTTTCTTTGCCTTCTTTGCCTAATCCTTTTTTGTTTTGTTTTGCCCTGAAGTGCCCTTTAAAAAAAAATTTGAAGGGCCACTTCCCTTCTAAGTACCCTTCAAAAAAAATTCAAAGGGCCTTTCTTACCTTGCCTTTCCCTGAAGTGTCCCTTTATAACTTTTTAAAAGGGCACTTTTTATCTAAGTGACCCTTCAAAAAAGTTTTGAAGGGTAATTTTTCATCTAAGTGTCCATTCAAAACTTTTCTAAAGGGCACTTTGCTTTATTCTTTCCTCTAAAGTGACCCTTCAAAAAATTTCTAAAGGGTAATTTTTGCCCAAGTGTCCCTTTGCATTTTTTCCAAAGGGCACTTTTGTCCATTTTCTCCAATGTTACCCTTCAGAATTATTCCTAAAGGGCCCTTTGTCCATAGACTACCTTTTGAAAAAAATTCAAATGGTTATTTCCATTTCCTTTGGAAATGCTCTTCATAATTTTTTGAAGGGACCTTGTGCCTTTACCTAGGTGTCCTTCAGAACTTTTCCTAAGGACACTTTCCCAAGTGTAATTCGGGAAAACATCCTAAAAGAAACTAGCTATTTCCCAAAAGCCAAAATTCTTGAAGGAATTCCTTCAAACAAATTGTCTAAAGGAATTACATTGAGAAAATTGCTTGAAACATTAAGCTCGACCCAAATGGATTCCCATGACATGTCGTAGAATGTCAATTTTTATGCAACCAATTAGCCATTGGGGTTCAAAGACATGATGTGCCATAAGACATCAAATTTAGGGTGTCCAACTAGCCATTAGGTTCGCATTGGTGACATGCCACATGCCATCAAATTTAATGTAAGAAACTAGCCATTGGGTTAAAAATTGGTGACATGATGCAAGACATCAAGTTCATTCCCAAAGTATTCAATCAAAAATTAAAGCCATTTAGAAAACTGAACAACTCTGTAGTGCAAATTAGGATTTGTCAAAGGCTTGACTTATAGCTTTTATAAGTAAGGAGCCTTAAAGAACTTGAAGGAGTAAGTAAGAAGTAGGACTTATAAAACTTGAAATGGTCTTAAATAAAGCAAAATCATGTTTTCAAAAGAGATTTGTTTATAAAATTTTATAAGTAGAAGCAATCAAAAACCCTGAAAGAGAAAGCAACCTTGATAAGTGCAAATCAGGTTTCCCAACATGCTTGACTTATAAGTTTTATAAGTAAATCCATTCGAAAAACATGAATGGGTCTGTAGTGTAAAATATAAAAGCTTTCAGGAAGAATCTAAGGTTCATAGTAGTGATCTAAGCCATTTATTATGGAGGGTCATCTCACCATTAGTTTTGAAATGATCTTAGTCATTTCAAGAGGGTGAGTCAAAGAGAAGGACAAACTCCAACTGAATGGGAGAATAACTAAAATTGGTTTCACCAAGATGGTGATGGAAAACCACTTTTGAGGCTTCTATTTTGGCACCCAAGAACTCTCTCTTCTCTCCCTCTTTTGATATGAATAGGATAATTGGGCTCTTGTTTTATCATCCACAGATAGTACAACAAATCCCTACTAGAATGTTTTGCCATTTTCTTGCCTTTGAGCAAAGAAGCATAAGTTTATTTTATTTCTATGTTATGGACATTTGATTGGGCTTGCAAGAGACATAAAGTGACAACAAGTTATGTTTTATCCTTCTATTCTCTGTCCTTCATGATTTTGAGCATAGAGCTAATCCAACAGGACATGTAGAGTGCATTTTAGTTGTATGATATTTTTCATATGTGTAACCCTTTTCTAGACTATACATGTTGTCTTTATATTTACTTACCTTGTGTGATCTCATTCATTTTATCTCTACATTGAAATACTTATGTTGGAATCTTATATAGCTTTAGGTATAGACTATATTATACATAAGTATAGGACATACATGTGGATACTAGTTCTTGGCGTATCACCATTTTAGACTAGGATTTTTATTTATGCAAACTTTTGACTCTTTTTAATCATATAAGCTAGTTTAGTAGTTGTATTACACAAAAATCTAATACATGGAGCTATCCCTTTCAACCTAGAAGTTCATTTCCACTTATAGGCACACCTACAGGCCTAAAAATGTCCCAACATTTCCCAAATCTGGAAGAGGCCTGAACAACCCTCTTCTAGGGTACAAGATTTGGAGACAACAAACCCAAAGGATGATATTGATCTAATTTCTAAGACCGCTAAATTTAAGTATATTTTGCCTATGAAAATACATATGGTGGGTAAAATAAAGTGAAGGGAATATGATGATGTGTCATCACCTAAAAGTGGCACTTGAGTGATAAGAGTGCTACTTGAGACCACCTATCCCTATCTTAACCCCAAACCTATGCTAGAGCCTATTTTCACACTTATCTATCCATAATACGAGCCACATGCATCCCTAGTCATCTCTAAACTAGGCCCAAACCCTCATTATTGTATCTTATCCATGTATACCTATGGTTATTCCACTTGGACATTAGAACCATAATAATGATAGTAGCGTCACATGGCACTAGTGTCCCAATATTGGCACTAATATCCTTTCCATTCCTTTTTCACAAATGGATATCTTTTCAAATCTTGGACCTCTTAGGGTTAGACTAGACCTCTTTTATCACCCACTTAAGCACTAGAATAGTATAAATACATGAATTTTAGCCCTCTAACCAATATATGTAAATCATATACAAATTAAATATGTAAAATCAAAATAATTTATGCACAATTAAGTTTATCAATCCCTATTTTTCACTAATTATACATACTAACATCTACAACATTCCTAAGCTTAGATTACTAAGATTTACAATCTCAAGCACACTCAAACCACATAAGTAAACTATAATACTAACTTCACTTGCACTTGCACTAGTACTTAGGTGGGGAGAACTAAAATAGGATTTATCCCTCTTTAGATTATTGGTTTGTAGGAAACTCTCATCATAGTAGGGTGTTGAGGATGTTTAGTGTACCCCACTAAAAAACAAACTTTTTATCTTGTATCAAAAATACCCTATTAAGATGGAATATTAGGGTTCTCTCATAAAATTAGTAAAAAATGACATCTATAGGGTTTCATAATTCATGCATGTAGGAACAAGCCTTATATATCTATACATAGGTGCACCTAAAATTTTGGTACAATCTTGTATATAAGACACTACTATTAGAATAGGGAGACTAGTGCCACATCAAACTACTATCCAATTAGGGCACTACTATTTAAGAGGGATTTTGACACCTAGATACTATTTGAAACATTTAGACCAGACTCTACCTTAGTGTTCAACATTCAAATAATCTATCTTAGTCATTTCACAACTAATTTCTTATTTGCATTATTTATTACTATTTTTAAAAAGGCCAAATTAATTTTATTATGTAATAGATCAGTAGTTGTTTTCATTACATATTTATAACATAATTTAATATACTCAACTATTTAATAAATATAGGATTTACATTCACTAAGTCCTAAAAGGTTAAAACATTTGATGAACCTAACTTCTAATACTATTCAAACCCTAAGCCTAGATGTTAATAGGGCTTGTATCATTTTTTTCTATTTTCATTAGCTGTGTTAATCTTTTTAGATTTCATACATTCTATTTTAGTATAAATATTTCACTTTGTTTACTATATTTGATTTGAAAAATATATCTCTCTTATATTAAAAAGAAGTGATAGACTTAGTGTAAATCCTATTAAGCATATTCTAATTCATTATATTTGAGCTTATACCATGGACAATGGAGCATTTATAACTCCCATCATTGATCCTTCACATCTTGATTATGTGTATTTCATTGATAATCATCCAAAGATGAGAAAAACATTAAATATCAAGATGATACATAAGGTTGAAATCATACTCTCTCCCCACATAACAATGAAAATATAATTATTAAAAAGGATGAGATTATATAAAACTTCAAAGATAGAATTTAGGAACATCTCCTTGATCATGCATATATTTTTTAAGACATAATGGAAATAAATAAAAAATCAAACAATGGTCAATCTTCTATTCCTTCAAATAATAACATTTTTACACCTACATTGGAGCCTACCTAACTATCACAACAACTAATTGTAACTAAACAACCTTCAGTGAAAGATACACCTCTTATGGATAGTTCTTTCTATCTAGATGTACAATCCATTATGCAAGAGGTTCATACTCTTTAGGCTAAGATGTTACATATTGAATAGGAAACCACTAATCCATCACATTCATTGGATTCTCATGTTATTTTACATACACCTTTACCACATCACATAGTAATAACTCCTTTACCATTTAGATTTGTATGATGGTAAGGGTGACCCAAAGCACCATTTCCAATTTTTTCACATATCATGTTCGTACTATGTGTCCAATGATTGGATCCTCGCTAAGTTTTTTTCATGAAGTCTAAAGGATTATAAATTAAAGTGGTTTTATGATCTATGAAATTAGTCTATCACCACATTAAATCAATTGTTAGATTATTTCTATCACATTTTTCAATAAACATTAGTGATAAGATCTCATATGCTCAAGTTACACAAATTAAACAAAAATAAAATGAGCATATTATAGAATACATCTTGTAATATAGGACTATATTTTCCAAATTGACTAGCCCCATGGTAGATAAAGAGATCTAGGATATATTCAAATAGAGCCTACTACCAATATTACATGAAGCTATCTTGTTTAAGAAGTTTCCAACCTTCACAAATTTATGCCACATAGTGAAATAAATAGAATTAAAGCTTCTCTCTATGGGTAAACTAAATTGTAGAAGTTGATCAAAATCAAATGATAAGAGTTATATTAAGCCTTTATAAAAAGTGATCTAAATAACATAGTGAAGATAGCTTCAGATCCATCTCTTCACCTAGTTTTATTATATCTTCCATGCAAAGTTTTCACCAACCTTCCAAAATTGATAGCACATGTTTTATAGTAGCTATTGGAATGAAATGTAATATCTCTCCCTACCATCAAAGAGGTTGATACAACATGAAATATTCCAAAAAATTATGATTCCAATGCATTCTATAAATATTATAGGGCACTAGGCCATAAAATAAATTAATGTATTAGCTTAAAACATAAGATAAAATATTTGATAAAGGCTAACATTATTAATGTGGGCACACCCACATAGGCACCCAAATTTCAACAAACAAAATATAAGGCATTAAAAATATTCTCAAATCCATTTCTAAATCATATAATAAATGATTCAAGGAGCACTTTAGGAGTTCACTACATGTATTAGGCACATCCACCACCAAAATCATATCACACTACTATAAAGGAGGCACACCTGATACATAATATCATGGGTGTGTATCATACTAATGTTATATCTAGACCACTGATAACCTTATTAGATTAGGATATTTTTGATGAGGATTCATATTTATATGCATTTTTTATATGAGCTTACATAAATCATCATCCTATTTAGAGTGTTATGGTGGACAATGGGTTAAGTATTAACATGTGCACTATCACACTTATAAAACATTAGGGGTATTCATAGAAGGATATATATCCTACATACATAGTTACTCATGGTTTCAGTGGCCATGTTTAGATATCCATCAAGGAGATTGTACTTCCACTATAAGTTAAACCAACACATATGGCCACTAGATTCTTAATAGTACCTAGTATATGTATATTTGACATGATATTAGGTAGGTAATGAATATAATAGTTACAATCCATACCAAATACCATGAAAAAATGCCTAAAATATATACATGAAAATTAGCTTATCATATTTGAGGTTCTTTCATATGAGTATTCTATACCTATCCCCCTAATAGTTACACCACAGTTACTAGTTATAGCATAGTTACCAGTTACAACATAGATACCAATTACAGCTCCAAACATAGTTCCTCTTAGTACACCATATAGTTTAGTGGATCCACCAGTGTATAAAATTTCTAAGCCTATATTGTTTCCACATGTGCATACTCTCCCATAGAGAACATTATTAGAGAGACCAATGCATTAGAGATATGTTTTAGATTTTAAAGGGACTCCTTCTACTCACTTTCTTATGAGATAATTATTATTAAGTTATTAAGGTTATAATCATAGGGAACATATGCTAGATATAACATATTATACCAAGTGGGTCCCTAAAACACCTATAATTTACATGGCACCATAGTTAGTTTCATGAATTACTAACACCACTTCACAGATAAGGATAGATATAGATCACTCAATGAAATAGGTTTTGGGACCAAAGTTACCCTTCCATACAATAGGCATGATCATTTTTCCTTTATTTGACATAGACCACATTGATAGTGAGTCTCCCATGAGACTCATAAGTTAATATTGTTCTCCCCTTATTTTACATACTTTCCTTCTCTCTTGATCCTTGTACATAGTTTCATTTCCATGTTACTTATATATAGCTTATATATAAAAAATATAAAAACAATACAATACGTCAAAAACTCTAAAAAATTTAAATAGTTTACTCAAAAAACATAAAATTATAGATTGTATGCATTGCCATGTTTACAATTTTTATATTTTATAGACACTACATATGCTAGTTATCTTAGTATAGTCAATTTTACCATACATACATGTTTCATTTATTCTTATCAAGTCCTTATATATTTTTAAATGACTCATCTACATGACATTGATCTATATTTGATATTATCTACCCACTAGGGGCATATACCAAACATAGGTTCTTTATTTGATACATTCACAAATTTAAGGTCACCCTATACACATTTTTGACTACCAAGTTCCATATTTCTATCCTCTACATCACAGATTTATCATTGATATATCTTGATATTAATCATGTCACACCTACTTATATTATTATCAACTACTAATATGTTATAATCAACATATGTACATCTTATCTCTTACAAAAATTTATATTACATGTCCATTCATACATTCACTTCTAGTTTTCCTAGTTTATAATTGATTGTGTCTCTATGATTCTTATATTTGAGGGCATTTGAATATGCCACTATTATTTGGATCTATTCCACTTATTTTCACTATATGTATGCTTTGGAAATATTCCCATGTCTTTGTGTGTTGCTTCTTAATTATGTATGTAGTCATTTGAATATGTTATTATATGTGTCTCTAAGCCAAATTGTTTGTTTTTTACATATGTGGGCATTTAAATATGTCCTTGTGTGTGTTGATTTATCATATTTAGTGGCATGTTCCCATGTCCCTTATATTTTGGTTCCTTGGCCTACTTTGCATGCCTCATGTGTGTTGTATGTATTCTTTATTATATTTGTCATGGCCATGACACTTGTATCCTACTTTTTACATAGTTCAATTTTATATGCCATGAGAGACCTCATGCATCTCCCCTTCCTAGTTGGGTGCATGATGGAAATCATGCCCCATACCCTAAGTTAGATACTTATTTATTAATTAGATTTGTTGTTACATACACTATTATATCCATCTTGACATCTTTGTGAATGCTAAACATAACATACACCATACATTAAAAACTTATGCTTAGATTATCTTACATTCTGATGTTATGCATGCACATTATATTGGATTATTATGAAGATATAATATACTCTTTGGCTAACTCACATCTTGTAAATATTTTTCTTTTTAGGAAATTTATTTCATAGGTTCAACTACTCCCCTCAAAATAAGGGGCATTCACAGGGTTTGTCACATAGATTAGGCTCCCATAATATATTCACAATACATTTTTAGGACAAAAGCTTAGATTATAGAAATTAGACTCAGGTAAGAATAGTGGAAAATAGTCACATAGATGTTTATATAGTTGCACAAAAATCAAAGAAGTTGGAAATTAGTGCCTAAATTGGGGCATAGGTGGTATATGGGACTACAGTCTAAGATATGACACTATGGTCAAGTAGCCTTAGTTTTTAAAAAAATAGATTAGCCAAGAAAGTATAACAAGTATAGTCTAGATTTGCATAGGTTTAGTTACATATTTACCAATTTTGATTAGTTTAGCTTAGATTCATACTAGTTTATCTCATATTCATATTATTTTTCTCAGATTGGGGGCATCATGCATGGCTTGACCATTCCCATTTATAGTTTAGATATTTTGATATAAATTATTACAACTCATTCTATAATCCCTAAACTCATATATTTGATTTGGGGACATGTGCTTGGTACATCATTTATGTGTTCTCACTTACACACTAATTGATCAGATGGAATGACAAACTCTATGTCATTGTCTACACTATATACATCAGACATCATATTCCATGACACACACTGGTTTCATTCCTTTTTCCATTTATAGTTGTTGTCATTCTCGAGTGGCCTGGAGACACCTAATATACCTAAGTGGTCATAGATCTTACATTTCTAGTTAGATATCTCTAGATAGACATTTATAATTACATTATGTAGTTTCAATTTTATATCCATCTACTACACATAGGTAAAAAATGATGGATTCATAGTCTACATGAGTTCTTAATCCACCTATATGAGAGGGTTAGACACACCATCAGTCCAATCCAAGATATTCATAGGTCATGATCCATTAAGTAGGGGTGGGAAATGATGGAGTCAAAACTATATTGAGTTCTTGAGCCACCCACACATAAGGAGTGAATAAGCCATCAACTCAATCTAATTTATTGACTGATTGATCACTATACACACACATTTTATCACCAGTATTATGCATTGTTTCATGTACCTAGTGAGGTGTATTCATTCCTTTCCTCTCTGTTATCCCTTTACTCAATTTTACTTATTTACTCACTTTTGTCTTTACTTTTGATATCTCTTAAGTAAGGACTAATTTATTCATTTTTCACTTGTATGACATGTAATGGATCATATTTCACCTACTAAAATCCATAATAATGGGATTCACATCTTAGGTAAGTCCAGTCATGCTTCTTTTTTTTATCTTAGTCATTTCACTTTATTACATATATAGAATAAAAGGGGGGCACATGTAATCACCTAAAAGTGACCCTTGAGTGCTAAGAGTTCTAATTGAGACCATCTATCCCTAGATTATCCCTAGACCTATCCTAAATCCTATTTTATCACTTATCTAGCCTTAGTATGGTTCATAGGCATCCGTAGTCATCCCTAAAGTAGTCATAGACCCTCATTATTGCATCCTCATCCTTTGTACCTAGGGTTATACCATTTGGATAATAGTGTCATAATAGGGATAGTAGTGCCACATGGTGATAGTGTCTTAATATTTTTTGTACTATACTTTCCCTCCCTTTTTCACAAATAGTTATATTTCAAATCTTAGACCTCAAAGGGTAGGCCTAGACCTATTTCAACACCATCATAAACACTATAAAAATATATATACATGAATTTTATCCCTTTAAACACTAGATAAAAATCAAATGAAAATTACATATGAAAACATAGAATAATTTATGCACAATTAAGGTTATCAATTCCTACTCTACCCTACTTCTACATACTACCATCTACAACATTCCTAAGCTTATATTACTTAGATTTCTAGTCTCAAACACACTAAAATTACTAAATTCAAATATCATACTAGTTTAATTTACATTTTCACCAACACTTAGGTGGGAAAAATAATCGATCTTGATCCCTCTTGAAAGTATTGGAATGTTGGAAAATATCATCACAATGGGGAGTTGAGGTTGTCCAACTTACCCCACTAATAAACACACTTTTTAGATTATATAAAATGGATGCCCTAGTAACATGGAGGATTAAGGTTTGGTCACAAAATTAGTCAAAATTTTCCATCTATAGGGTTTTATAACTCATGCACACAAGGATATATTTTAAAAATCTAGACATAGGTACACCTAACAACTTAGGATGGTCCTACATAAAGAACACTAATGCCAAAATTGGTATCATAATGCCATATGGTACTACTATCCAATTAGGGTGTTACTATCCATAAGGGGTTTTGATACTTAAATCCTATTTATGACACTTTACTATCCTCCACTTTAGTTTTTAGCCTTTATATCATCCATCTTAGTCATTTTCCAGTTAAGTTCTTACTTACATTATTTATTGATATTTTTAAAAATGTAAAATTAATTCAATTATATAACAAATTAGTGGCTATATTCATTACATATTTATAACCTAATTTTATATATTTATCTCATAAACAAGCATAGGATTTACATTCTCTAATCCCTATAAGGTTAAAACATGATGCATTTAGCAATGATATCCATGAAAATATGAGATATATTATGGTAAATGTTGTGATACATAAAGTTTCATGGATTGTATTTTTAAGGATATAAATAATAACAATGTTAATGGTGGTGCTACTAATTCTCACTAGCATAATTTTTTTATGAAGTTGAGGGTATGAGAATGAAAGACATGGAAATTAAAATGGGAAGGTGGAAAATGAAAAAAATATTCTTGAAGGTAGTATATAATGATTATTTTAGATGAGCAAGATGACCATAAGAAACTATATATATAATTAATGTGCTCAATGAATTCATGAAACGTGGAAAATAAAAATAGGTTGGTATCTATGTGAATAAAAGGAATCAAGGAGATGATAAAGGTAAAGAAGTGAAAATTAACAACAAGGTGGTGGAGGATATGGAGGTTTTCCTCAATAATCTAGTCAAAGAATGGAACTATGTCATTAAGGATATAAATATGTAATTTATTTTTCCTTGTGTTATTTTTGGGATACTTTTTTACTATGTCTTTTCCATATATTCATAATTGTTTTGCTACTTCATTGTTAACTATCATGTTTTGTTTTTATTTGTGGCCTAGGGTCTCATTTTTGTAATGGGGTGGGATCCAATCAAAACCCATAATTTTACCCTTTTATTAAAAAAATAAATAACACTCAACCTCAAAATAATTAAACTAATGTTAATATAAGGTATATAGTCAAATAATCTCATTATAAAATAAAAATTAAAAATTAAAAAATCAAGCAAATAACCTTGTGTGTGTGTGTGTGTGTGTGTGTGTGTGATGGTATTTATTGATAGGTTCTATTAAATTTTGGTATTAATAATCTAACAATCTCTCCTTGATGATTCTGTCCCTCTTTTCCACTTAGTGATTGTGGAAGATATCCTACATCCATGTTAGATAAGAAAAGTAGTTAATCCACTTAAATTATTATAACTTTATAATCATTATGAATAAATTATAATAATAACATTGTATCTATCATGTTAATATGCATAAATTTAATATATTTAATACATTTTATAATAAATAAAGGTAATGAAAAATAAATATTCAAACAAATAATTCAACAGTTTGAGTAAACTGACACAATAAAATGTGTCCATCTATTCTACATAAACCAAAATGTTAACTAATCCTTATTTAAAAATATATGTTATTTTTTATGCATTGGATAATATATAACATCCCCCTCCCCTTGAATAGGTCCTCATCCTAATGACATTATTATAAAAAAATTAACATGTTTGAAAATGTAAATAGTTTAGTAACATATATCAATCAAATAAATAAGGAATAAACTTAAGAAATTCCTCATAATAATCCCAAGTGGTGTTATCATAATAATATTTGTCCCATTATAACTTTAATTTAGATACATTTCTATTACACAAGCTGATCTTGTGTGTTTTAAGTATTTTGATTGGTTTTATTGTTACCACCCTTGGATCTAGAACCTGTAATGCATTCTAATAAAGTACATAAAAAGGATCAACCATATATTTATTCAAATATGATACATGAAAAATATTAATTTTTTTTTAAAATGTGATGTTAAAATAATTTTATAAGCAACAAAGTTAAACACTTATAGAACCTCTAAAGATCCTACATATGTAGTTGTTAATTTGGTTGATTTGTCAAATTTAATATAGATCATCTAAGTTTTAACATGCATAAAATTTTTATCTCTAAATAATAACTACCTTATTATTATTCTCATATCAACATATAATTTCTACCTATAATTGGCCTAATCTAACCTTAACCTAATTTATTTCACATGTTCTTCTATTTTAGCAATCAAGTCCAAAAACATTGTCTTCTAATTTATCCCAGTTGATAGGTGTCCTACATTTTATTTCATATAAAACCTCAAATGGTGATAATATCTAAAGCTAAATGGAAATATATATTGAATGAAAACTTAGCTAATGAAAGGTATTATTACCACTTATATTAATAATCCATGTAATACATTAGTAAATGGTCCTATAAAACCTAATTTACCCTTTTAGTTTACCTATATATTTCAAGATGATAGCTTACACTGAAATTAATTTGAGTCCCTAAAGTTTCATTTAAGGTTTTTCAAAACCTATAATTCATTTATGGGTATTTATCATAAAATATGTTATCTATAAATCCATGCAACCTATAAATTTCCTAGAAAAACCTCTTAGCTAGAATTGGTACATTAACAATCAAAATTCTAAGGATAAAATGTGCCACATTGGTGAGTTTGTCAACTACCACAAAAATCATATCATGCTTATTAATTGACATGAATAATACTTGTAAAAAATTCATATAGATTACTTTTCAATTCTATTATAGAATTTCATATGGGTGAACAAATGCATCAAGATTAATTGTTTTACCTTTACTCATTAGCATTCCAAACACCTAGACACAAAATCAATTTCATATTTCTTGATTCTCTTTTAAAAGTATAATTTTTTTATCTCTACTATAAGTTTTGTCAATTTTAGATGACTATAATAAGGATAATTATGCAACTCCCTCAGCAAAATAACTCTCTATTTTTATTTTATAGCACATAAATTCTCTTATTGAACCTTAGGACCCCATCATTCTCAAAATGAGATCCTTCATACCTATGGTATTGATTATTTTTAGGTAGATCATTGTTAGCTTTCTCATAAAACTCTTCTCCTAGTGAAAATCATAAAACATAATCTTATAAGGTAATTATAATAATATCCATTGTTGTTATGTATGTTTTATGGCTAATATCATTTGCACCCTAGTTCTTGTTAACCTTTGTATAGCTGATATCAAAATCATAATTAGATAAAAAAATATAATCAACATATTTGTTGAGTATTAAAATATATTTGTTTTAATATATACTTGATTCCTAAATTATATATTTTGAGCTCAAATGATTTACTCAAAAAATAATTCCTAAAAACCTGTAAAGCATGCACTATTGTGGCTAACTCTAGATCATTTAGAGTATAATTAGCCTCATAATGCTTTAATTTTATAGACTCATATGCTACTATTGAACCTTTTTACATCAATATCCCACCTAGGTCATCCCTAGAAGAATGTGTCACCATATAAAAATGACCATTTGGATCTGGAACTCATAATATTTGTGCATAAGTAAGCCTTTCCTTAAAGGTATGAAAGGTTTCTTCACACTTACTCTACACAAAACACTGCAATTTCCATTATGAAGAGGTGATCGGGTTAGTTATCTTAGAAATTTTGGGTGCAATTTTTTTTTTAATACCATGATAAACCCATAAAACTAAACAACTCATGAACATTTTTGGGTTTTGGCCATTCCATGATGGTTTTTATCTTCATAGGATCCATGGATATCTCTTATAATGAAATGATATGACCCATGTATTGTATATTTTTATAAAAAAGTGAAAACTATGAAAATTTTATGTAGAGATTATGTTTTTTCAAGTATTGAAAAAAATAAATAGAAGTGTTAGACATGATCTTCATTACTCTTGAAGTATAATAGAATATCGTTAAGGAAGAAATGCACAAACTAGTATAAATAATATTATCTGAACACATTATTCATGAGATTCATGGATGTTGTAGGTGAATTAATTATATTTAATGTATTAATTATTAATTCATAATGCCCATACCTCATCCTAAAATTAGTTTTAACAATATCTTCCTCCTTGATTCTCAAATGATGATACCCTACTCTAAGGTCATTGTTATAAAAGACTGTTGCACCTTGTATTTTATTGAATATTATCAATGTGGGGTAAAGGAAACATATTATTGATTGTTTATTTTTTAGACAACCTATAATATATGTATAAAGGAAGAGTCCCATATTTATTTTTCACAAAAAAAACTGGTGCTTCGCATGGTGAAACACTTGGTTGAATACAACCTTTGGAAAACATCTCATAAAGTTGATATTTTAGTTAAACTAACTCTAATGTTGTCATTTTATGGGTATTTAACCCTTTTTAATTGTTTATATTATGGTTATAATATATAATATCCTTTAAACAAGGATGAATAAAACTATTATAAAACAATCCAATTAATTAAAAATTTAGATAATTGAATATTATAAATTATAAGGTGAATTATGATAAATATATAAAGTACATTAAAAATAGTAATTTGATTACATAAACATTAGGAACAGATAATACTTTGCTTATATACAAATTCACATAAATATATGAGATACATAGAGGTTGAAATAGTCAGAAACAAGATCAAGATCTAGTCATCAAATTTTATAAATATTATTTCTAGAGGTTTGGACACTTATATAGGCTTGGGAAACATACATTTACATAGGTTTCCTAATGTCAATAGGTTTATATAATTAAAAATACTCATTTTATTATGGAGTGATAACTTGGATTTTTTTAGGTTTTTCATTATCTTTATATTGATATCTTTTATTTGTGTGCATAGGATGTAGATGACTATTTGTTGATGAATACCTAACTCTTCACCTCAATTCTTTTTACCTTGAAAAAAATGGGTTAGTTGGATCACAAATTCATGTTGACATCAAGTACCCCTCTATCAATGAACACTACCTACATAGCTAATACTCTAAAGAGGGACTTAGACATATGTAGTTCTACCATAAGTGTGGTTTGTGTGTGTACAAGAGTGTAATATGATACATGTAAGGGCATGAAATTATCTATCTTCTAACTTGAAAATTAATACTCAAGGGATGAAATTTTAATTATTCATATCTATCTTATGACTACTCTTATGATTGATATAGAAATAGAGAAGAATATGGTATTTTTAAATACATGAAAGGTACTTTGTTAGATGTGTTTTTGGTAAGATTTTGAATATGCTTGGTGATAATGAATGGTCTTTATTTTATATTTATACCACACATTTTGAAAATATATAATTGAAGGGTTAAATTAAAAAAAATATCCTAAACCATATGATTTAAAGGATTTGAAAATTATATGAATTTTGAGGTACAAACAATAGATAATAATTTGGGCACTTGTGTTGATGCAAGTGTCCCTTTGTTGGATGTAAGAGTTCAGTAGGATATAAATATATCAAGGATATGAAATTGATAGTGAAGGATATATATTAGGTTTCAATATTTTTTTAATGTAAAATATATATGGGTCATAAAAAATTAAAGGTTCAAACCAAAAGATAAACAATTTGGCACAATAGGATGGTGAATAGAGCATTTCAATAATAGGAAGGTCCAAAACTAAAGGGTAGATCCATAATAGGTATTTTTAAGTATAAAAACTTGGATTATATATAAATAATATTTTATTATCTACATTTCCCCCATTTAATCTATTAATTCACAAGGATGTAATTACTTATTTACAAAAAATAAGTGTGTACCTTTGTGTGTACAAAACACCTTGCCTTTGATTAAGCCCACATTAAGTGTTTTTATGGTATATGACATGTAACCAATAGATTTTTATAGTATAAATAATTTCATATATTATGAATTTTTTTTAATTTAAATGCTTTAAAATAAAGATAGAAAGGAAGGACTACATCTATGTCTCAATACAACCATGTTGCCCCTTGGTGATTTGACTTAGTAAAAATGTTGTATTATGAATAGTTAGAGATAAAAGAGGTTCAAAACTAAACCTTAGATATTTGAATATGGATAATATAAGGTAATTATTCCCATAATATATTGAAATAATGAGTTGTGACACAATCATTGAGACCATTAAATCTCATTCTCATAACTCAAGTGATGGTACAAAAAAATACACTTTAAGTCATATAACCACTATGACCAACACACCCATTTTTCATATTTTCAAATGATTAACCTATTTTATCATAAAATTTCCATGTTTAGGTCTAATAATGAAATAAATTAGTCCAATTATAAACCAAAGGTCATTGTTTCATGTTTGAGTTTCTTAATTTAGAATGAAGTCTTTATTTGATTCTAAACTAAGTGTTACCATAGTTACTCCAATAGTTTCATTAATACTTGATTCTAATGGTATAATTTGACATGTATATTTAATTTATTATATATATTTTTATAAACATTGGTAATATGATGTTCATCATATTTGGATTCTAGTTTTATTAACTAACCAAACTAATTAGTTTTTATTTTGTCTAAGGTTTTTTTAATCTTTGTAGGATCATTTTGATGCCAAAAGGACACCTTAAAAAATCTTAATTTTTAAAACTCATAAATATCCCCATATACTATAAATAATTTTTTTACTTAGTTTTTTTCCTAAAATTTTCACCACACAGACCATCTTCACATATCTCTCTTAAACTTAAAAAAAATGTCAAATTTAAGAGTGATAATGATTTCAAATTATAATCGATAAGTCCATCAGTTAAAATTCTAAAATTTGGGCCTCAATCTCAAATATTATTCCACATTTTATCACCTAACTTCCATATAAAGGATTTTCTAAATGACTAAGTATTTTATTTGATGAACCCCTTGATTTACAATATTGAGTCACATGTTGACATGTTGTTAAAAAATGGCCAAAGTCCCAAGAGAACATGCATCAAATATCAACAACCAAGTAGACTATTGGGATTATGATATACATATATATTTTGATAAATCATGGTTAAAATGCCAAAGATAACAAATCAAAGCCCAAATACATGAAAATTAGGAGTATGACAAAACATATGGATTAGTGACGTGACTAAGGGGACATAATCAATGACATTGTGCCACATATTTTAAACTAGACTAATTATAACACAAAATACATGAAGATGGGTCCTGAGATAATTTTAAGGATGACTTAACATCGATATCAATTTTTATCCATGAGCTAAAGATAAGGTCCATAGGTCTTGATTTAGTAATAAATGAATAAGTGTCACAATCCTAAGGAGCTCAACTGGGAAACTTGTTCGACTTCACTATATATGTAAGAAAAAATAAGGTGGAACACATCATTATGGACAAAAATTTGTCATTTTTAGGACAACATAGTCAAAGATATTAATAAATCTCCATGTGGATATCCCCTTAGGCATTCATAGTACCACAGAGACAAAAGAGGTGTGTGCTCCCCACATTGTTTGTGCATATAAATTCCATCAAATATGATCCTCTGTAAGTCATTTATCAACTTGTAAATGTTTGAATAAATTCACTAGCCATTTTTAGCTCAATAAGGCCTACCAGAACCATTAGTATGTGGTTCACATTAATCTTCTCCTCAGCTATCTTTAGTGGGACATGAATTTATGTTTTATCTTATCTATCATGGAATGAGGAATCTTATAACATAATTATTTTTTAAAATTTCAATCCATGATGGCCAATATTAGGATCTCATTCATCTTGGAGGTAAGACCCATCTCTCCCTTCTATATATACTACAACCTAGTAATAAGAAGGGTTTACTCTATTTTCAAACAAATACTATTGGAATAATGTAAAATTGATTTTATGTGTAAATGCATCTAGTTAATTTGAATGTATTAAACTTTATTTTTATTTAATGGATCAACTCTAATGCGATATTACCATATTTTGTGCTTTTTTATAGATTTTATGTATTAATTAGGATGTGCTTCATATATTTTAGTTAAGTTATTTGATTCCTTTCACTTTATTTAAAGTTTGTTAGGATATGTGTGTAACTAGCTATATGTATGTTTACAATTCATTAATTAAAGTATCCTTAGAATTAATAATGTCTTTTATACTCAAAATCTCTCTCCCTATATGATTAAATCTTGAACCACTAGGAAGCTTATCATGTAGTGGTGTAACTATAGCTAGGCATATTTTGGTCCTTGAAGCATTTATATTCCATTTTAATTACAATAATTAATTTATACCTTAGCCTCCATTTATTTTATTTTTATTTGTGAACAATTGATATTTAAAATTCTTTATAAATGAAGTGAAAAAAAGTATAGATTTGAAATTAAATATGTTGTAATTGATTTAGCTAAGAGTGTAAAAGTCATGTAAATCGGTGAGAAAAATAGTATTATACCTATAGTGGTAGCACTACATCTCTTGGATATATATTCCAAGAAGGATATCTAATGGATCCCCATACCTATATCTCATT
Organism: Torreya grandis; assembly: GCA_037957365.1. Taxonomy (NCBI): domain Eukaryota; kingdom Viridiplantae; phylum Streptophyta; class Pinopsida; order Cupressales; family Taxaceae; genus Torreya; species Torreya grandis. Next base: position 1,994,650 of record JARHVA010000785.1, on the reverse strand, counting down.
GCTTGGATTGTTTCAAAAACAATACAAAAATTAGAGGGCATAAGTCCCATAATTATTCCTTAAGCTCGCTCAGTGCATCTAACATCATAGGTAGAACTTGGGTTGAGATCTTGGACCAAATAATAGTTGGCACTAGAAGGAGGGCCACTAATCTGAATAGTATTATCCATCATTTATGCTTTACTATCCTATTTCATTCTTAAATGTATGATAATAGTTGGGACTATAAATAAGGCAATTGAGCTAAATATTGTAGCCCATCATTTATGATTTCCTACCTTATTGTATGTTTGAACATAGAATAAAAAATAGCATTAGAAAGATGGGCATTGAGATAAATATTACTACCCATCATTTATGATTTCCTATCTTGTTACATGATTAAACATATAACAATAACTATCACTATAAGGAGGGTACACTTTCTCACTTTTTGACAAAGCTTTGAGCTACTAACCTACCTAAGAGCAAAATGGAGCCTAATGTATAGATCACTATATATTGAGTTGGTCCTAAATAATTAATAATATCTCCATTGAAATTCCATGAGAGAAATATAACTACTATAAGGAGACCAAGACCTATGGTTACACTTACTAATGCATCTTCTTAATTTGTCCATAACAAACCCCCACTTACAACTTTACCTATGGTGTGGCTGGCTAGGTTTTCTATTGACATTCATGGAGTTGTCAATTATTTACTCATGAACCTAAAATGGTATCTCCCAAGATTCACACTAGGTGTGGGGTGTGATATTAATGAACATGTAACCTCATACATAACTAATCTCAAGATTATTAATGTGGAACATGTAGATGTTTCTAGTAGTATTTTCCCATTCACTATGACAGAGGTGGAATTTGCCTAGTTCTTGAACTTGCATGAAGGATCTATCATAAGTTGGGACCACTTCAATAACACATTCCTCACCTAATTTAGGAAAGTAATAAATCCAAGTGTGTTATAATAATAATTAACCTTCATCAAAATGGAATCCATTGAGGCCATAAGAAATTTCAATGATAGGTTCTAGAATATGTATAGTTTAATCACTATGATACATAGGCTAGATGCCTAGATAACACTTGAAATATATAAGAACACACTAGGTCCTTAGACTACTATGTTCCTATCTAGAGATCCTTTAGTGGTAAATTTAAACTCTAGCTTATGATAAGGCCATAAAAGTAGATAGACAAATTAATCCTCAAGGTCTATTGGCATCATCCATCATGAATCTACTATTAAGTATGCCTATTTTGAACCCCCTCTTTGTCACTATCCATAATATACCCATACCAAAACTTGTGCCAATGACAAACAAACTTCCTTTGAGACACACTACTCCTAATCAGCCCCTAAGATTTCTTAACCCAATAAATAATTAAGTAGTACCTCAATATAATAATAAAATGATGGTACTTGCTATGAACAATATCCAAAGTGTGCCCTAAGAGTCCACCAAGAATGAGTTAGATGCTATGAAACACTAATACAAAATTTTAATAATGACTTCTTAGGCCTCTAGAGATAAGATAGATATAATGGTGATGAGATTTCCAATAAGAACTTAACCTAGCATAGGTATAATCATCCCTATAACTACTCTAGTAACCAACCATAACACTCACCTAATAAACTCCTTGAAATAAACATATGTGAATTGACCTTACCTAATTAGTGTCATATGCACAATATGACTCAACATGTTGATCTTTATTGAATTAAATATAACATCTTCTTGAAGGATATGGATGAATATTAGTTAGTCCCAAACCACCCTAAGGCAACCAACTAGGTTGAGACCTCTAATTTTCCAAGATCCCCTAGCACTACCATGATACTAGTGATATTATTATTTCCTATCCATGAAGACAATGAACTAAAAGGTACCACCAATGAGTTACAAGCTTTACAATAATTCTAAATAAGTAACTACGCCATTAATAACTAGACACAATAGTATCCCCTTACTATATTGACCCTTAAAAAAGGTGGGGCCATTCTTATTTATTCAAGAATGAATAATGCCCCCCCACCCTCAAAATAAAATAATCCTAAGACAAATAAAGGTTCCAAAATTACCACTAACAATATAGAGTAAAACATAGTAGAGGACATGAAGAAGATAAATTTAAAATAATAATTTGTATGAGCTTTCCTATAACACTAAGCAAAGCAATATCCTTCTAATTCACTCATAGATAAACTAGTTAAGCCCAAACCCAATCATGTGCACACTATCATGCTAATACAAAAGAATAAGGCTAAGGTTCCACCTTTCTTCCTTATGTTTAATATGTTTAGGAAGAATATTTATAATTATCTAATTGACTTAAGAGCCTCTGTGAATGTCATTCCTACAAAAATTTATCAAAAATTGGAACTAACACTTAGTAAGTTAGACAAAATAGTGGTCTAATTATATAAGTTTGAAGTTAACATAGTGGGTGACATCTTTAATGTCTATATTTAGATGGAATCTAAGCCTAGGGTTCAAAAATTAATGGATATTCAAGAAGTTTAGATCCTAAAGGATTATTGGATGCTTTATAGTAGATATTGGTCTAGAATCTTGAACATATAAATCGATATAGACTTCTCCCATATGTGGTTGCATTGGAGAGGTGTAGTTAATTAGATATGTGTACAAAAAGAAAACAAAATGAAATACATGATCACCAAATACAATGTAGTTAATGAAAGAGTGAATTAGTATCTTCTGACATAGGTTTTTATAATTTGTTTACAAAATTTACTGAAAATTAAGATAATAAAGATCTTGAATTACAAGTTATATGGTCCTTGTATTTTTATGGGGATCATCTAAACAAGGTTATATAGTATGACTTATTATTATTGATCCATTATGGAAATGACACCTATTTACCTATATGATATATTTCCCTTACACTAACAACTTGGTGGAATATGAAGCCATGATTGTAGGACTATAATTTAAATTGAAACACGAAGTCAAATAATTGAGAATGTTTTAATATTTTGAACTGATAGTAAACTAAGTTAGGAGAAAGTTAAAATTTAAGTTTTATTATTTAATAAAGTATATACATATGGTGTGTGATTTGATAGAAGTGTTCAAAACTTTTAACATCTTCCCCATTCTTAGAGAAGAAAATTAGGTGGATAATTCATTGAAAACCACTAGTGAAAACTCAACACCCCTAAATGATTTAAGGATGAAAAATTTTTAGTGTAACTCATCCCATGTCCTTTAGTACCAGACAATGTGAAGAACTTCTTGGTCCTTGAATATGACTACCACACTTTATAATTCCTTAATAACTTTGGGGTAATTGAGACCCAAGTTACTGATGAGGTGTAAATAAATGATCTTGGAAATAAATAACTCCACTAGGATGACATTATGAACTTGAAGGAAAACTAATATTGAAAAGGGATTGTCTCCATTAAAAGGCTATTCAACCTTTAAAAGCTTACACATAAACATGAGAGGCCAATAAACCAAATCAAAAGTTCAAAATTATTAAAATTAGATCATCAAACAAGCTGTAATAAGCTCATATTGGTCTAAGTTTCACCCTTTTTAAAGTTTAAAAATTGTGAAAACTATTATTTTAGCACCAAGATTCTATTTCTTAGGCCTATGGAGACCTTAAGGTCTTTAAACCAAAGATAATAATCCACACTATCCCACTAAAGTATAACTAGAAGCCCTTTAGATAGAGGTAGTGAACTATGAACCCAATCCTATAATCACTTATTCATAAATAGGTCCACAAAAACCTCTCATCTAGGATCATATTTCAAATACACCACTCTACCTAAATAGCCAATAGTACCAATCCATAAAAATAATGGATAAATCTAACTATGTGGATTTCAAAAAGTTTAACCAAGATTATAATAAAGATAACTATCATTTACCTTACTTAGATGAATAATAAAAATGGTAAGTGGATCCATGTGATGTCCTTCCTTGATAGATTTTTAGGAAATATTCAAGATCTCGTAAACCCATAAGATCAAGCCAATATGACATTTATGACCAAATGGGGCACCTTTACTTAAAAATGGATGCCATTTCAAATTATTAACATAGGATCCACCTTTAATAGAACCATGGACTTTATTTTATAAGATATGATAGGTAAATGCATTGTTATTTACATGGATGACTTGAATATTTTTTAAAAACACATTTCTAATCAATTTCACCGTCTTCAAAAGATATTCGAAAGGTGCAAAAGGTATGATATATCACTTAACCTAAATAAAAGTGTATTTTGTGATACTAAAGGTAAGATTCTAAGTCACATCATCATGAATTAAGGTATTTCTATCGACCCTAAGTCTGATAATAATATTTCCAAAATACCTTTGCCTAACATTAAAAGGAGTTAAAGTCATTCTTTACTAAGATTAGCTTTGTATGTAAATACATATCTCATTTTGATGAAATAGTTAAACCTTTGAATGTAATGTTAAAAAATGAATCAAAAGTGGAATTAAATACAATAGTTAGGGAAGAATTTAAATAAATAAATGAATCCATCATGTATGTAATGGTCTTAATCAGCCCAGACTAAATGAAGGACTTATACCTCTATTCCTTTGCATTAGAACACATTTTAGCTAAAGTGTTCATCCAAAAGTTGGGAAAAGATTAACACCCAATAAATTTCATGATAAAAAACTAAAAATATTTAGATATTAAGTATTCCACCTTGTAAAATCATGCCTATACTTTGGTCAAGTTTGTGAAAAAAATTAAACACTACAATCTTAGAAATAAGGTACATGCGATCATCCTAAACCTAGTCATGAAGCTAATGTTGGGGCATAATAAACTAGGATAACATAGAGGTTGATGGATGGAAAAGATAGAAGAATATTATATTAAGATAAAACCTATCAATTTGGTCCAAGGATAGGGTCTTACATAATTTATCATTGAAATCAACTCAAAGATCATGGTGATGTAATTAGACTAGTCAGAAATGGTCCATCAAGAATGGTATGATCTAATTGGCCACTACCTCCTTTATGGGACTCCTACTCTAGGACTCAATCATATGTAGAAAATATATCTCATGATAAATTTAATCCATTACTTTTTTAATAAAGGAGTGATTTATTTATAAAATTATGAAGGCATCTATCTTAGATGTCTATTTGAAAAATAAGTCAAAGAAGTCATGACTAGCTTCCATGAGAAGTTGGTTAGTGGCCACCCTTTAGGGACTATAACTATGCACAAAATTATATGATTTGGGTGTTATTGTCTCACTATATTAAGAGATGTCCACACTCATGTACATTTTTTCCATTAGTGTAATATCTTCACCAATAAATAAGTTCATGTTATAATGACTTTGTAGCATGTGATAGAAGAAAATTCTTTTACTCAATGGGTACTTGAAAAATTCATACTTAGAGAAATTTATTACTACACAAGATGGATAGAGAAAGTTGTGACCAAGAATAATATATCCAAATAAGTCATCAAATTCTTTAAGTAAAACACAATTACATGATTTTGCACCTCAACCACTATAGTCTACAATAATGGACTTATGTTTTTGTCAGTTGATTTCACTAAATGGGATTACCTTGAGTTTATCATTAAACTAATACCCATAAGGTAATGGTTTTTTTTAGTCAACCAATAATAAATTAATTAATTACATCAATAAATCTATAAGAAATAATTCTAGATATTGGCATTCACTATTTAAATATGCTCTTTGGGATAACTAAACTAGATATAAGAAATCCCTTAAAATATCTCTATTTTTTCTAGTATATGGGTTATAATTTTATGCAAGATTACATGGAAGATACTAAAAGGATATACTCAAGGCTAATGGAAATTATGTAATTGAAGGATGCACAAGAAGAGGCTCTAAAAAAAATTAGTAGAAATCAAGTGACAATCAAAAGATGGTTTGACAAAAAAGAAAAGATAAAATCATTTAAGATATTAGACTTAGTCCTATTATGGGAAAAAACACAAAATAAGAAAAGGAAACACTCCAAACATAGATTGGCCCATACCAAATATTTGATTTATTGAGTGAGAACACATTTTGATTAAAAGAACTTGAAGGGAATGAATTCCCACTACCTTTTAATAGATAGTTCCTAAAGCATTACTTCTTAGTTATCCCTTATAATTAAATTTTAAAATAACCCTTGGGAAAATTTTAGTGATGTAAATATTATATTATAATTATCTAGTTTGTTGTGTTTTCAGGTTTGCTTCTTCTTTTTATTTATTTGCTTTCTTAATCCTAATTTCCATTGTTTTGGCATGTGTTTGTTTAATTTTATTATTCCTTTAGGTTCCCCTTGTTCACCCCTGTTAAGCTTAAAATGGTTATACCTTTTCCCCATGATTTATATTGAGAAGAAACTAAGCTATTTATGATAAGGTAGAGTCTACTATAAATTTTTGTCCTCATGCTCCTAAGTTTTATCACTTCAAAATTAACAAGGCACTGACAACACAATACTAAAATTTTAAAGTGAAATATGAGACCCCATTATTTAATAATGTGATAAGCATAGTAACTTATTTTAATACATTAAAAGTATTAGGGGTAATTGATTCATCAATTAGAAAGTGAATTGAAAAAATCCATATTTTCAATAAAGTTCATCATAACACTAAAAAAACATATCAATCATAGCCAAGTCATTGATCAAGCAAAATATCTTCTTGGTGAAAATATTAAATCAAACCATCCCTACACCTTGGCTATATTTATCACCAACCCTCCTATATTAAGCAAAAATCAAAATCAAAATGAAAGGAGTTTGAATATTATGAAAATGTAAGTTTCTTCCTACGAAAGGGTGATTGGGCAACCTCCATTATAATATTTCTTACCTATTTGTAAATGGAGGAAGGCCTTCAGTGGGTCCAAAGGCATCTCTACCAAGTATATATACACTTAGATGGTAGTAAAGTAAGCCTAAGACTTCATTTTCTTAGCCAAATTATTCAAATAAATTAACTTTTAGGGAAATCCGAGTACCTAATATATGTTTGAGCCTACCCAGTGGATTAAAAAAATAGTAGAATCCCTCTTTACACAAAATGGTCTTTTGAAGGAATAAAAACCTAATATGTTGTTTTTTTAATCAAATTGAGAACTCTCTTTTCATCTAAGTTCATCTAAAGGGAGCTATAGTTGCTTATCTATAATTTTAGTATTGGAGGCTCACATTTTAGATTTTAAATATTGAGGCAACATTTTTTGATAATTATCACCATTTTTTATGATCAACACACACTATTTTTCATATTTTCAAATGAGGACCATATTTTAGCATAAATTACCATGTTGAGGTCTTGTTTTGAAATAATTTAGTCCATGTCTAAAGTAAAAGTCATTATCTCAAGTCTAAGTTTTTAATTCAAAATGAAGTCTTGATTTTATTTTGATTTGATTAAGTGTTCCCATGGTTGCTCCAGTAGTTTAATTGATGCCTGAGTCTAAAGGTATAAATGGATATATATATATATATATATATATATATATATATATATATATATATATATATATATATTGAAGTTATTATATATATCTATATGGATTTTAGTATTGTGGCATTCATCATATTCAAACTCTGGTTCTATGGACTAATAGAGCTAACTAGTTTTTCTTTTTCCCAAGGTTGTTTGTTATTTATAGGTTTATTTTGATTACATAAGGCCACCTTACAAAAGCTTACTATGTACACTCATAAAAATACCCTATAGTATGAATAATTTTTCATACTAAGCCATTTTTATGAAATTTTCCATACATATACCATCATTTTATGTCTCTTTTACACTTATAACAACCATAACATTTAAGAGAGATAATGAATTTAAATTCTAATGGCTAATTCCTTGAGTTCAAATTCTAATGATCAAGCCCCAATATCTAGGATTGATTCACATGTTGGAACCCAACTTCCCTATGAATAGTTTTTTAAGTGACTAAGTCTTTTCTTTGGTGATCACTCAATTCATAGGATTAAGCCATGTGTCAACATCTCTATGAGTTATGGATAAAGTCCCAAGGTCATATACATCAAAGCTTTAAAACCAAGTGGACTAGTAGGATCATGCCATGTGTCTATATTTTGATAAGTCATGGTCAAAAGGCTAAATACAAATAAATCAAGGATTGGATACATGAAAATTAGACACATGGAAAAACATATGGCTCAAAAAAGTGAGTAAGGGGCCAAAATCAATGATATTATGCTACATTTTTATTTCTCTTGACAAAATAAAGTAAAAGACACAAGGATGGATCCCAGAAGGAATTTAAAGAAACATATATCATTTTATGGATGACTTGGCATCTAAATCAATTTTAGTCTATGAGCTAAAGATAATGTCCATAGGTCCTGATTGGGCATCAAATGAATAAGTGCCATAATCCCAAGGAGCTTTATTGGGACATTTTTTCAACTTTGGTACATAAGTAAAATACAAGAAGGTGGACCCCAAATAATTATGTCTAGAAATTTGTGATTTTTTTAAAAGGACTACATATTCAAATATATTGATAAAAAACCATGTGGTTATTCCCTCATCAATTAATAGTGCCACAAAGGCAAAATAGGTGTGTATTCCCCACACTACCTATGCATAAAAACTCTAGAAAAGATGATCCTTTGAAAGTCATTTGTTTACTTTTAAAGGTTCAAACACATTGACTAATTTTTGGTAGCTTAGTGAAGCCTGATAAAATAATTAGGATGTGGTCCACATTATACTTCTCCTTAATGCTCCTTAGTGGTCCATGAATTTACGTTCTATCATATTTATCATGGAATGAGGAATATTATAACATGATTTCATTTTACTATTTTAGGTCATGATGGCCAAGAGTGGGATCTCATGCCTCTTAGAGGTAAGACCCATCTATCCCTTATGTAGTATATATATATATATATATATATATATATACATATACATACATACTACATAGTATGTTAGAAGGGTCGAATCTATTTGAAAATAAACACTGTTAGACTAATGCAAAATTGATTTTTTGTGTAAATTTTTATGGTTGATTTAAAGGTATTCAAATTTATTTTTATTTAATGGATCAATATTGGTGTTATAGGACTATAATATGTGATTTTATATACATTCTATGCATTAATTAGGATATGCTTCTGCCATTTTAGTTAGGTTCTTCAATTCCTTTTGAGTTATTTAAAGTTTATAAGGATCTTTGTGTAATTAACTACATCTATGTTTACAATTAATTATTTAAAGGATACTTAAAATTAAATATTTTTATTTTCTCCTTAGACTCTCTTTCCTTGTGTGACTGAATCTCGATCCATCATGAAACTTAACATGTAGTGGTGCAAATATAACTAGGAATATTTTAGTCTTAGAAGCATTTGTATACCCCTTTAATCATAATAATTTATTTCTACCTTACCCTTTATATCTTTGATGTTTAATTGTGAAAAAGTGATAATTACATTCCTTTATAAATGGTAAAGTGAAGAAAAATAGAGCTATAATTTTCAATGTGTTTTAATCAGTCTAGCTAGGAGTGTAAAAGTTATGTAAGTCAGTGAGAAAATAAATATTGGACATTTGGTGGTAGCATTGCATCTCTTAGATATATATTACAATTAGGATATATAATGGATCCCATTACTAAAGATAATTTATTAAATTTTCTCAAAAATAATACTAAAACAAGAGGATGTAAGTCACCTAATTATTACCCAAGCTCACTCAGTGCATTTAGCCTCATAGGTGCAATTGGGACTAAGATTTTGGAATTAAAAACAATAACCAACTCAACCTATAAAAGGGAAGTAGCATTATTCCATTTAGGGTGTTGAATATCAACCAAAATAGTAAAATTATCTAAATAATATAGACTTTAAAGGCTCAAAATGATGCTTATTAGTGAAAACTATGTTTATTGATAAATAATTTTAAATATGTATTTATAGATTTTAGTGCTCTTGTTTGGCATATGCACTTGTAATGTGTCTCAATATAATTTTTATATAAAAATCTAATGTCTACTCTATAATTTTGTATAATATGTATCACAAATATTAAAATTTATGTCCCAAATCAGTAAAAATTGGTGAAATTATGTATAAGATTCTAACCCAAGTTATAGCTAAATCATGTAAATTATATCAAATGATGTCAATTGTATAAACTATGTATGTGTGGAGTCATGTCTCAATGACATGACCTAACTAATATTCACCCAATTTGAGGTGAATGGAATGGAATATGGTAGTTATCTTACCTCAAAAGGATAAGATAGCTATATAATATGTGTATGAATTATGTAGCATATATGAGTAACATATATAACTAAATATATCAATGAAGCTCATAGAATTTGATCACAAAAAGACCTAAGATGCATGATATGGATCATGGAAAGGTATATAAAGTAAAAACACAATATCAAAAAATAATCAAATACACACACAAGAGTACTCAATGCCACACAAAAGGGGGTCTAAGGAGATGAAAAAATAAGGGACATACTCATATTTTGTGCACTTGAAGGCATCACATATTCAAATGTACACATATAAAAATAAATAAAAATAAAATGAAAAATCATAAAAAACTCAATTATCACATTCAAATGTTCAAAAATCAAGATAATAACAAGCAAGAAAAAGACACATTGTCAATTCATGTATGTGTTAACTGTTGACAATTTTGACCTCACATGTCAAATTCTCACTCCTACCATTCAAAAATTTGCATGTCATGATATTTTTTCATATTTATCAATATTTAAATATTTAAAGTTACATAAATTGGTCATTATAACCATGATTATTAGGTCCTAATGTTGTTTTGGTGAGTTAAGGTCTTGTCCTCCATTTATCTTATGCTTGCCTAGTTATTTCTTGGTCTTTCTGAGCTAATTTTAGTTTTAAGAAGAGTCATAAGTGTCATTATTATTTTAATATAATTTTTCAAGTTCATTAAATTCCTAACATATGAATAATCAGGTTGATCACATTTTGGACTAACTTTATGACTCATTTTTATGCAATTATGACCACTTTATGCCCTCTAGAGAAGGTTTTTTAAGATTTTGATGGCATGTAATCAGGAAGAAGTTTAATTAAATATTGTTTTAACTTATCATAAATTTTAAACACTCAAGATCATATTTTATAAAATTTCAATTAGATCTCCTTAGTGAATGTGGCCTTTTCAGTGCAAAAATAGGCCTTTTTGAGGCATTCATTTTGGTTTTTAGAGAATTTTTGTGAGAAAATAATATTATAGGATTTATTGGGTCCTAATAGGGTCATATTAGTGGTTTTTAGGATGTTTTAGGTGAAAAAATATTAAAAAAAAAAATTTATCCTATATTGACCTTCTTTGTAGCTCTAGAAGGGTAGTTTTCAAATGCTCAATACATAAAGAAGAGAGAGATTTAGGATCTAAAACTTTGGACATTGTTATGTGTTTGATTAATATTGAAATTAGTGTTATTTTTTCTTGTATTTATTCCCTCATATTTATGAACAATCACTATGAGTGAAGTAGGATACTATAGCCTATGCATCTGAGAGGGGTCTATTCTTCGACCTGTTTCTCAATATCTAAAAAACATGGAAAGAATTGGTTTTTAGGGATTAATTTATGAGTAATTATTCTCATTTTAATATTTATATCATCTAAAAATTATTCTTAGGAAGATATTTGTAGAATAAAACCATGCTTCCTTATCTTTCTAAGTGATCTCTTGTGTTAGTTTTGAAGTAAAATATGAGTTTTTCATCATATGTTTAAATATTTAGAGGTTATAAATGAATTATGTAAATCATGAAACACCTTTTTCATCTAATTAAGGTTTCATAAGTTTCCATTCTGAGTGTATCTCCTTTGAGAGAGTTTCAACTGAGTGCATCTCTTCAACAAGGTACAAATGTAGTTATTGGGCTTATTTTTAATGTTCATGAATTCAAAGTGATGAAGATATGCCAATGATATTAGTAACTCAACATGATGGTATTATTACTCCATGATAAAGATAGTTTAACCCTATATGGTTTGATTCATCATGTTTAGAGCTTGATTGAAGTTATCTCAAATATGTGAAGCATTTATTGTAAGGGTTTGATAACATTTAAAGAGTTTATCTTTGGTTTAGAAGTGTGAACAAGGTATTTATAGTAGTGATGACTCATATACCTATCAAATAATCCTATTTACACCATGCACATGGTCCATGTTTCTACTCACTACTTGGTCTACAACATTAAGACATACCTATAGGTGCCTTCAAGGTATAACCACATTGGAATGGAAGTCATTGAACTGGTTTGAAGTAGCTCAAGGTGAAAATCACCCATTTGGGATATTTTATAAGGTCAAGGATGGGTTATGAGCTCATATACAGTTCACATTATTTGAAAAACACCTTTACTATTCTGTGTCACACCTGTAGATGTATCTACACATGACTCATAGAGAATTAAACATGTTAAGGGTAAGAATGAAGTATTTGGGATTGATTTGAGGTCTCACTAGGTGGAAACAACTCAATATTGACTGATGGGAGCTTTATAAATGGTCATGAAAGTAGTTCATTAGACACAGTAGTATAACATGCTTTCATAACCTTGACTACTACTATATGAAAACTTACAAGTTTCCACAGAGAGCTAAGAATATTAATTTAATTCTTTTTTTGACCTTCCTTAAGATCTTGAAGTGTTAAGGGTATCATGATAATAATTTTTAAAGTGGAGTGGCAAATGGACTTGATAATCATGATCATAAGATTAATATAATGACTTTAGAGACATATTACCTAAATATTCCCAAAATAGGGCTTCTACCCTTCTTTTGATCCTCTTATTTTGAAAGGTATGAGATGTAGACATATCCAAGTGACTTAATTATGTAGCTTACATACTAAGGTAACACCTTGAAATAAATCATGATGTTTGAACAAGAGAGAATAATGTAGGAGGGTTTCAAATCCATGCATTCCTTTACTACAAATTTTTAGTGATATCTTCAATGAATAAGTTTTATCATGCCTTCACAAGTGACTTAAGACATCATGGAGATATCATCCACACACAAGTAGATTCCTTTATGTTAATTTTCATTAGTTACTCAATGAATAATTTCAATAGCATTTGGATTAAAACCTACTTGATAACCTATATGACAACCTACATGCCCCTTTTTGGTTAAAAAGTACACCTATAGTTGGGTTAGGACTAGTTGATTCATAGTCTCATTGAGTAAGCAAGGAAGAAAAAGAGTTTATTAAGTGTCAAAGGTTATAAGAACATGGTGAAAAATGATGTTATATAATCAAATCATGGTGATCCTACCTTAAGTCCTATATCTTTCCCTTGTCCATACATAGGCCACATATACACAGTCAAGATAAGGAAAGATGTGACTATTCTTAAGAAGGTGAATTTGAATAAGTTTTTATGAAGTGTTAATTATGTTTTGATATCAATGATAGAAATAAAAGGGTTTGTATCCATAATATCCATATGTCTCAAGATCTTAATATCCAAGTACACTCAATGGTACTAAAGGACACCTACAACACCAAAAAGGCACCTACAACCATCCTTCAAACTAATAAACATTATGAAGATAGTGTTTGAAATGAAAGTTCCAAGTTTCATCAAGGTTTATTTTAGGTGAAATGATTAATAAGGTAAAATTAATATCATACAAGTAGTGACTCATTCAATTTCATTCTTAAATCATACCTATAACCACCTTGGTCACAAAGCAAGCACAATCAAGTACATGTTTAGATAATGGCATGAAGTAGTTAAATTGATTAGAAGAGAGACAAGTAGATTTTAGTACCAATATATTCTCAAAATTAGGTTCATATGAATCATTAAAACTTCATATATGGCTTAAGAAAGGAATGTTAACCTATAGGTCCCTTTAGGTCCAAAAATGCACCTACAACTAATTAGGTGGGTAGTAGATATGAAGGATATTTTCAACGCCTAAGTACATTTTAAGAGATCATGGTCACTATTTTGAAAAAAATTGATAGGTTAGTGATATATTCACACCTATTTCCCCTTTTTTAAAACCTTCCAAGCATCTCCATACCTTATCTCAGTGTATACAAGGATAAATAAATAAGAAACACAATCAAGAAAATGGAGTATGAGAGCTTTGCATTCATAATAGTGAAATGGCATTTTGTTTTAAGGGATATATTATTATAGGGTAATGTACATGTGGTTTTATATCAAAGGTAATTCAATTACAAATAAAATTTAGTTTAGGCCTTTGAACATGATGGAAATCACAACTATAGCTATAAACAAACACAATCATATTTAAAAATTGGCATCAATAGTATGTAGATAGAGTGATATAAGGTATTTTCAGGTTGTAAGAAGATGATTAAAGGTCCTAATGGAGTTTATTTGACTCATTAACTTCATATGTGTGATCAAAATCTACACCAAATCATAACTACAACCGTAAATAACTAAGCATACAATCATCTTAAGAGTATGAAGAAGGAGCTATAAGGGAATTATAACATTGTGATTTATAGTTAGGTTTATTGATAATTGGTCATATAAAATGTAATGATAAAAATTATATGAATTTTTTAATGATAAAAATTAGGTTATCCAAGATAACCACATAATTAGGTTCACCTAACAAACATTCCCCTTTAGTATCTTGAACTCTCCTTCAAGTTGGCAAGTGACAAATGAGAAGAATAATAATATATAAGGTCATATGATCAATGAATATAGATTGAGTAACAAGATAATATTTATAAAAAACTAAAATTTTATCAAATTCATACAACATGGGGACACTTACTACATTCCTTGAGCCAATAACTCATTCACAATTGACTATATATTAGACCATTCAAGTGAAAGATATGCATTGGAATGCTGAAAAAGGATGAAGTGTTGAATATGTTTGAAAGGATATTGAGAGTAGTGATAAAAAAAAACTTAAAATTATTAAAAAATCATGGAATTATGTCATGAATTTTTTTATATAAGGACAAATTACAATCATGTTTGTAGACCTTGCACATAGTCAACATTCCAAAAGTTTGCCTTGGAGTTTTTTGATGGTTGGAGGTGATAGAAGGATGATATAGACGTGAATTTTTTTAAATAGGGTAATAATGACATAATTAATACCCTAATATCATTTTTTCATGATAAAACAGGTAAAATATCCTCTATTTTGTCTCAGAGGTGGGTCACTTTCAGGAAAATAAGAATGTAAGCTATGGTGAGAATTTGATCCAAGGAGTGTTGATAGGTCTTGGGAACACCATGTGAAAATTTTGTATGGTTTATTAAGGTGAAATAATTTTTAAATAACATTAATAAATCTAAATAATCATGAGAAACCTCTCAAAAGTGGTTGTGAGTGGCCATTTACAATCAAAATCCACTAGGTTTAGTCTAGGCCTAATGCCCAAAATGGGGTAATTTCAGTTTTCAAGGTATAATAATAATTAAAAATCATGAAAAAATTAAAAATAGGAGTCATTATGTGTTTTAGAGACTTTTTTTATAGGAAATTTCATGAAAAAACCATTTCTTGGCTCAAGAACTCAACAGGGTGCACAAAATACCTAGGAGAGCTTGATAGGCCAAGTTTGGATGCTCACACCAACATGGAGGTTTATAATGGAACCTAAAAGAGTTTGGGTATGTTATATGAGGTATTTAAATTAATTTTTGTTGAAATTTATCATGGTTTTTAAGTCATAATTTTATGAATCATCCTTAAGATAGAAATCTACCAAAAACCCTCCTAAAACCCCAATTTGGACTAGTTTGTAGAGATTGAGTTGGAAAACTAATAAAATGTCATATTTGATTCATAAGAAATATAATATGTTATATTATACTCTCAAGGTTTCCTCCAAATCTAATTTTTATATACCTTCCTTTGTATGGAATAGTACACAAATGGTACTTTTTCTTATTTTTGAGCTAAAATGAGGGTTCTAGAGCATGTTGAATGATGCCAATCACTTGGAAGGATATATTGAGACAATTTTTATGATTAAAATATCAAAAAATAATAATAAATCACTCATAAGTCCCCAAACCATCCAATCCTATTGGGCCAATCAAAAAATGCCTCAAAAAGGCAAGCCTTCCAATGGCCATTTCATGGTTTTAGTACCTCCATAGTGATCTAGACCACAAAATTTGATATGGAGATCTATGGAGCATGTTAAAAGTGAATAATTTTTTTTTAATTGGTTTCATATAATTTAGGGGCCTTAGGAGGAAGTTTTCAACCTTATAGGCTTAGGAGGGCTAATTTGGCTGAAAGAAGGTGCTAGAAAACACACCTATACTTATAATTTGGCCATCAAACTTTGTGATGAGATGTAATGGGATAGAGGGTGTCTAAAAATGTTATTATTTTCCCAATATACCCTCCAATTTATCTTATACATATATTTTTGTATTAAAAAAAGATACACGGAATTCATATGAAATGCATGGTTTAGGTGTTGTTATAGGTCTTATTGAGTGTTTAATGCATAACATTACATTGTAATAGGATTTATATGATATTTATAATTATTTCATGGTGGTTATATGAAAAACTAAAGAAAATATGAAGAAAGACCAACCTTTTCCTTCTATGCCTAGTAAAAGATGAGAGATTTGAGGAGCTAAAGGACTAAATTAGTGAATATAACTATTCATGAGGTCTTGGAAGGTTATTAAATGATATTGTATGCCATTTTAAACCTAATAATAATTCATGAACAGGTTTTAATGAATGATATCAAGTTGTAAAAGTTACACAAGATCAAGAAGGACTTTCCTTCCTTCCAATGCCCCATTTTAAGATAAAATCAAAGTTGCCTTTAATAATGTTTCCAAGAGTCCTATCAAGATTTAACTACATTATGAATGATTTTAGGAGTCAAGGATGAATTTTTATATGCATTAAAGACCTATATTTAAGAGGGATGACTTCTTCTCCAAGAATATAGAGCTTTGGAGAAAGGATTTAGGCACCTATATTGGTCAAACACCACCAATGAAGGAGAAAGACTTCTTCAATATTTTCAAATTAATCACACATTAATTCCTACACCATATTTACTAAAGAGAGGAAAAGGGAATAATTAAAATTATACATTGGGTTTTGAAGAATATAAAGTCAAGGTTTTATTTCCTAGTTTGGGGGCTCTTATCTCCTTTTCCCTCCTCTCTCTTATTATCTATATGTAAGCCAATTTTTGTAATTTTGAATGAATCCTTAACCTGAGTTGTGGCAAGGACATGCTAATAAAACATTTATACTTACCTATTTTGATGAATAATACATAATTTATACCTCTTCAAAGCTTGCTTTAGTGTATTTTCATGGTTTATTGATAGATGATAATGATAGTACTTACTTCCTCTAATATTGTCCTTTCTTATATACCTATTTGTAGGTGTTAATCTCATCCTTATAATTTACATAGTGTGTTCTAATCATCTTGTTTATATGTAAAACGTAAGCTTTCTTTAGTGTCTTCAAAATACCTATTGAACAAGTGCCTTAGATCATGTATCAAGCTTGAGCCTCTATGTAAAACATTGATGTTTGTAGGCTATCATTTGAGAAGTGTAATTATGTTTATGTTATTTTTCATCCTTGTAGTGCATACAACACAAGTGGAGGTCACATTTTTTATGTATCACCCTAGTTAGATAGGTTTTCTTTTCAATTTACCCTTTTCCCCATTTCCTTACAAGTTGGTATTATAGAATAGGGATCCTAACTGATACATCAAATGGAGCTATCCCTTAAAACCTAGAGATTTAATTCACCTATTAGTCCACCCATAACCTAGGATTGACTTCATGTTACTTCAAACTATGAACACCTAAAAATACCTTCACAAGGGTGAAAGTCTAGAAGACAACAATTTTTAGCATGCTCGATGGGACTCTTTGAAGATATTTTTGGTGAAATTTTAGTTGTATCAACATTATTCATGAAGTATTTGTGACTCCAGGATCAAAAAATTACTTCTAATAGTTTAGGAATAGTTTCCAATTAAGTTTATTTTCATTACATTATCCTAATATCATTTTCATGGCTATTTATGAGGAAAATCCCTATTTAATACTTCCATATCTACCCTATGATGGATTATACCAATATTTTCATGATCCATATGAGAATTTTTATAATCCTAATCAACCTTATCAAGTGTTTTATTAAAACTATGATGAGCCTTATCAAGTTTCTCATGATCCTTATTATCAAGAGCATGACTCTTACCTTCCTTGTGAACCATATTAGTCTCATAATCAAATTTCACCATTCCCATATGGCTATTATGTTGCACATGAGTGGCCTTCTTTTAAGAAATATTAGATGAGATATATCTCAAAATACTAGCATATGCAAGAATTTTTTTTTCAAACTCTCAGTATGAGGAAGTGAATGGTCTATTTCAAAATGTATCCAATGATCCAAAGGAGAGGAATGAGTTTTTTAATATTGTATTGGAAAATATGTATGATTGGGAGAGAAAATAAATTTATTTAAACTAGTTGTCTCAAGAACCCTCTTGTATTCCTTACTAGTCTTCTTGTGTTTTTTATTCTCATGAAGTTCTTAACCAAGCTCAGTTTGAACCAAAAAAGCTTCCTATTTGGATTAAAGATCATATTAAATATATTAAACATTATTTTAGTTACCCTCCTTCCTTACTTGTACCTCAAGCTAAATTTTTCCATGAGGATAAAGAGGTTTCAGACTTTGATGAGGTAATGGCCAAGTGGAAGGAGTAAAATGTAGAGGTCTTTAAGAATTTATCTTTCCCTCCTCTCAAAGACTCCTTAAATTATTCCATTACCCTAAAGATCATAAAATATGATAATGAGAAACCTTCCATGTCTCATACCCCCTCTCAAATGACTGAATTTCATCACCCTCCCACCATCTCCCTTCTTCAAGAGGAGCATGTTCTATGGAGGATAAAGAAAGAGGTTGTAGTTGTAAGACAAGTTCTTGGAAAGTGTGAAGAGGATGATTCAAGTGTGTATGATGAAGATTTTCTCATTAATACTTCACTTGAGGTATAGGTTGAGAATTAGGTTATAATTAATCTTGAATAAGATATCTCAAGTGTATAGAAGGCTAGTCTTGATGTGTAATAAATCCATGAGATAACACAATCTAAAGTCATAAATGAATTTGAGATACCACATATTGAGAAATATCAAGATATATTTCAAACTAATCTTATTCAAATTAATCAAAATGAGGAACAAAATGATGATTGGTAGCTAAATATTGAATCCCTACAAGAGATAGAAGAATTTATAGGGATATGTTGCACATTAGAGAGAATGTTTATGAGAAGGTTGATCAAGAAACATATATTCAAGATCATGATGTAACTTGGGTTGACTATTAAAATCTCCTTGAAGAGATATATTAACTTGAAAAATATGGTAAGAATGATGAGTTCATTCAAGATTCCAAAAAAGCTCAAGGGCAATGCCTTGATGAGGCATCACTTGATGAGATTGTAGTTGACAAGCATTATGAAAAATATCCTAAAGTATAGATTAGTTTATCTTTATTGGTGATTGGTTTTATATTAATGACTCACTTGAGGAGATGTTAAAAGATTTGGTAGGAAACAAGAGTGGTTCATCAGAGGTCATGTTTAATAAACACCATGCTTTTTAACTTGTGCCATCTCTTAGAAGGATTGATTTCATGAATTTCCCTTTTGATCTAGGTGGATCATGCTTTATCATGGTTAGTTAGATTAGTTTATTTATATTTTGTCTCAAATATGTGATTTATTTTCACATTTACTTTGTTGGTTATTTTCCCTTATTTTGTGTGTTTCCTTTTTGGATAGCACTTGATAGAAGATTAATCATGCCAATGAAGTCAAGATCCCATTGCATGAAGGGATGATCCACTTGAATGGGTCTCAATAGGAGATTTATATTTTTTTTACCTATAAATAAATCAAATTGAGGACACCCTCTTACCCAAGAATAGAAATATTTGTAGAGGATAGGCCAATAATATCCTACCCTCATGATATTTATAGTTATTATCCTTTGAGAGAAATGACCCCTTACTACTCCATTATGAAATTGTTTAAGTAATACACCAAACTAATCATTATTAATACATCTGAATAATACACCATTTGTATATCTTATAAAAATTACACCATCTATAAGATAATAAGGAATATTTTACAATCTGAAATACCTTCTTTTAGATCTGCAAAATCCATTAGGATAATTACCATTTTAGAGGAATCTGATGATATCTTGTGTCAATATTTTTAGAGGTATGAGATTAGTTAGTTAAGGATAGTATTTATTATCCAAAAATTCATCTTCTAGTTTATGGAGATCTAAATCCAAGTGCTCAAATAAACCCTTATCTCTTACTAGCTTGGTCAATTTGATGTCAACATCATACTCCATGAGCTTTGTAATCCACCCTACCCTCTTTTCATTAAAGTCTTTACTCAAGAGGAACTCCTTGGTGCTAGGATGAGAGACCATGAGGTGAATTTTATTTTTTGAAACCATGTGTTTGAACTTATTTATACCTATTATAATAGTAAGGACTTGTTTCTCTACAAATGCGTATTTGGATACATAATCCTCCAAACCTTGAATAAAGAATGTAATTGGTTGTTCAATAACCTCATTATTTTTTTACATAAGCATAGTTGAGATAGTGTCAAGGTTATAAAATTTATATAACATGAAGTCATTAGAACAAGTAGGATTTAAAAGAATGAAAGCTTGAAAATTTTCTTGGTTAATAGCTTCAAAACTATTTTAATCTTCCTTAGTCTAATTGAAAACCTGATTCTTCTTGAGCATGGTTATGATAGGCTTCACCAAAGATGTAAAACTAGGTAAATATATTCTCAAAAAAATTATATTAACTAAGAAAATTTATATTCCTTTGTTGTGTCAGAGAAACTATAGGCCTAGAATAGCCTCTATACACTTAGGGTCAATGGCTAGGCTATCCTTGTAAATAATGTGTCCTATAAGCTTACCTTCATGGATAGAAAATATGCACTTCTTTATCTTAAAGGACACCCTATACTATCTACATCTCTAAAACACCTACCTAAGATGTTTCATGTGATCATTTTCATCCTTTGAGAACCTAGTTATATCATAAAGGTATACTAGCAACATCTCATTGATTAGGCCTTTAAAATCCATATCCATTACCCTCTAAAAAGTGGTAACAACATTTGACAAACCAAAGGGCATCTTCCTATTATCAAATATCCCCCATTTTTTTGTAAATTTTTTATTTAATTGATCATCCTCATTCACCAAAATCTAATTATAACTAGAATACCCATCTAGGAGTGAGAAGCATTGGGAACCTAAAATAACTTGAAAAGTTTTCTCTATAGGGGTTAAAGGGTAATGATCTTTGAGTGACACCCTATTCAGGTCCATAAATCCTACACAAAGTCTAATTTCCCCACTATTCTTCATAAAAGACACAATATTAGCCACCTAAGTTAAGTACTTGATAGGGAAGACTATCTTAGTCTCAATTAGTTTGGTCAATTTCATTCTTATGTGTTGCTCAACTTTTGGGTTAATAGGATTTTGATTTTGCCTAAATGGTTTGGCTCTAGGATTTAATTTAATAGTATGGTGGTCTAGGATAGGGTAAAACCCATTTATATCCTTATATTCCCAAATAAATATATCATGTAATTCTATACATAAGTCAATGAATGCTTATTTTTTAGATGGAGTGCATATGCTACATAGTCTAAGGAACTTGTCCTTGAAGAGTAATACCCTCTCATAGTTATCCTCTTTTTTTGGCATGCACACATTATATTTCATATTTTGGTCATCCTAATTGAATATTATCTCTAGGGTGACCAATCCCTTATGTATCTTGTTTGTTCTTAGTTTTATAATCTGATCTTCATACTAATCATGGAGTTTTTTCTAATTTCTTAAAGAGAACTCACCCTCTTCTTGCAAGAATTATACAATTTGTCAGTCACTTTCCAATACTTGATAAAAGACTTAATTATCAGGAATGGAAGGCCTCATAATGACCTTGATAAATGACTAGTTTCCTCCTTTCTTTATATCAATAGTTGTGTCAACTTGTGCCCCTATTGCATCTAACCTTTCATTACGCTTATTTTGTTCTCTTAGGATTGGTTATATGTTGATTACACTAAACTATTCAAGTAAATACCATCCCATATGATTATAATAATTAAGAAAAAATTTATTCATGTCACTCATATTCCTTATTTTATTAAAAAATATCTCACTATCCCCATACACTTGTAAATTACTGATTTCCTTCCTCTATGCCCATTGAAGGCCATGAACAAGGCCTTTATACTCAACCACATTATAGGTAAAACTAAAATAGAATATATATGAGGAATAATATTGATGTTTATATGGATAAAATAACATAACACTAGATCCTTCACCAATATTTCTCCTTACACCATTAAATAATATCTTCCACATTCCATAACTCGCATCCTCCTCCTTGACAAGTGAAGGTATAGGTGTGAATTCCTCATGTAGGAAATACACCCCCAAATCAATATATTCCATGAAATAATAGCGGTCATACTCATAGGTAATAATAAAATATTCATCTAATAAGAGATCATAAATACCTTCAAAAGGGGAGGATGATCTATCATTTATGGCATGCTCTTCTTGCTCATTGATAGTGCAATTTAGAATGGAACTAGTTTCCACATATGGTTCAATGTGGAACTTGGAAACTGGTTATGTTCTTATTTTCAATTTATCTCCATACCTCATTATAAAATAAAATAAATACCAATAAATAGAAACATACCCTCATATCTTGGCATTGAAATATCTTGATAGGAAAATGGCAAAGTGTGTAGGTAGATCTACCACCACTATGTCTTGTAGAACTAAAAAACATGGGCAGTCATGCAAGAACGCTTTAAAACCTTTGATGATACCTATATAATTATATGGTGTTCCATAAATAAACAACACTCATTTTTTATATGGTTCATACTTCAATTCTAACTTGTCTTCAACTAGTTTAGGCATAACTAAAGTGCTTACCCCACTATCCACAATGTAATTATGGACCAACTTATCTCCCATAATGAGGGTAATATATAAAGGTATGGGATTTTCATACTTTTTGGAAGTTTCAACAATATGACTACATTTTTTAGGGATACACCAATATGCTTTTATGGTTTGGGGGAAATATGGATTTGGGACAACTATTCTTGGAGTAACATCTTTTGACCAAGGATATGGAATACTTCCTAAAGGGATATACTTGTATTTGTATTGTTTAAGGAGTCAATAATATTCAAATGGGAGATACTAATATTTTCATGAATCCTCAGAGGAAATTTAGTACCTTTAATTTGAGGTAATGAAGGTTTTACCACCTTTCCCAAGTTTTGATTCTGAAGAGGTGTGGGTCTTGTAGAGGCTACCAGATTTACATTCATAATTTGTTACTTTAAAGGGGTATTATTTGGAGTTGTATCCACATCTTTAACATCTCCTAAACCTATAATATTTGACCTTTCATTAGATGAAACTAATTTTATCTAATTTAGGACAAAACTATCTTCCATTTTATATTTCATAAAGCTTTCTCCTAAATTGCTACACTCTACGCTTGGTTCTGATTTCATATAACTATCATATTTTGATGTCGAGTAAGGAGTATTCTCTCCTTGAGCCACAAAATCTTGAACTTCCCAATAATTGGAATTCATGAACTTACTTTGAGGCTTCCCCAAATAATTTGGCCATTATTCTCCTTGAACTAGGTTATTATGGACCAAAATAATGGCTCTTATGGTGGGAGTAAAATTTGGATAATAGACATTAGATGGCATATTGAAATTATGTTGACCATTTCCTCTCCCTTAACCATTATTCTAAGGTGTAAATATTTTTTTGTGTGGATGATAATAGTATGAGTATTGGTAGTTTACAATATGTTGATTTGATTTCCTAGTTGAATATTTTAAGATCTTATATTTTTCTTACCAATCAATTGCATCATTTGATTTATTTGAAGTAGTTTTAGGTTTACTATTTATATTTGGGAATGGAGAAAAGTTTAGATGAGTAGTAGGAATGTTAGGAGAGATAGGAATTAAGGTACTTAGAGGGACTTTATCAACTTGGATAAAACCATTATTATCTCCAATAACCACATCATAAGAATCAAGAAAAGTATATCCTCCCATAGACTTTAACATGACAGCTAGATCATTCTTAATAGCTTTGAGATAGTTTGGGAAAACAAAACTTGTAGGGGGTCTCATAGGAGGTAGAAGCCTATTCCATGTCCTTTTAAACCTTTCATTTAAATAATGCATAGAATATTTAGGCCCTCTTTAGATGGCATTAATATGATGGATCAATGATGTATGATCACTCTTGTCCTCATATATTTGATTCAACAACTCCCCAAATACATCTCCCATTGTAATACATCCTTCTAGAAAGGTTCTATACCAATCAAGGGATTTTCCCCTAAGGGAAATGGTAATAAATTTTATTACTATATTAATATAAATGATATTATGGAAATTAAAAAATTTGGATATATCTCTAATGCATTCACTTGGGGTGATAGGACATTCCCCATTGAAATAAGGAACACTATTTGTGGCATTGGGAGGGATATTATCATAGGTAGAAAGGGTTATAGGATTTTTAGTATTGAAAGTTGGGAAAGCATGTTGCCTATCCATGTTACCTTAAACCTCTTCTTTACTCTCTTTATCACCTTGAATTTTAAAATCTTCCTACTCATCAGGCTCTTCCTTAGGGTTTTCATGTGTCAAGAAAGGATCAGGGTACTGAACTTCAAGAGGAAGCTCATGATGAGAGAATGGATTTTTAGAATGATTAACTCTACTATAAGTTGATCTAGTAGTGACCATAAAGCATAAAATAATGATAATTTTTTTTTTAAACTAGATGTTTTACCTTTAATGGAGTCACCAAATGTTGTGTATGAAACACTTATGAAACTATGATATTACCAAGACAATAATTCACCTTAACAAGAAGTGCTTATGCCAATTGTCTCACTAGGCATACCAAAAGTATTATCACTCAATTTTTCACCCCTAGATTGGTAGTTAAATCCTACTCAAATTGATTGAAATAATGGGATTACCCCTAGATCTATGGGTTGTCTATAGTGGGTTAATCCTATAGTTGAAAGGGATATCTCCCTAGATTTATCTTGATTTCTCTTTTAATAACTAGTTGATGTATAAAAAGGGATAAGAAACTATATAATTGTGATAAAACTAGAACAAATAGGTGATACCAAAAAAATTGATTCAATATTATACTATACTTTTGATTAAAAGAGTCATAACCATAATCTATTCTATGCTTCAAGAGAGAACTTCTAACATAAGTATTTCAACCTAGAGAATATGTAAGTATAATAGAGAAGGTGAGAGATTTAATATACTAATAATAAACTAATGAAAATATAAAACACTTAAATACAATAAAAAACTTAAATTTACTCCTAGTGACCTCTAAGAATATAATGTATCCATACCTAGGTCAATACAAGTAAGACAAGATGCAAGGATAGGTAATTTTCTCACTAGTATCTATCAACAACTCATTCAACACACTAAAATATGAAATTGGAAAGCTTGAATTAGATTTATTTTTTTATTAAGGAAAATATGAGTATCAAAATTATAAGGTCTTCACACACCTTTCTTGTGGATGGTATTACAATTCCAAAACTAGGCATACTTATAGCACCAATGTGTGTGTGTGAGAGAGAGAAATCCCATACCAAGAATGGACTCATGGGGAGTTAAAAGAATAGAGAAAATATTATTATATTTAATAAATTAATAGAAGAATAATTTTAAGTATTTAATAGGTGTTATTTTATCTCTTTATCTTTTGAAAACTTCTTTCAAGTCAGAAGGAGTTAGTCCTTGAGGAGTTCCTAAGCCTTCTTGAAAACTAATCTAATCTCTTGTAGGGAGATTTTTAATTTTCCTTGAAATTTCATGGATATACATGTAAAATGGTAGAGTGAAACCTTAAAAATGTATATGCATCATTATATTCCCTTGTAATAGGCTTTCTTGAAATGGGGAGTTAGCTTAACTCATTAGGTTGAGTTTATGATCTTGAGAAATGAAGAGATCATCTAATTATTGTCATAGAGATTGTAACTGACCATTATGATCCTAACATATCATATCACCACATATTTATGGATATTAAGGATAAAAATGACAAATTTTAATGCTTTCCATTCTTCTTGAGAAGTCACTTCAATGTTATTTATCTATCACTAGTTCACAGTTACGCCTAGTTGCACATGTTAGTTCATATGAATGGCTATGAAAATTGAATGGAACCCTAGAATAAGTATTAAGAGAATTTTATTATACCCAATAATAAATTAATTATATTAATAATTCCTTGAAATCATCATAAATCTATTCTTCTTTCCAATTTAGGTAGTTAGGTCTCTCATTCCTAGTACACCTCAAATTGTCTTCTTTGTGTAGACCTGTAAGAATAGTTTCATGAATGGATGAAATGAATTTTTCCCTAATAATTTATAAAAAAATCCCATGGTACCACATAAAATTAATTTCAATCATTCATCCATATTTTTAGCCTTTAAAATCATCAAAATTGCCAAAAGAAAGGGCATTTATGTGTCCATATAGGTGACATCAGTATCAAATTTCATGATGAAGAACACCAGAGATATTTTGTCAAGTTTAAAATGATTATAGATAAAAAATAATACATTTATAACCATTATAATAAAAATTTCTCACATCATATTCATTCAAGAGTTTTAGTAGGGTTTAAGACCCATTTGGGGTCTTAACTATCATTCATAAAGCACCAGCCACCAATTAGCCTCATTCCACCTAGAGAACCTTCTTCACTAACCCACTCAACCTATTTCCAATGGATAAAATTCCCATGCAAAATTTTAGATATGGTATGAATGTGTGAAGTTGTTCCTTGGGTAGAAGACTTAGCTCTCTTAAACTTGAGAAAGGTTTAATTTGTGTTTTGGGTCTCAAAAATCAATCCCATTATTGGGAGAGGTTCAAAAAACTCCAAAAAAATGCTACTCATGATTATACATGATTTGGAGATGATTATTACCCCATGATATACATTCATTGCATTGGTTAAGGGTTTTTGGGTTATAGGCCCATCACCTCCTTGCTATTCCTCAAGGGCATTTAGATTAAAAACTAAGGTTTTGTTTCACCTAAGAGTGTATTGAGACCCCTTATAGGTGTATTTATTATCTCAATTTCCCTCCATGTGGTTTTACATGATTATCTTATGTTTTTGGTTCAAATAGATCCCTTGGTATCAAGACTTCCCCTTGCCAATGGAGTGAGCAAGGTCTGAGACAAAATAATGAGTATGCCTACTACCTATATGACTTTAAAATGATTATTAATGTCTTGATAAACTCATAACCATATTATTTATCCATTCACAAAGTGTTCTCATGCCTATAGATGCCTTAAAACATCAATTTCTCTCATGACTAGATAATTTGAGATAGTGGTTTGTAATTAGGTGATTGTACCTTGTGTGACAGTCTCATCCTAGCATCTTCAGAATTTTAGATGATAATTATAGATTTTGGAGATTATTAACCCTTATATATTAAAACCTTATAATTTATACATGGCCTACAATGTATGAAATCCTTCTTGAAACCTCCAAACTGGGCTTACAACTCTAAGTGACATCCTTAGCTAAATAGTGACACTTATTCCATAGCATCAACACCCCTTCCTTAGTAAATTATCTTTTAGGAACCTCCTTATAATTTATGTACTTGAATATATATAATCCTTAGTAGTGACCATATCCCATATTTTGCATGTATCATTCACATGTGTTTTAAAAGGGCTAGCTATATGTGCACTCTCCTCATGACCAGTAAGTCATTAGGAACCATGTCATCATGACACCTTATTGAAACCTTATAAGGATTATGTGTCACATTTATTCATTTTACAAGACCATATGGAGTCTTAAAATGCTCACTAGTCATATGGACAACTACTATCTAATAATACCAATTTATAACATGAAAAAACATTGAGGTCTGTTGCACTTGTATGCATCCAATGAGTTGATATGATGAGACTAAAAGGCCTCTCAGATCCTTTTCAAGCTCCTAATTCATTTTTATAGAAAAATGAATTCATATTTATAATAAAACTACCCATAAATTAGGGTGGTGGGGTTTAGAGCCTTCTCTAAGTACTTAACTTTCTTAGCATTTATTCATAAATAATAAGATCCTAACCTAAATAATAATGCCATGAATCTCAAGCCCATTTGGGTCCCCATACATGGTGAATATATTAGGATCCATCTCTCCATATTTTGTATGGAATAAACACTTAGACATAACCCTTGCAAGGTTGGCAAGGGACATGATGAAGTGAAAACTAATTATTTTTCCATTTTTGATCTTTTTAAAACTCTCTAAAGATTAAAAATAATTGAGGATGTGGAGAGTCACTTCTCACATGTTCACCCTTGAATATGACCATATAAATGATTAGAAATACCCCCTTTACCTTGATTTTTCCTTCTTTAAGCATTAAACCTACAAGGTCTAAGTAACCTCTAACTTGATCTAACATTAATAAAATTATAAAACATCTTTTAATTTTTTTAAAAGTATATGTTATACATACCATACTTTATATTCATCTTATAAATGACTTTAGAACCCTTAAGAAGCAATTTTCAAGTGTAGAGAGTGCTAGTGAGAATAGAAGACCTCATAGACTTGACATTTGATTTGACCAAGACCATACAAGACCTTATATGGAATATATTTCACCCCATATGATAAATTATGCATGAAATAATATTTGAAAATACCCCCATTATCCATAGTAAAAACCTTAACATCCCCAAAAACCTTAATTTATGCTAAGAAACCTTAATTTCTCTAAGATTATTAAAAATGGATTTAAATTCATGATTTAGAAATGAAATGGCATGGATAATCTATGAGGACCTAAATAAACTTCTAAGAAAAGGGGAACATGAAACAAACTTAGACTCATAGAGGTCAAAATGTTGTCACATTTTGATAATGCCTAACATGGACCAATGAGAGTTATGTGATCTTTTCCTCCATTCCCTTAACAAATAAATTAGGGAAGACATATAAAATTTCCCATGTTATTCATATAAATAGGATCTCAAAAGTGCACTATAAATTGACCAAGAAACCATTAACAATATATGGAAAACCTATGGAACCAATGGGTGCATCATCACCCCTAGTCAAAATAATGGGGGATCTTAAACTATGAACCAAATCCCAAATAACATGAACAACCAAGGTCCTAATATCTCAAACCATAATAGGAATGTTATTACCGATGGTGTCACCAATAAAATTAAGAAACAAAACTCCATAAACAATGGTCATTACCTACCTATAAATAACACCACCAACACCAACATTTTAGGTGTAAGAATCAAAGTCCTCCTTCCATTCATGAAAATAATTTTTACTAACCATCACCTTGTCATGGACAATATAAAAACCACAACCAAAATTAATATTATTCAAATTAAAAATACCTTAGAGGGTTTGGGTAGAAAGGACAAAACATGAGACCTAGGTATTATGATCTATTAGACCTTGAATTTTAGCGAAGTGTATTGGTAATGGCATAGAATAATCATGGAGTAGAAGGAGATGATGTGAAAGTTATACAAGTGCATAATACCATGGCAAAAAATATCATAGCATGAGATTACCCAATTATAATGGAGGCATAATAAATGGATAACCTAAAAGTGAATGGATCGAAATATCAATGAAAGACTTAGGAAGTGCAAAGTGGGAAATGGTTGAGTGATTCTCAAGGTTGGAACAAACTTCAATCACACATGATTTTGGCACCATCCCACATTGAGATAGACACTTGGTAATGAGTATCCATCACTAAATGGGAATATAGGATCATAAAATCTATGGTTCTTAAGAAAACAATGTAGATAGCTTCCATGACTCTTAGTTCACTAGAGATCATTGTCTAGTCACTAGAAGTGTCATAACTATTATAACAACTTGGTCGAGGATAACCAAGTATAAATACCCCTATTCATGTATTTTTAATGTTGTTGATCATGGTTATATAATGATGGATTGTTGTCAAATTTCATTGGATAAATCACATTTATTATTATAATCTTGTTGTTATGATTCAATTCATAGCTAAGTTATATTGATGAGTTACACATTACATTTATTATGTAATCTATCGATTTATTATGGATATGATGAATATAATATATTTTATCTAAACATGATCTATGTGAACTTTGTATATAATGGTGATGTTCAGTTTAATCATAGTTGTTCACTTAATTTAATAGAGGGCCACATCTATGTATTCCTTTTTTTGGATAGTTATTGAATGAGATATGTGTTTGAGCACCAGTATATGATAAGTACAATTGTGCATAACAAAATACATAGGAAAAAAATTTTGTTTATGTGCTTTGGGTGAGCATGTAAGTCTCTAAGTCTTGTGTCAAATGCTAGAACACCATATTTTTGGGTACTATTTACTTTAATGCATGCCTGGGGAAAGGTCTACATATAAAAATAACCCAACATTTTGGTTCTATTATTGGGACATATAGTTCTTGTTGCATAGTGATGGAAAATGTTTGAATGGTTATCTCTCAAAAATATTAAATGATGAAATACCATTGTCAAAGATAAATCTATAGTTTCATATCTTGAACCAAGAGTTTTTTTGCATCTGTTAGTTGAACAAAATATCTATAGTTCCTTATATGAAACTTTCTTTATGGAAGACCCTATTCATTTTCTAATTTACTCATAGCCTATTTTTAAGACTAGTTAATAAATATTGGATGAATTATGGCTTGGATAATAGAGCATAAAATGGCCTTAGCACACTTGGTAGTGCCGTAGACATGAGATATTGATGTCTGGTAGAGATGGGTGTTAAATAGATACATCTTGGAGTACATCGTATCCACTTATTCTTGTTTAGAAGAAGCAAAGTTCTAGTTTCTTTGAGAACTATGTGATCAATATCTTAGTCATTTTCCATTGTATGTGAAGATGTTTTTATTTAATTTAGACTTGATGTTTTTCCTATATAAGGATAAAGTCCTCTTTGTATGAGAAACATAGTTGAGAGGGGAATGTAATGGTGTTTTTAAAGGATTGTTGGTTTGAAATGGTAGTCAATTAATGGGATTTACATAAGTGAAAATATGATGAAGATTAGTGAAATATTATAGATGGAAGTGATATAGGAAGGGGATGGGAGGACTCAAGAAGTGATGTTAGTATTTTCAAGGAATCATAAGAACACAAGGAGGAATCCCAAACTTTTGGACTATAACTAATTTTAGCTTTAGTATATGTGGGAGAATCTATTTAGACAGTAGAGACTAAAGAACTTGAATTAAACCAACCCAGTTCCCTAACCATAGTTCAATCTCATGATTTTGAGATAGATGAATTAATAATACACAACTAGGATATAGATAGTGTAGAGTTAGAGACTAACCCTATAAGAGAACATTTAGTCGAGAAATTTTTAGACCATAGTTTATTAACTCTTTTTTATCCTTTTCATGATAGTTTTATTGCCTAGCTTGATATGCCTATTGGACCCAACATAATTAGTGGGTAAAGTACTAGTCTAAATATAGGAAATTCTCCTACTATAATACCCAATGTCTCAGGTGTTTTTAGTGCCATTGGGATGAAGGAGGTGTACTAAGTGGTGGATAGACTTGCTGACTAGGAGGTGGTACAAGAGTAAGTGGTAGACTTCCCCCTAAGAATAAGAGGATTCAAAACTTCTAAGAAATAAATATTACAATTGTCTCAACCACCTACCATGTACTATGAAAAAAAGCTTCATTTTCCACAATATCGAGGCATGGATAATGTTGTGGAATAGGTTCATAAGTGTGGACTCATCTAGAGAGTGCATGGCATAACCCCCTTTAAGTGGAAAATAAAAAAATTTGTAACCATAATTTTGTAATTAACACACAAATGGTATAGGAACATGTTATCTTCAACAAGTACTAGTTGATTATGACTATCTTAAGATAGCATTTTTCTAAGAGTTTGAACAATAAAGTATGTTGTGCTGAAAGATATTAAATAAGAGCTAACTGAGAGTGTGTGTGAGTATGATGCATGATTCAAGACAGTCCTATCTTAACTTTAATTTTATATTAATGTATTTTAGCATGCTTAGTGGTTTTTAAGAGGTATGTTCCTCCCCTTTTGATGGATATTATCTTAGAGAACCTTTACCATCACACATGAGGCTTTGGAAGCTTCCTTTTGTGCTAAAGATATTAATAGCATTGACATTAGAATCAATAATTTAATGGAAGATAAAATATCTTAAATGGAATCATATCTAGAGAATATAACTACAAACAATGATCATGACACTCAAAGTGGCATATGGTGTACCTATTGTGAGTTTGAGGCCCATAATAGAAACAATTATATTCATAAAGACATCTAAACTATACTAAATTAGTCATATGAAATTTCCCATGAAGAGAATGATGTTCACTCTTATCCTTTGTTACAATGTGTGACACAATTTAAAGTGTCCAACTACTACAAGATATGTAATACATATACCCATGACACTAATGATTGTTGAATTAGAAGTGATATTCATGAGGCATGTGTGTGAGGTATGCATCAATATTATATTTCAAATAATCAAGAGAATGGTGGATATTATGGACTATGTCAAGGCTAAGGATGAGGATGAAGAGGCATACATTTTCCATAATAGATGTGATACAAATGTGGTTCTTCATATCACTACTAGTGAGACTACCTAATCCATCCAGCATGTGTTTTTTATAAAAATCAGCACCATTTGGAAGAATTTCCTAATTTGTACATGTCTATCATAAAAGAAAGGAATGAGAAGGGTACCAATATTACATGCATTGAGAAGACACACTATAGAATTTTTTTATCACTCCAATAGACCAATAAGTTAACATTATAATGTAATGTGGTGGACAGTCTCAATCTACATCCATTCCACCCATTGAGAAGGTATAACATGAAGAGCCTCATGAAACTAGGTATCCTAATGCTTAGCAATAAAAATAAATTCTCAAACATACTATTAATTTATTAAAGTAATTAAAATGGAAAATATAATTTCTTAAGGACCATGATGTTGCCCAATGTGTTGATATACATAAGGTTATATGTCATCAAAATGTGGTGAAGGATGACTTCCAAGAGCTTTGAAATATCCTTTTAGCTAAGAATATTTTACCATAGTAAGTAATTGTCTTAAATATCATATGCCAAGGCTAATTGAAGATCATTGAATAAAAAATTCTTGATGAAAAGATACTCTAATTCCTCCTAGCCTAGAAGAGGACAAAGAAATATTTTTCTTCCAATCCCTAGTTGCATACACTTGGTCCTTTCAAATCAATAATTTTCACTAATTTTCTAATTTTTTAATTGCATATTTAAATCATAAATTGGCATAAAATTTTAAAATTCCATAGTAATTTCAAAATTTTATTTTCTTCCAAACCCTAATTTCATTCACTAGGTACATTTAAATCAAGAATTTTGAAATAATTTTCTAATTTTTTACTTGAATATTTAAAATCAAAAATTCAATTTAATTTTTAAAATTCCATAGTAATTTTAAAATTAAAAAAAAAAATCCAAACCCTAGCTACATATACTAGGTCCCATTACTTTTGAGGTATCACCTTGCATGTTTATGAGCTTCATATCCTTTTCATGCATGATCCAATTCATTATTTAGATTAAATTTGTTTAATATTTTCTTCCATTATTCAAGTTTTTTTCCTTATGCCACATAATCTTATTGAATGTCTTCCTTTGATATGAAGTGTAAGACTTAGTGAAAACCTCCTAAACTCACTCGGATTCCTTCAACTTGACCATATACCATGGATAAACAACTAGCTCAAGTTCCTGTTATAGATCTTACACATCCATATTACACCAATTTCCATGAGAATAATTTTGACAATGAGTAGTATGATAATAACAATGATGATACAAATATCAAAGTTCATGACCCACCACATCATAACCTTGATCTACTTCCACCTATTATTGATAATGAAGTTGTCCTCAACAAATATTTGATCCTACAAAGTTTTCAATAAAAACTTAGGGAAAAACCCTGAAATCATACTCTTATTTTACAATCTATCATGGAAATGAAAAAGGCTAAACAAGTTGAGTCTTCCATTCCTTTAGAGTAACTAGTTTCATATGAAACTATGGGGGAAACTATGTCTCAAAAACCCCCTATAATATCCCAATAGACCTCTATGTCACCACCAGCTATAACTAATACATCTTTGTCTTTTGATGTGGTATCCCTTGTGCAAGAGATAAAATTTCTTCAATCCAAGGTGATATATCTTAATAAAGGTACTTCTAGACCTACACAAGCCTTGGATTATTTTTCTCTACTTCATACACCATTAGCATGCCATATTACTTATACACCCTTACCATAATGTTTTGTTCAACCTAAGCTCACTCTCTATGATGGCAAGGGTGATCCATAGACACACTTGAGATATTTTCACATAGCATGATTGGACTATGTGCCAAATGACTAGCTCCTTACCAATATATTTCCATGAAGTCTAAAGGATTATGATTTACAATGGTTCTATAGTCTACTGAATAAGTTAGTTAATGAATTCAATCCTTTAGATGACATCTTCATAGATCATTTAAACATTAACATTGGTGATAAGGTTTCTTGTGCCCAAGTTGCATAATAGAAACAAAGGTCAAATGAGCATCTCATAGATTTTGTTCTTTGATTTAAGACTATTTTGGCTAAGATGACTAGCCCCATAGTTGATTAATAGTTACAATATCTCTTCAAATAAAGTCTTCTACCAACCTTTCATAAATCAATAATGTTTAAAATATTCTCTTCTTTCACTAAGTTATGTCATATACTAAAGGAAAGGGAAGTCAAACTAATTTCAACGGGAAAACTCAAATACATGAGCATATCAAAAAAAACAAACAATAGTAACAAAATATTCCCATACAAATTAAAGGTTAATGATATCAAGATTCAAAATCAACCAATAGTTAATGTGACTTTAGAGCCCCCTCAACAAGTGGTTTTATCAACACCTCCTTGATGAACTTTTACCAATCTACTAGTATCTTTAGCTAGATTTTTGTAGTACTTATTAGAATGTAATATCATATCTCTCCCTCATATTTAAGAAGTTGATCTAATAAAGCATCTTCCATGTTGATATGATCAAAATTCATTTTGTGACTTTCATAGGGCACTAGGCCATATAATAAATAGATGCATCAATTTGAAACACAAGATACAAGACTTGATAGATGGCAATGTTATTGATCTTGGCACTCTAGTTGAGCCTCCTCAGGTAAATAAAAAACAAGGTAAATCTTTGAAAATATTCTTATATTCTTTCCCACAACATTCTAAATAAGAGATAGGAGATACATCAAGTGTTCATCATGCATATCATGCACATCCTCCACCAGCTACATATCAAGCACCTTCAGTTGAGTTACATCCTTTTAGCCACATGATTAGTGTATACACTTTTAGAGTTATATCTAAACCTTAAATATCATTCTTATAAAAATATATAGTTGAAGATGATTTGGATTATCATACACTCTTTACCATATCTTACATTCATAGTCATCCCATTTATAGTGTTCTGATAGACAATAGATCCATCATGAACATGTGCACTATGACATTACTACAACATTTAGGATATTATGAGTAGGATATTACTTTGATGGACATAGTTATCTATAGATTCAATGGGCATATATAGAGTTCATTGGGTGAGATTGTGCTTCCTCTACAGGTTGGTCCAACACATATGGCCACACTATTTACTATTACTCTGAGTGTAAGAGTTTTTGATATGTTACTTAGTAGATCATAGATTTAGAAACTTTGAGTAGTACCTTATACAAGTCATATATTCATGAAATTAATTCATGATAATAATTTTTTTATAGGTGGTGGATTTATATATGAGTAACCACTCCCCACTTCAGGTCCTTCTTCTATATTACAGTCACTAGTTTTAGCTATGCCACTAGTTTTAGCTTTTCAACTAGTTATACATCTTCTTCTAGTTTATATTTATACATAGTTGAGGCCTTCCTCGCTAGCACAAAGAGTTTATACACTTCCACAGAGGTCTTTTTTATAGTATACATAGTTTCAAGACTCCAGATAGTTATCATCTATAGTGTTCACACTCAAGGTAGTATCATTGAGGTCTCATGCCTCTACACATAAAGTACATGTTCAAAGATATTTTCCTACTACTAGATGGGTCCCTAAGATCCCTACAGTTACATCCACTTCTCATATTTATAGGGGGACCCAATAGTCAGTTTATACTATAGAGATTTTAAAGCATTTACAACATATACAACTTTCAAATCCTTAGTCTCAGCCCTTCCATCATGTTTTACTATCACACACGATCCCTCTCCTTGATACAAGACACCATGATATGGAGTCTCTCATGAGACTCATTGGTTAGTATCATTTATTCTTAATGTTTCTTGTATATATATCCTTCTCAACTACTTTTACATAGTCTCCTTATGATTGATTACACTTAACTTATATTAAAACTACAAAAACATTTAAATATATCAAAAAATACAAAAACATTCAAATATGTCAAAATACCAAAAATAATATAACATTTCAAAATACAAAAACATTCAAATAATTCAAAAACACAAAAACATTCCAATTGTATGCATTATCCATGATTTACATTTTTGCTACCTTGTTTGACTTACATTTTTTATTTTATGATATTATTTGTTGATTTATCTACACTACCATGCTTCACTTGTTCTTCTTTAAGTGTGTGAAATGACATCCAGATCCTTGATTACTTCACTCTACCCATTGAGGGGGCATCCTAATTCTAAATTCATGACATACATCAATATATTTACCGATAGGGGGAATCTTCTACATGACTACACCATCCAAGTTATGCCATTCCTAAACCACACACTCTAGTTATCATGTTGATGTATATTAATCACTAGTATATAACACTTATTTATTTCCTAGCTTATAACTAGTATTGTACTCCATGTCTTGCATACTTTCACTTCTTGCTTTGATTAGTTAAATACAATCATATTTCTAGTAAATTACATGCCTTCCTTTACTAGTTTGTTTAGCTAGATGTGATTACATTTCTTAGTTCCTATTTTATCTCTTGTATATGCCTTAGGACATTTGCTAACGTCCTTTGCTTTTATTCTTGTTTTTACCTTAGGACATTTGCTAATGTCCTTTGCTTTTATTATTTTTTTTACCTTAGGACATTTGCCAATGTACTTTACTTGCACTCTTATATGTGATTGTGGCTCTCATGCCAACCTTGATTGTTTTAATTATATGTGTATGTGGAATTTTAACATGCCTTGTAAACTTGCTTTCCAAATTGAGTGACATGTGCCCATGTGCCTTGTTTGTTTTTCCACTCTTGTATGCTTCTTTCCTCTTGCCTTGTGTGCTTATTAATTTATTTCTTTTCAACTATTTACAATTCCATGATCCACATCATGCATTATTTTTGATTTCTTGGATGCCATAATGGACATCATGTTCCATCCCTCCTTGACACCTAATAACTAACAACTAACATTTCCAGATTTAGTTGAATACTTTACACATGATATTACATTGTTATAGATATCTAGGCATACCCCTATTTGATCTAATAATATCCAATACACACCATGTTATATCTTGAGATATATTATTGATTTTCATTTATATATCATTTATTTCATAGAATAACACACTTGTAGGGTTCTTTCTTCTGAGGGTAGTCATTACAATGTCCTCATTCCTATCCTTAGAAGAGGGGGAAACAAACAAGGGTTTTGTCACAAAGATTAGATCTCTTACCAATCAAAAAATAGTTTCCAAAACACTCAAAATAATAATTAGAGGTCAAACTAGGTAGAATAGACCAAAAAATAGTGATAATTCTAGAACAGTCTTTAGTTTTAGTAAAGAACAATAACATCAAACATGGATAACAATGCTAAACACTAGGGTGTCTTGTTTCTAATGCTCTTGTCCAAATAGAAAAAAACCTAGATTTTCTAGAAAGTGATATAAAGATAAGCTCAGCTATAGTTTTGCACATATAGACTAATTTAGATTCAGTAGTTTTATTCAAAAAATCTAGATATAGGGGGAATCATGCATGGCATGATGGATCTAACTTCTAAATAAAAATCCATGTTATAGACACTAGTGATTGGGATCCACATGAATGGCACATTGGTCTTCTTTTCTTTTTGAGTTTGGTATACTACCTAAGCATTCTTAGTAGTTGTATGCCTTATTTTATATGTAGGTGTTTGGCATAATTTCAGAGTGTTTTTCATACAAACCTAACCTTTACATTTTTATGTGGCTTCCACATAAGCCTATGACCTAGTTTTGGAGTAGTTTTCATACACGCCTAATCTCCACCTTTTTTTTAGTTGGAAAAGATTGCCCTAGTTTCCAATACACATTCAGCTATCCATGCCACATTGTCAAATTACAAAGCATTCATAGGCTTCATGAGCCATCTCATACAATACACATTCATACCAGTATCAGTTTATAGCTTACTTCATAGGGAAATGATGGAGCCAAAGGGCTTACCTTTATATTCTTGAGCAACCTACTTAGAGGGATTAGACACATAGTCCAAACATTGATTAGCATATGCATGATCATATAGCTTCACTTAGTGGGTGATGATGGAGCTAAAGGGCTAGACTTTGCATTCTTGAGCTACCTACTTAGAGGGATTAGGCACACAGTCCAAACATTGATTAACACATACATGAACATATAAATTTACTTAGTGGGAAATGATGGACCCAAAGGGCCAACCTTTATATTCTTGAGACACCTACTTAGAGGGATTGGACAAATAATCCAAACATTGATTAACATAGAAATGATCATATATCTTCACTTAGTGGGCAAGGATGGAGCCAAAGGACCAACCTTTGTGATCTTTATCCACTCTAGGGGAATTGATCACTTAGATCCATTCATAATATTACTTTTGGTATAACACATACCAAGCATATCTAGCACATATATCATCACTCAACATCACTATAGGTTTTGTATTGTTCTACATAACTAGTAAGGTGTATTTATTCCTTTCTCTTCCTCTCTCTTACCTAGCTTTATATGTTCTTATTTTAGATATAGAGTATCTAGTAGGAAATTATCTACTCTTGATTTTATTTTTCATATTTACACTTCATAATGTGCTCTCTCTATGCACACCCATCATCACATACCTTCATGGGCTTCACCCTTATGGGTAAGTTCAACTATGTTTTCTTTATTTCTTTTATCTTAGTATTTTGCTTTGCAACATCACTAGAATAAAGGTGGGGTAACTGTAGTCATATGAAATGTAAAATTTGGTAGCTTGATTATGGCTTATGACACCCAATCCATAGGTTCCTCTTGTATTCTCTCATAACCCTTACAAGCATCTTTTTATTAATTCCTAGTCATCCATAGGCTTTCAAGACCTCATTCTAGCACAACTATGACCCTTTTTCCATGCATATTCCATCCCATAGGTCATGTACCCTTAGGATAATAGGATGAAAGTTAGACTATAGCACTATAACTTAGGGTGTCGCCTCTTTAGTGCTCCTATCCAATCAAAATTTGAGCCCAAGTGACTATTATTCCCTGATTCCTCTTCTTCATTATGTAGGCCAAGCATGAATGCATATAACCCATGGCCAATAGATCTCTATAAAATCCCATTAAAATTTCATTTATAAGGTTGGTAATTATTTTTAAAATAAATAAATAATATAAACAAGACCACTAAGGAAATTTTCCCTTTTTTCTACTTATAGCCAACTAATATAACCACAAGCTCATTCAAACCCTCACACCCAATTTAGAATCTTTGCATCTTCATTACATTATTTCATAAAGCACATCAAGTGGGAGAATTGAATATGGCTTGATCCCTCTTTGGAGTATTGGTATGTAGGTAGTGTGACAACATAAGGGGTGTGGATACATGTTCAATGCACTTTATACACACTAACCCCCCTCTTTCTCCAAGTCTTCATTCAAGTTCAAACATAAGCAAGACCTAGGATTGGAGATTAAATCATATCTACAAGGATATTAATTGATATTAAAGACTTTAAATTTCATAAGTAGGTTAATATAGGGATAACAGATAAAACCCAAAAAACTTAGATCTTAGTGACTAGTTTGGACAATAAAAGTAGGACTTAGATTATACCATCAAACCCTGAAGTGTCCTATTTTTGGTTATCCTATTCTTTTAGTAAATGAAATATAGATCCTAATTTTTTATAGTGTTTTAGTTTTACAGATCTAGTACCAACTTCTATCTCAACCATCTTAGTCATATTTAGGCTAAGTTACATTTCTCCTCACTTATTACTATTTTTAGAAAAAAATTAAATTACAAATCAACTTATACAAATCAGTAGCTTAATTATTAAAATATTATTTATTGATTTAATTAACTCAGACCATTAACTAAACTAGGAATAGGACTCCAATATTCCCAAAACTATTAAATCAACCTGCTAGGAGACTCTTACTAGTCATGTCACTCTTCAAACCCCATCACCCACACTTCTAAACTCCACATAGCCTGCATAAGACACCTTATTGACATCTAGATGAAAATGGATGTGAAGTGGAGGGAAATCAATCACATTTTCATATCAAATAAAGTACAACCACTCTACATACCACCATGAAAGAGATACATAAGTTTATTGATTAGTCTAAGTAGGTGTATAAATACAAACAAGAAGATTTTCTTCAGACATAGAAGAGGGATACAATACAAGGCCATAAGGCCTAAATATATATAAGGATGGGACATTGAAAGAAGAGAGAGCATCATGGAAAAATGGAGAATGGGTTATAATTGAACCTCCTTCATTCCACCATTAGTTATAAGTCTCAACATTTGCTCCATATTCTATTTATATATTTCTCTTATGGTTGAATAGGTAACTTGAATGAGATATTTAGATCATTTATACCTATTCTTAGTAAAGTTTGAATTTTCAATAATCCATGAATTCCACCCTTTTGCCACTTATTCTCCTTTCATTAGTTACCAACATTGAAAGATGTCTAGTTAAAACCTTTTTCATGAGGTATTTAGTGATGTAACTCTCCCTCATATGCCAATAAGGCTTGATAAATAACCTACTCTATAATTACCATTAAGTGTGTATTTATTTCCCTTTAATGATCAATTACCAGTCATAATTTCTCTATGTTAACTCTTTTATAAGTCTCTCTATGCCAACTTTGAATTCTCTTATTTGAATAAGTAGGCCAAATAGGCTAATTAGGCCTACTTTCCTAATTATTATCATTTGGTAGCCATGAAACCTATAAAAACCTCAATAATTTATGGATGACTTTTATGTTTTAAATGACATCGTACATCATAACACATGCCTTATTGAGTAAGAAACAACTGCAATTGTGTCAAATAGCTGGTTATGTCACCTTGTCCTTTATTTCTATAGACTGGCTCTTTAGAAGAAACCCATAGATGCATTTTCATTCATTTATTTGATATATTTATGGATTTAATATATATAATAATTGTTAAACCTTCCATTCCAATGATTTGCATCTCGCAGAACAACCTTATGCCTCTCTTTCTACCTTTTTTACTGAAAAAGCAAAGTATTATGACACTTTTGTATAGATTATGTACAATCAAGTACCATGAACAAGTCATCCTCTTAGAGTAATTTATGTTCCAAGTTTTTTAATACAATTATATGTCTCTATGATTCCAAAATGTCAAGGTTTACAAAATTGTGTCTATCTAGGGTTTTAGAGAGGTTTTGGGTATCCAGGACTCTTAAGATGATTCATAGAGTACAAAACCCTAAATAAAA
This sequence comes from Torreya grandis, assembly GCA_037957365.1. NCBI lineage: Eukaryota > Viridiplantae > Streptophyta > Pinopsida > Cupressales > Taxaceae > Torreya > Torreya grandis. The sequence continues at coordinate 1,952,445 of JARHVA010000785.1, read as the reverse complement.
AATATTGTCATGTATTTTAGGTTAATTCACCCATATAACTTCATTTACAAAATATATTTCACATGTATAATATGCATCAAGATAGGTACATAGAAAAGTGGGCTTGTATTCTTATGTATGTAGTTTAAATAGGTTAACCGTCTTAACCTTTGTTCATAAAGGTGGACCCTAAAAAAAACCTAAATACTCCATTTATTTCAAGTTCATATTTGTGCCTAAAATTTTCTAAGATAATTCTCTCCAAGTCTCCTTTTGGTAAAAGATACAAGATCTTGAATAGAGGGCTTGAACTATCTTCCTAGACTCTGTGGTTTAAGTATGACCTTAAGACTAGTTTGATGTTATATTTGCATATAAATACTTGAAATATAGTTTTTATACTTGAATAATCCTCTCACACATTCTCCTATTGTCCAACTTACCTAGGGAGGGTTTGAATGCACCCTAAGGTATTGTGAGTCTTATAGGCCAAAAATGCCTAAACTATGTTTGAGGGTTTAGATGGCCTATAGGTGGTCTAAGGGTTCTATATCATCATAAAATTCCATATCTCAATTGTTTAAATCTATGAAATTACCTTATAATAAATCAAAACCCCTACTCTACTCCTCTTCCTTAAGTGGTCTGTTATAGGTCACTATTTAGACTTGCTAAGTCTAATTGTGTTTGATAGTAGCAAGGAATATGAGTGGTTTTCACTCTTTATCCACTATATGATATATAAATTTATAATTTATATAATCCATATTCAATTTTTTAAACCCCTCAAGTCTAATAATTCATTCAAACCTACCTCTACATACCCTACATAGTCAGGTTCAATGTCTCTAAGAAATTGCATTCATGTAACCCTAAGGGCCTTATTATATGCCCTTATACCACCTTCTAATAGTATAACATGTTATACAAATCCTTATACATATCTATCTCTCAAAATTCTATTTAATTCTCTAACCTACCTGAGTTGGGAAAAAGGGTCTCTATCTTAGATGCACAAGCTTGAATTTCTAACTAGTCCTTAAGATATTTTGATTTAAAATATAAGTGTCATTAATCTCACATAGTATTTAAGTACTTACCATCACCTTTAATTGTATTAAAAATCCTTCATGAATATTAATCTCCCTATTTAGTTCTCAAATCTCCAATTTTCTAACTTGGCCTCTTCAAGGAATGTTAATAGGCTAGGTTCTATCTAAGATAAAATAGCAAATGTTCTGAATAATTATCTATCCCTTATAATAGTATGAGAAGATTACTCTAGTTAAAATGACTACTTTTACCAAAATTTTAGGTGTGATCATATATGTATATGCCTTAAAACAACTAACTTTCCCAAGACTATTTATGGTGTTGACTATATTTCTTATCTTTGTATGACACTTAGGTTTGTTTGGGCCTATGTTTTTGGATTTTCCTCTCTTGAGTAATGAATTGAGTTAAAATTTATAAGTGTATCACAAATAATGTGACATTTAACTCATACATCCTCCTTGAGTCAAGCCTAACATTGATGTAGGTTCAATTTTCAACTCAGTGGCTATAGTAATTAAATGCATCGTAGTTTAGGTCTCTAAGACTTCTTAAGGATCTTATTTGATTAAATACTATATCACAAGTGAATATATTCATCTCATTATATTATTCCAATATTTAACCCTCATTACTCTATTTTATTTTGTTCTTCACCCTATCACAGTAACACTTTATGCTAATTTTAGGAGATGTTTTTAGCATAAAGGTTAGGTCATATTTATCCTTTGATTTTTAAGACTTCATCCTTTACATTTTAATGGTATGTATGTATATCATGACCTCATTTTAAGCTTCACTTACCTTTAAAGTATTCAATCATTTCACTGCCCATTTCTTGGGCTCATGACTGAGTGTTTTTATATATATGATTGCAGGTTTCTCTCTTACGAAATTGACTTTAGATCAACCTAATGATCTTGTTGAGAAGATTTTAAATCAACCCTATTACCAATTATGGGATTTAAATGATAAATTAACTTCAATATCTTACTTAAGGTCTTAGTGTTCTTATTGTATTGTACCTATTCTTAGCATGGTCATAGGTGATCATGAGACACCTCTGTACACACTAAGTACCCTATGGAAAGAAGACCTTGAATGATCATAGAGGCCTCATAGTAATATTTTGGGTTTTAATTTCATCTTGTATTTGAATTTTCACCTATTATATCACCTATATTTCAATCATAACATTCCAAAAAAGACTATCTATAGGTGACTATTGTACTCAATGTTGTATAGGTGTTCTTTTGCTACTTCAATAGGGTATATGACCTATATAGATCCAACCTTCCATGATATTATAAATTTTAAGGGTTATAAGGTGTGTATAGGTATATCTCACATAGTTCATGTTGTCATCAAATTTTATAGCCTAAGATACTCTATCAAGATCCTATAATTTGATGCAACATTGAATTATCTCTCAAGTTGTGGGGACTTGAAGAAGAGATGAATCTCTATATTATAAGGGCTAGCTCCATATATTCTTCTTTGAATGTCTATCACCTAGTCTAATGATTGTTTATGAAAAGATTTAGAAGCTTTCATAAAATGGAAACTACACTAAAGAGGTGATCCATCAAGACATATTACATAGACTATTAGACTTCTACTAAGCAACGATGTTTTTCAAGACCAATTCTATGCATTGAAGGATCCTAACATAGTATTTCAATGTGAAGGTAGCATACTTGAGAAAATAAATAAGATAAATGACCTAGGGGAATATTACACACCATAAAGACAACTGCATACTTGAAGAAGAGCCTAGTACATTCAACACACTTAACATGACCTGTTAAAATCAAAACTCTTGCTTAAACATGAAGGATAAAGGGAGTAAGGATGATACTATCACTTAGATCCACTATAAATCACTCACACACTTATAAAACATGCTCACAAATTATAATTAAACTTTTATTCAATTTTAAAATACAAAGTGTAATGTCATATTAGCAAGGCTTTACCATACCAACTATGGTCTCTTTTATAATGGTTAAAATGGCTCAATTTATAAAACTTGGGAGAAGAGAGAGAAGAGAAGTTAAAAAGGCACAAATACAAGTTTCCACAAGATAAAATAAGTTAAAATTCATTTTTATGAAGATATGAGGTGATCCATGAAATTTCAAGAGCTGAAGTGTCATTTTTAATCATCCAAAGCCTACAAAGTAGTCAAGAAACTCCTTTTGCATAGAAAATTGCCCCTCATGATTAGCCTTCCAAAACTACCTTATCATTTCAATTTCTAAAGTATAATGATGTATTTGAGTGATAGGGGTTACTAATAATCCTTCACATGAATTGGATAGGTTCTTGATCATACCTATCAATTTGGCCATACACCATCATTCAAGATAGTCCCAAAATGAGCTCTCTCCATGCACCTTTCAAACTTGGCACCTAAAATTTTACTAATTATTTATTTTTGTCTATGAAAAATGGTGAATTAAACTTTTAATATTTTTCCATATCATCAATTTCAATAAATTATCCTTAAAAGTCTTTCCAAATTGAAATTCACCACTTTTTCCTAAGTGTTTGCTATTTGCCCACTAGATTGGTTGAAATGAAAGAGATAGAAGATAGGCTTATGATATTATAAACCTGATAAAATAACCATTAGGAATTATAAAAATTCCTAAACTATCCCACAAAAGTGATTAGGACTCTTGAAAGTTATCCATGCCTGAAAATACCATAAAAAGGTTAAAAAGAGCCCTATTTTGACCTATTTGGTATAGGTCCATATACCAAATTGCATTAGAGGGTGCATGAGAGAGTATTTTACATTTTAAAAAAGTTTAATTTCATCTCCAATTGATATTCATGCTTAATTTTCAATCTCTTCCCAATCAAATCCTTGAGAAGGGTTTGTAAGGGTTTTGAGGTGGTTTTCATTGTTAACATTCGTGCATAGCCATGGCACATTGGAAATCACATAAAATTAAACTTATGTCTTCTCAATGACCCCCTTAAAATTATTTTAATGTATCAAGGTCCCATTTAAATTCTCATGAAAGATATGAGCATTCCAGGATGGCCATTCAAGTCATTTTCAAGCATTTTACAAGGTATGAGCACATTCTAGGCCAAAAGATGGCTTCCTGGAAGATATATTAAAAACCATAAGTTTAATCTCAATTTAAACTACCCTATAAAAATTATCTAATCCCTAAAGCATCTCATCAAGGTTTTATAATGAATTTGACCCCTGTTTTGGAAACATGTCTAGGCTTAGCCAACTAGGTATGTCTACACCTTTGAAACAAATGACCATTATTGAAACTTAGCATGCACTAGTATATCTTTAAAACATAATTTTAATCCCCATATATGTTATAAAAAACAATAAAAGGCTTTGAAAAGGATATAACTTGAAATGACCTTGTGTTTGGCACTAAATTTGCATGTTTCATCATTAGGTCTAGCTGCAAACCTTCTAGTCTAGACCACCTTGATTGCATTCCAAAATTATAGACATATTTTTAATGTTTTTTCCATGTGTCCACAAACTATTCAAACATTATTTACTGATCTAATTGATCTTTGGTTCACCATTCCTCATTTTCCCCCAATACTACCACTCTTGTGCATGAAGGAAACACCTTACCTTTGAGACAAAAATAGAGAGTATTATCCTAATTTGTTTATGAAAATTGAATACTTAGGAGGATTAAAAAATTCCTAATTAAAAATTTTACCAAATTATTTTTTCTGGTTTAATTCTTATGGGGTCTAACCATCTCAATCTTATTTAAAAAGAGGTAAAAACCCTATTTTTTGCATATTATTGCTCAAATATCCTCATGGATGCTCCTTTAAAAATACTTTCATGCATAAAATTTTCTTATAAATGTTATCCACCATCATTTAATTCTTATGGAAGCTATTAATCCACATAAAAAATTTATCCTAAGTGGAATCTCCATACCCCTTAAACCCAGGGTTTCCCTTACCTACCTATATGGACTGAGTCCATTTTGCTAAGAGAAAAGGTTCCTTGGGTAACTTGAGAGTGTATTGGGAATATAAATACATTAATTTTATCATGGGGAATCATATTATACTTCTTTAAATTCCACCTTCCTTCTTAGGTATCCAAGCTTTCACCTTGTTCCTTTCAAACTAGGACCCTGCCTACTTGTAACAGTGAATAGGGGTATTTTCTTTGAGGATACATTTATTTGGAGATCCTATGAAGGTGTCAAGAAATTATATAGATTATTTTACCCAATTATTATTTCAAATTTATCTCATTCTTCTAATATATCATCTTATCACTTTAAGGCTTATAATTGCTCATTGCCCTCTATAAATTGAGACACCCTTAAGACCCTACATGTGATTTTAGGTGGTCATAAGCATGATATTGGTCTTGAATGATAATTTAGAAACTTATTTAGGTCTTCTAAGCAATTATTCCTTGAAATTTCCACCTCCTCAACCTAAAATTGATTTAAAACTTCTTCAACGACCATAATCTCACTCCACTGCCTATCTCAACTATAGGTGACTATGTTTCATTCATTTTAGGCCTACATGTAGGCTAAATTAGATAAAAATGGACTTTTTAACGGTGTATATTATGGCATAGAGGTATTTTTTTGATCATAAACCATAAAATCTCTTCATCTTGTTCATGATCCCACTTGTTTCACAAGTTTTAATCCTTTTTCAATGTAGGTGTCCTCTCATAGGCCTGTATATGGACATAAGAGAATACTTTAGGGGGCAAAACATCAAATTCACTTTCTCCCATGAAATTTTAGCTTATGGTTATAATTTTAACCAATTTTAATGTTGCATATTGATGTCTTAGTCTAGGATTGAGTTTATGAATTGAAAGTTCACCTTTCTACCAATCTCATGTAGGTTTCACTATCAAAATTTAGTGGTTTTGAGGGGACTTTTGGGTATTCAAAAGACCACCCTCAATTATTAATTATCCTTATAATTTTATCACATTAATTTTCCTATGATAGGGATACAATATCATTCAAGGTAGATACCTTATAAGATCATATAAACATGTTCTATGATACCTCAAAAATCCTCTTAGGCCTCTATTTGTAACTTTCAAGGATTAAAAACCTTAACACAATCATCTCTCCATTAAATTATTATTTATCACCAAGTGGATACAAAAGGGGTTTTTAACATGCTACCATGACCTCATACCCTTCAATGAATAATTATATTCCTCTAAGCATCAACATGACATCATCTAGACTATGAGTGAGTGCCTTGAGTTGTATATACATATGGAAACTTGAAATAACATGAATTTGCAAGGGTAAGGTTATCAAAACACTTAAAAAGAAATTTTAAACCTTCAATTTGGATAAAATCATAAATAATATTTTAAAAATAACTCAAAATAATCTCTTCAATGTGAATATCACCCTTCAAGGCACCTGTAGATGGAAAGAGTGGATCATGGCAAACCCACATTATCCTATACGAGGTCTATGAAGATATAGATACTTAAAAAATAAAATTAACAAATATAAACCTATGTATAAGTCTTTAAGAACATAATAAAACATCAAATCCATCAAATCAAAGAACCATTTTCTAAAACTAGTTCAAAAAAAGACCCCTCATGGTTGTACATGCATAAAAAGCTACTTGGAGTGTTAAACATGCTTCATAAAGTAGGAGGCACCAACATGAGACTTATTTATATGAAATTAAATTTTACTAAGATTAATATGCACCCCCAAGACCATTCTTCCCAACTCCACTTGTATGGTCCACACCAAGCATCACAAGTTGACCCTTTTTTCCTTACCAAGACAAGAAAGAAGCAAAATGAGTTTAATATGGAATTTCTAATGAAATTTATACATTAAAATAATGTAAATAGGTGAGTGGGGTTGAAAACTCACTCCACCCACGTTTTTAGCTGATGGTGGACTCAAGAAGTCCGTATAAGTGCTCAAAAACCCTTAAAATCAAGGAGAAACTACCATTTACTGAACACAACTACTTATTAGATGACATATAGCTGATATTTAAATTATCTTTATGTCTTTCACATTGAAACTCATCTTGGTGACAAATTTTCTTGCATGAAAGTTTGTACAGGTCATTAAATGGGCTAAAATGTGACCAAAAGGCCTATTTTTGCATATGGGACATAACATATCACCAATTTATGACTTGTAAACATATTAAAACATGTCAAGTACCACCTTAGGACATTTTCAATAAAAATTTATTATTTTACTACCTTTGACTAGGGTTGACCAACCTTTGACTTTAGTTGACTAACCTAGTACAAAGAGGGTGGACTTCAACAAGGACTAGGGAGAGGATAAGTAAGATGTTATACCAAAATGACACCCTATAGGACACATGTGAACCTTATTCAAAATTTTAAAATAGTATGTGTTTACTAAATTTTACTATAAGTTAAATTGAGTCAACATTTTGGCAACTTCTAGGGGTAACATGCTTGCTTATGTTAAAGACTAGTAGCCTTATTCCATCCATTGGGCCAAAGGAGTTAGAGTGCACTTGGAAATAATAATACTAGACTTTAATTGACCACAAGATAACTAAAATTTCCTCAAAACACAAAAATTAATAAAAACACACACAAGACCAAAGCAAAGACACACTTGTGCTACTAAGCACTTATGGAATATGAGACACAACTGAAAACAAACTAGTATATACATTCATCTTGATCATACTCCTATCTTGATCAAAATGGGATTATCTTGAATCTTCCTCCTTAGTATATGAATGAGGATTAAAACCATGCTTCCTTTTGGGTGTGATGCTAGATGACTCATATTTTATCTCTATTCCTTAACTTGTCATGTCATATGATGAAGTCATCTCAAACATGTCTCTAAATTAGAGGAAGTCCTCTCTATCTTGGAAAAATGCCTCATATTGTTGTTTTATTATCTCCTCATAGACAATTTTAATATACATACATGGGATAACTTGTTACAAGTTCATGTCTTCTTGAAGGATCTCATCCTCCTTCTCAATTGTCACACCTTCTTCATACTCTCCAGGAAGCATTGTATTATGAAAATTTGGAAGCATCTCTTTCTAAAATTCTTCTTTGATGATGGTGGATGTAGATTCATAGATGATTTTAGGATCAATATTCAAATCACCTTCAAGAGGCCCAAAATCATCATAGATTGCTCCATCATGATCTAGACTCTCTTGATGATAATACTCCTCAACACATACCTGCTCTCTAACTTGTATCTTGTCATGGCTTGTGGTCAGCTTTATAAGACTTGTAAGCCCCTTTTTTATTTCAAGTTCATTACATATGTCTTCAAAAATCTACCATACGCCATCATATTTTGACTAGTCTGCATCATGGAAAGGAATAATGAGAGAAAATATTTCTTCATCTTTGGGATTTAAGAAAAATCCTTTCAAGGCATCCTTTTCAACATGAGGAACATAATTTTCACAAGGATTTATCTATTTCTCACCATTTGTCCAATATAAAACCTCTATTACTTCCTTAAAATACTATCCACATAAGTTAACTTATTCTACCATGATGTCTTCCCTCTTTTGGTTGCTCTCTTGGATGGAATCCCAAGAAGGGGAATTTTGGGAAATGGACAAAGAACTTGGGGCATTTTGAGACTGCCAAGATGATGTTGTTTCATGAGCTCTCAATCTCTCCTCTAGATTTAAAATTAGGCCACAAACCTAAATCACCTCATAATTAGGATTTGACCAATTATCACTCTCTGTGGGTATCTACTCCCTTTTTACTTGTTCCAAATCATCCTTTACAATCTCAATATAAACACTAGGGAGATCTTGACTACAATCATATCTAGTGTCAAGATCTAACATGTAGTCTTGGCAGCCAATAAGAATCCTTTTGAAACTTGCAATAGGATGACTTAGAGAGGAATCAAATGGATTATGTGGAGTATAAGTTGGAGAGGACTGATTATAAGCAACATAGGGATCATGATGAATTTTCTCATCTTGAGGAGTAATAAGTAAAGGAGGACATACCTGCTCTACTTCATGATCTTCATTTGTAAGTGGGGGTATAGGAGTATTTTCTTTATTTAAAGAATAGGCTCCCAAATCAATCATCTCTATGGATGTATAGGGATCATTATTATATGTTTTAGTACCATACTAATCAATGAAAATATCAAAAATACCTTCAAGAGAAGAGGATGCTTCACCACCCATGGAAACTTTTTATTCTTCACTAATCACACAATTCTGATTTGAATTTATCTCTACATATGGTTCAATATAAAACCTTGATAAGGTATGTATTATTATGGTCACCTTATATCCATATATTTTCTTAAAATCTAGAAATGTCCAATCAATAAAAAGGTATCCTCCTATTTTAGCCATGAAGTCTCTTAATAAGCAAATGGAAAAATGAGCTAGAAGATCCACTACCACAATGTCTTGAATAATGGGGAAACTTGGACAATCATGTATAAATAATTTCAATTCTATAACCAATCCCACTATCTTGGTTAGAGTTCCATCAAGCTATAACACACCTTTGCTATATGGTTCATACTCTAAGCCCAACTTATCTACAGCCACCTTATGCATAACCAAGGTACTAGCTCTACTATCTACAATGTAATTATGAACCAATTTTTCTCCCACAATGAGTTTGAGGTAGAAAGGTGGAGGATTTTAAGATTTATTGGAGGGTTATAGGACATGACTTGGCATATTGGCAAGGGCTACACCATTGTGTCTTAGAACTTGAGGGGATACATTAATGTTTGCAAGTTATTCTTGTAGGAGTTCCTTTTGACTAGGCATTTGCAAGACTTACCAAAGAGATATGATTGTCTTGTTATTATTCAAAGAATAAATAATCTTTAGAGGGGAATTATTTACCTTTTATTTCATTATTGAAGGTAGTGAATAAGCTTAAACTTGATTCATTATAGGCTTGACAACCTTGCTCACATTTTGACTTTGATGAGGAGTGTGACTAGTACGAAGTTTTAAATTAGGATTCACACCTTATGGCCTTGAAGAGGAATTACTTGGAGTCACATGTGCTTCTAGAACATCCCCCAAATATCTCTTTTTTCCTCTTATTTTGGGTACAACTGATTTACTTTGGTTCAACACATTATTATCCTCCTCTTGAAAGGTCATAAGAATGGTACCTTGGCTACTACCCTCTCCATGAGTATCACTTTGCATGAGATGTGCTTCTTCTGATGTGAGGCAAGGAGGAGTTGTGCTTTTTTATACCATTAAGGATTGAAAACCTTCTCCACCATCATATGTAAATTGACCTTGAGATTGTCCCCAATGATCTAAATGTTCCTCTCCTTAGACCAGATTAGTATGGACTAGAACAACATCCTTTATGGATGGAGTGGAATTAGGATTATAGGCATTAGGTTGCCTATTACAACCTTGTTGACCTTATCCTCTTCCTTGGTAATTGTATTTGGGTGGAGGTATATAGGTTTATGAAGGATAATATTAGGTATTGCATGGAGAAATTGGATATAATTGAGCTTGTTTGAGCTGAGCTTGCAATGACAAAATCATTTCATCTTTGTCTATAACATTATCCACTTTCTTGGGAGTGGTTTTAGGCTTGACATTGGTATTGGGAACTTGTGTTATAATTGTAACTTCAACTAAATTATGAGATAAAAAAGGCATGTAGACTCTTATAGGTAATTTCCTAGATTGTATATCAGCTTCAATGGCTATCTCACATGCCTCTAGTAAATTAAGCCCTCCCATTGATTACAACACAAAGCTTGGAGGAGGACTCAAAATAGGTGGAAATATATACCATGTCTTTTGAAATATTTCATTGAAATCCCCCATACAGTCACTAGGACCTCTACTTATCACATTTAGCTGGTGAATTAGTGAAGTATGATCACTCTTATTCTCAAACCTATTCACTAACAATTCTCCAAAATCATCCCAACTAGTGATGAAACCACCCTCCCATGTCTTATACCAATCAAGTGCATTAACCTTTAAAAACATGGAAAGTATTATAATAGTTATGTTATCTTGGGTGATATTGTGGAAGTTGTAAAAGTTTGAAATGTCCCTAATGTGCTCAGATGGGGTAAAAGGGCCTTCTCCATTAAAACTAGGGAGACTTTTGGTAGCATTGGGAGGAATAGGGTCATCTGTAGGAAGGTTGATTATATTTTGGGTGTTGAAGTATGAGAAAGCATGTTGCATAGCCATCTCTTATTGATCTCATATCTCCTCAACTTCTTCTTCTTCCTAAAAACCTTCTTGTTCAAGATCTCCAAATGTTAATAATGGTTTAGGATGTTGTTCCTCAAGAGGAGTTTCATATAGAGGGACTTGATTTAAAGCTCTAGAAGATGATCTAGTGAATATTATGAAGTACAATATAAAAAAAATTATCTACAACTAGAAATTATGACCTTTTAGAGTCTCCAAATGCTATATTAGAAACACTTCTACAACCTTAGGCTTGTCAAGACCAGCATTCACCTTGACATGGAAATAATTAGGACCAATTTGTCATGTCCCCTTTTGAGTTGACATGTTCAGAGTTGAGGATTAGCCTATTATGCGACCTTCGTAGGCTGATGGGATGGATAGAGGGTCTTGATGGAGCTGGGCTTGCTTTTTTGTTTAGGTTTTTTGGATATGAATTAAGGGAGATATTAATATTTGATTGATTTAATCAAGTATTAATTATTTGGTCTAATTAATAATTAATAATTAATTATTAATTAGTTGGTCTAATTTTAAGACCCTAATTCTAATTTAAGAATTGGTCTAATTTTAAGACCCAAGTTCTAATTTGAGGAATTCTAATTTAAGAAACCCAAGTTCTAATTTGAGGAAATCTAATTTTAGCAAGCACACCTTTGGAGGGTATAAGGGTTTCTCATGGGAGAGAGTTTGGATTAGCCATTGATTATTGATTATTGATTTTGAAGAATTTCTTCTGTGAAGATTGAACCTAGGGTTCCAGGATTCCATTTGCATTGGAGAACATTCCCTCTTCAGTGTGTGCAATTCAGAGGCTATGAAATATCAGCTGATCTATTGCCAAATTGAGAGATAGCTTCAACCAGAAGTTATCACATAATTTATAGGGTTGAGAGATAACTTCACACAGAAGTTATTACATATATTCTAGGTATTTATTTCTTAATGTTTTGATTCAATAAATTATACAGATAGATATCTTCTATATTAGAGCTACATATCTTCAGATCCAGGGTTGAAAATAGATAGGTTGTGCTTAATTGGTGGCCATACGAAGATCGTATAGGTTCGTACAGATCCACATAGACACCGACCTCGGCAGACAGAGATCTTCAGTGACCGACATCGGCTGACTAAAAACCGATGTCGGCAGAGAAGGACCGACAATGATCGACATTGGTAGTATATCGATCGATGCCGGCGACTATGTGTTCGACACAGCAGGCTGAGATAGAATTTCCAGATTTAAACTCAATTTCCAAATTTGCAAAGCTAGGGTTTTCAAGACTGTATTTCATATTTTTATATGCATAAGAGAGGACTATATTTGTAATAGTCTAGAAGAACATGTGATAAGATTTGTGATTTGCTATTGAGAGACTATATTATTTTTATCTTCTAAATTTATTCAACAGGGATTGTATCTTTGTTCAGAGTTTTTTGTGTTACTATATTCTCGATTTGGAGGGGATATTACACAATTGTCCCATCGAGTGAGTCAGAACTATTGTCATCAAAATTTTCACCCTAAGATAATATATAAATCTCATAAAATTTTATGCAACTTTTAAGCATCTCTCAAGTTGTGGGGACTTGAAGAAGAGATGAATCTCTATATTATAAGGGTTAGCTCCCTAGATTCTTCTTTGAATGTCTATCACCTAATCTAATGCTTGTTTATGAAAAGAGTTATAAGCTTGAATAAAATGGAAACTAAACTAAAAAGGTGATCCAAAAAACCATATCCCATATAATATCAAACTTATACTAAGCAAAAATGCTTTCCAAGACCAATTCTATGCATTGAAGGATCCTAACATAGTGTTTCAATGTGAAGGTAACATACTTTGTAAAATCAACAAGATAACTGACCTAAGGGTATATCTCACACTGTAGAGATAATTTAATACTTGAATAATATCATAGTACATTCAACACACTTCACATGACCTATTAAAATCAAAACTCTTGCTTAAACATGAAAGATAAAGGGAGTAAGGATGATACTATCACTTAGCTCCACTATATATCACTCACACACTTATAAAAAATGTTCACAACTCATAATTATACTTGTATTCAATTTTTAAATAAAAATTTTAATGACATATTATCAGGGCTTTTCCATACCAATTGTGTTCTCTTTTATAATGGCCAAAATGGCTCAATTTATAGAACTTGGGAGAAGAGAGAGAGAGAGAGAGAGAGAGAGAGAGAGAGAGAGAGAGAGAGAGAGAGAGAGAGAGAGAGAGAGAGAGAGAGAGAGAGAGAGAGAGAGAGAGAGAGAGAGAGAGAGAGAGAGAGAGTTCAAAAGGCATAAAGACAAGTATCCAAAAGAGAAAATTAGATAAAATTCATGTGTATGAATATATTGGGTTATAAATTCAATTTTAGGAGCTATAAGTGTCATTTATAATCATTTAAAGCCTACAAAGTGTCAAGAAACTCCTTTTGCATAGAAAACTACCCCTCATGATTACCCTTCCAAAACTACGTTATCATTGTAACTGACCAAGTATAATGATGGATTTGAGTGAGAGGGGTTACTAATAATCCTTAACATTAATTTGATATGTTCTTTATCATCTCTATCATTTTTGGAATGCACCATCATTCAAGACAGTCCCAAAATGAGCTCTCTCCATTCACCTTTCACACTTGACACCTAAAACTTTCCCAATTATTCATTTTTATCCTTATAAAGGGGTGAATGACAATTTTAAAAGATTTAAATTTCATAAATTTCAAGAAATTATCCTTAAAAGGCTTTGCAAATGGAAATTTATCACTTTCTTATAAGTGTTCACTATCTACCCACTAGACTGACCAAAATGAAAGAGATGAAAGATAGGCATAGGAGACTATAAACTTGATGAAATGAACATGATGACTTAAAAAAAGTCCTAAACTCTTCTCCAAAAGTGATTTTTACTCTTGAAAGTTTTCCATCCCTTCAAAACACATAAAAATGTCAAAAAGAACCTTGTTTTGGCCTACTTCATATAGTTATGTATAACAAAATTACATTGGAGGGTGCCCGAGAGATTATTTTTCATGGTACAAAAGTTACATGGCATCTCCACTTCATCTTCATGCTTAATTTTCAATTATTTCCCAAACATATCCTTAAGAAGGGTTTGCATGGGTTATGAGGTGGTTTTCATTCTTAACATTCATTCATAGCCATGTCACATTGGAAATATAATAAAATACCACTTGTTTATTCTAAAGTACTCAATTAACTTCCTTTAATGTATAAAGGTCCCATGCAAAGGCTCATGAAATATATGAGCATTCCAAGATGGTCGTTCAAGACATTTTCAAGCATTCTATAGGGTCTAAACACATTTTAAGCCAAAAGATGGCTTCCTGGTGGATATTTTAAAAAACAAAAGTTTAATAACCTCTAAAAATTCCATATAAACATTCTCCAATATCTATAAAAACTCACCAAGGGTTTAGAATGAATCTGAATCCTAATTTGGAAACATGTCTAAGCCTTGCCAACTAGGTATATCTACACTTTTGAAATAAATGACCATTATTGACACTTAAAATACACTAATATATATTTAACACATCATTTTCACACCCATGGAGGTTATAAAAAACACTAAAAGGTTTGAAAAAGGCTAGAACTTGAAATGAACTTGCATTTGGCACTAAATTTACATGTTTCATCATTAGGTCTACCTGTAAACCTTCTGGTCTAGACCACCTTGCTTACATTCCAGCCTTATAAACCTATTTATCATGTTTATTAATGTTTTCCCCATCTATTCAAACCTTATTTACTAATCTACTTGATCTCTAGTTCACCATTCTTCACTTTTCCCCAAAACTACCATTCTTGTGCATGAAATAAGCACCTTACCTCTGAGACAAAACAGAGAGTACTAGATATATTTTTCTATGAAATTGAATACTTATAAGGCTTAATAAGTTATTAATTACCAAATTTACCAAAATATTTTATCTGGTTCCATGGTTATGGGATCTAACCATCTCAATCTTCTTTAAAAAGGGGTAAAACCCCCTATTTTTTACATATTCTTGCTCAAACCTCCTCATGGATGATCCTTTCAAACTAATTTCATGTGTAAAAGTTGATTATAAATTTTATAAACCATAATTTAATGCTTATTAAACCTATTAATCCACCAAAAACCTTTTTCCTAAGTGGAATCTCCATACTCACCCCTTGAACCAAGGGTTTCCTTAACCTGCCTATAAAAATTGAGTCCATTTTACTAAGAAAAAAGAGGAATTCGGTAGCTTGAGAGTGTATTTATCATATAATTACATTAATTTTATCATGGGGAATCATATTACACTACTTGAAATTCCCCCTTCCTTCCTAGGTGTCTAATCTTTCACATTGTTCCGTCCAAGCTAGGACCATGCCTGATTATAACAGTGAACAAGGGTGTTTTCTTTAAATATACCTTTATTTAGAGATAATATCAAGGTGTAAAGACATTATAAATATTATTTTACCCTCTTCTTATTCCAATTTTATCTCATTATTTTGATCTAGCATCTTATCACTTTAAGGCTTCTAATTGCTCACTGCCCTCTATAGACTGAAACACCCATAAAACCCTATATGTAGGTGATTTTAGTTGGTAATAGCATGATATTCGTCTTGAATGATTATTTATTAAATTATTTATGTCATCCAATCCATTATGCCTTGAAATTTCCACCTATGTAACCTAAATTTGCTTTAAAACTTCTTCAAAGTCCATAATCTCACTCCACTACCTGCCTCAGCTATAGGTGACTATGTTTCATTCATTTTAGGCCTACCTATAGGTTTAATTAGGCATATATGTAGTTTTTTACTCAAAAAACATAAACTCTCTTCATTTTATTCATGATCACACTTATTTCACAAGCTTTAATCCTTTCTGCCTAGAGGTGTCCTCTTATAGGCCTATGTATAGATAGAGGAGAATGTTTTAGGGGTAAAAACATCAAATTCACTTTCTCTCATGAAATTTTATCTTATAGGAATAATTTTAACCAATTTTAATGTTATATCTTGGTTTCTTATTCTAATATTGAGTTTATGAATTGCAAGTTCACCTTTATACCAATCTCTTGTAGATTTCACTATCAAAATTCAATGGTTGTGAGGGTACTTTTGGGTATTTAAAAGACCACCCTCCATTGTTCATTAACCTTGTAATTTTATCACATTCATTGTCCTATGATAGGGATACAATATAATTTAAGGTATACACCTTATAATCTCATAGAAACATGTTCTATGATACCTCAAAAAACCTCCTAGGCCTCTATTTACAACTTTTAGGGATTGCAGGCCTAAACATAGTCATCTCTCCTTTAAATGGTTCTTTAGCACCAAGTGGATACCAAAGGGTTTTTTAAAATTATACCATGCCCTTTAACCTCCAAGGCACAAGTATATTCCTTTAAGCATCAACATGATGTCATCAAGAGTATGAGTGAGTGCCTTGAGCTATATATGCAGATGGAAACTTGAAAGAGCATGAATTTGCAAGGATAAGGTTCTCCAAACACTTAAAATGAAATTTTCAACCTTCAATTTGGATAACCTAATCAATAATATTTATAAAACAAATCAAAATAATCTCTTCAATGTGAATATCACCCTTTAAGGCACTTGTAGATGGAAAGAGTGGATCATGGAAAACCCAAATTAGCCTATAAGAGGTATATGAATATTTTGAGACTTCAAGAAGAAAATTAAAAATTAGAAACCTATGGATAAGTCCTAAGAAACATAATAAAACATCAAATCCATCAAATCAAAGAAACATTTTTTGAAACTAGCTTAAAAAGAGACCCCTCATGATTGTGCATGTATAAAAAGCTACCTAGATTGTTAACAATGGTTCATAAAGGAAGAGGCACCAATATAAGACTTATTGATATTAAATTGAAGTGGAATAAGATTAATATCCACTTCTAATACCATTATTCTCAACTCCACCTATATGGTCCACACCAAGCATCACAAGTTGACCTTTTTTCCTTACCAAGACAAGAAAGAAGGAAAATGATCTAAAAATGGATTTTTTGATGATATTTGTGCATTCAAAGTGTGTAAATGGGTGAGGGGAGGTTAATAAACACTCCACCCACATTTTTAGCTGATGGTAGACTCAAAAGTTTGTACAAGTGCCCAAAAGCCCTTAAAATCAAGGAGAAACTACCATTTACTAACCATAAATACTTCTTGTCTAACATCTGACTACTCCTGATATGATCCTAACCTCTTCCATGTTTAAACTCACCTTGGTGACAAGTTTTCTTGCATGAAAGTCCATAAAAGTCATTAAATGGACTAAAATGTGACCAAAAGGCCCCTTTTTGCATATGAGACATAACATGACCAATTTATGACTTATAAACATATTAAAAAATGTCAATGAACACCTTAGGACATTTTTAACATAATTTTATCTTTTTAATACCTTTGAATAGGGTTTAACAACCTTTGACTTTAGTTGACTAGCCTTGTGGAAAGGGGGTGGACTTCAACAAGAACTAGGGAGAGGATAAGTAAGACAATAGACTAACATGACACCCTATAGGACACATGAGAACCTTATTCAAAAGATAAAAATAATAGGGATTGAGTAAATTTGAATAAAAGTCAAATTGAGTTAACAGTTCATACTTGGAGTGAATGGTGGATGAGGATGATGTTTCACTAAAATTTGAATCTATTTGATGTTTAAGGAGAAGTAAAGATGAAGGGTAGGGATTAGACATTAGAGAGAACCTAGATTGGTTATGTACCATATCTAGAGGATGTTGAGAACTCCTTTTTGGCTAGGGAGGACTACTTATGAACAAGAAAGCACTACCACTAAAAATATTTGTTAGTAGATATATGAGTGGGCTATCAAGCTACACACTTATTCTTGGAAGTGTCAAACTTCCTTAGGGATGACAGTCCACTTTTTGAAATAAAATGGTAATGAATAAAAAATTAAAGAGAGAGTAAGAGATAGATGTTTATATGGTTCTTGTAGTCTGAGTGTAGAAGAGAGTGACACGGTGTAGGTAATGTGACTTGTTTGTGTTTTTGGAGGTTGTTTAGGTAGACTCAAGGATGTTAGTGGAAATTCATAGTTACCAACATTAGTTAGGCTACTAATTTTGGTAAGGAGATGACTGAATTTAGTTATGCGGTCAATGTCAATAAGGAGATGACCAATGTTGGTTATGTGGCTAATGTCAGTAGGGGTAGTAGATTCTCAAAAAGTTGCAGGAGACTTTTCTAAGCTGGGAGGTGGATGTTGGTCAGGGTTATGAGGTTGGGAAGAGTTGTAAAGGAGTGGGTAAGACTCAGGTGGGTCTAGATAGAGGTTTGGTATGTTTGAATCAGAGGGAAATAAGTGAAGGATTTTTAAAACTCCTCCATAAGGAGAGTTGGGATGTTCATAAAATGATCAATAATATAATGTAAAGTAATTATAAAATGACTATTTAAAGGAATTATAAACATAAAGATATACTTAGCTAGTGAAATGGATGAACCATGAGTGCTAGATAGATGGCTCTAATGAGGTGTGTTAAACCAATATGTGAACAAAAAGATAAGCATGTGTTGTGAGTTCATAATAATTCAAGCTTTATGTAGTATATCAATTCCTAATTTAGATTGATTTATGCAGAGTAATAGTAAGCCTAGATGTAGAAAGTTGAATGCTAAACATTGTATGCAAATGACTAAGTTTTTATTTTATTTTTATTGACCTAAAAATTAGGTTGGAATTTGGTTTAAGTAATCAATGTTGGCAATCCCACTAACATCAGTTGTGGGTTGACTAATGTCAGTGGCATGAGAATAGGTAAAAGGACTATTTTAGCCTATTTTTTGTTCTTTCTCCTGCCAAGTGTGGTATGTATTAGGAAATGGTAGAAATGTGAGGTTAAGAAGGATGTATTTAGTTATGAATTTATGTTTGGGGTGATAATAAGTCATGGGTAGTTAGGATTAGGGGACTAAATCTTGAGGTGACTCAGAGGGTAAGAATTAGTCTTAGGATGAGGTGGCTAGGTAAGGTGGCATAAGTAGTTTTTAATTATCTTAATTAAATATTTTAAATTAATTGAATGTGTGAGGGGTAACAACATGGGTTATGAAGGATAATTATTAAAAGGGGCTCAAGGGGGGTTTTAAAACAAGGAGTTACGCATGTGTGTAACATAATTTTGGTGTCTACATTTGCCCCTTTTTATCTTATGATTTATATTGACAAGTTGCAAGACAAAAATATGAGTTGGATTCTATAGATATTGGATGAGGTATCCCCCCTCAAAATGGGAACTACTGGAAGAGAATCTAGAATCTAGTACTAGTTTGATAAAGAGTTAATTAGGTGGGTAGATGTAGAGTGAGAGCATGGTATCACTATTAGCATGTATACTACTATGAGTTATAGTTGACATAATCAATAATAAGTAAAGATGAGGAGGAATCATATAGAAATAACCAAATCATAACTTGTAAGTGATAGTTGATAAGGTTTAAATGATCAAAGTTATAGCTCCAATGGTCCATGTGTTCTAGGTATTCAAAGTAGGTAGTGATCCTTGTAAACACAAAAGGTTGTAGGTGACAATACTAGCTTGGTCATGATCCAAAACACCTAATATACATGTGTGTGTATAATAGCCAACTATAGCAAGGTAGCATAAGTGATCAAGACAAATAATGCAAGTTTGGTTCAAAACGGTCAATAGTCAAAGAGATATTTATGATCTTCATTTAAAGTCATCATGGGTAGACATTTAAATGATCTCCAAGGTTGGTTGTCATTGTTGGGGTGATATATCTGATATTTAAGGTTGGTTGTCATGGTTAGGGAGATATACATGATCTCCAAATTACCCCAGACTTAGGGTGTAGTCAAAAGGGTGGTGGTTGGGGTTGAAAATTCTAATTTAAGGGTACTAATGTCAATTATGTCACTGATGTTAGTAGGAAGTATTATCAACATCGATGTCTTAGGTTAAGACTATTGATGTCGATGGGTGACCAAACTTGATAAAAACGGTTTGGTAGCCCACAAAAATTCATTTGTAACATTTGATTAGAGAAAAATATCTCTAGGTTTGTGTGGGTAGAGATGGTAGAGCTAAGAGGGGACCCAGCCAGAGGTGTACCACCACAAGTGCTAGCTATTCCAACTTGAAGGAGACAAAGAGATGAGGTAAGATGCCCTTTGAGTTGAATTTTAATTTAAAGTAGTTAATGTGTCATTTGGGAAAATTTGTTAGGTTTGGGGGGAGAAAGGGCAAGTAGAGGGATGGTAAATGGGGTGAGGGTAGGTTTAGGTGAATTTGGGAGGGGTTTAGGTGTAGTTCTTAGGAAAAAACCTAAAGTTAGGAGATGGGTTATTTGACCATATGGCCAAAATAGTCATTTATGTTGGTGGGGTTCACTGATATTGGACAACATTGATGCTGATGTCAACCAAAACCAAGTACCAATATTAGCATATAAGACTGACGTTGATTACCTTGAAAAACCCAAAATAGGAGAAAAGGCCAATTTTTTATCTCCAATTGAGTTAGTCAACTAGCCTAATGGCTGAGATAACCTTAGAAGACCCTGTGTTGATTAAGTGCTACTTACATATCTTGATTGAGGGCCTCAAGTCAATGTACTTCTCATATTTCATAGGGAAAAAGGGTGAGGTATGGTTAATTTTTTTTAAGGGAAGTGGTTAGAAAAAGGTAGGTTGAAATAGGTCATGGGACCTAGGTCTTAAAATATAGGTCATGGGGTTAAGGGTGTGAGATATAAGTCATGAGGCCTAGAGTTTAAGATATAAGCTATGAGAACTAGAGTTGAGAGATAGGCAATTAGGCTAAGGGTTTAGGGATAGGTAGTTGGACCTAAGGTTTAGAGATAGGTAGTTGGGCCTAGGGTTTAGGTGGGTTAACATGTTAGATAGTTAGGTGGGTATATGTCCGAGCTAACCTTAGAAGATCTCATATCGATTGAGTGATACCTAAATAGCCTAGATGAGGACCTTAGGCCAATGTAGTTCTCCTAGAGAGAAGGGAAAAAGGGTGGAGGTTTATATTAGAAAGGAGTTGACATTATGAGATTGACTACTTATGCTAATAACATATATGTGGAGGGATGTTAGCATGGATGAGTGGGAGCACTTAGAAACCATAAGGTTAGGAGGAGTAAAATGATATTTTAGAGTTATATGTGATGTTAGTTTGATGATATCATTAATAGAAAGGTGGGATCACACCACCAACACCTTCCATTTGCCTACCAAAGAGTTGATAGTGACATAGGAGGATGTGTATAGGATTTTATAGTTGTCACTCCAGGGTGAGGAGATCTTCTCTTATTCAAGAGAGAAGCATGATATTCACATGGTTACATTATTTGGAGAGCATGTTATTGAGGTGACCTATCACTTAGCAAGATTTGCATATGAGCCATTGTACACTACCAATGAGGAGTAACACTGATTATCTTGATTATGATAGGGATTACTATATATGCACTACCAAATGTAGAAAGGGGGATATTTCATATTGCATTGATAGGTGTGTTGGCACATATGGTTGAGTAGTGGATCATGTATGCATGGGGACTAGCTTTTGTAGCATAGTTATATAGAGAGTTATGGGGTTTGAGGCTATGTTGATAGTATATTTTATGTGTCAATCATTTACTCCATTATTGGTCATATGAGAACATCATGGTGACATGGCCATTGGGGCTACCCACCATGATTATAGCTAGTTTCAAGGTCAGGTTTAGATAGTGGAGAGAGGCTATGGCCCAAACATGAGTATATGTCATAGTACAAGACATTATTTATAGGCATATGATAGATGGATTGATTCCCATAGATATTTTTTAGAGGCCTTACTTGACATACCTAGCATTTAGAGGATAGGTAGAGTAGCTTATCAATATATAGAGCATGTTATGGGTTAGAGGGAGATGATCTAAAGAGCTAGAGATGATACCTATGGCATGGGTCAGGAGATAGTTTATCTTGTTATAAGATGTCCCTCCTACCTTTCCTCAATATATGAGGGATGATATAGAGGCATCCTTAACTTTTCCCTAGGAGATAGATGGGCTAGATTTTGAGGAGTTTTTCATAGGCCTAGGTATGGTAGATCCTAGATTCACAGTGGCTTATCTTGTGTGGTAGATAGGATTGCATCTCATGGTTTAGGTTAGGAGGCCACCACTAGATGTACAAGGAGTGATGAGAGAGAGATGCAACCATACAGGCCTAGGATGTAGTTGTATAGGCCTAAGATGTAGTATTATAAGCTTGAAATGTAGAATAGGCACACATGTTGGTCTTACAGGGGTAGGTTATGATATTGTAGGGGTGGTTCGAGGCATTATAAGGCCAATTTAGGGCATTACAAGGCTAGGTTACCATACTAATAGTAGAGAGGGATAATTTGAGAGAAACAAGATAGGCTTCTCCTCCTCCTCCACCATAGGGACCAAAATAAGGACCTATAGTAGGTTTGATGGGTCCACCATAGATTGTATCTCTAGCAAGGTAAAACACTACTCTAGATGAAATTACATACTATGAGAAAGCCATCAAGGAGTTCCCATATATTTATAGGTATTATAAGTTTAGAGAGTAGGAGAGATTAGTGACATATGCCATGGATTCTAGGTCACATAGATGTAGACAGGCAAAGAGTGGTGATGACACTATGTCTTCATGATCATGACTATAACCTTGAGGATTCTAAGTGCTATTTTTTGTTATTGATGTTGTTATATATGTTATATACACACTGACCTATGAGCCAAAGATAAGAGATGTATATTTTGAGGAAGAGATGATATTGATATGATCCATTGATGTATATTCATATTCAATGTATATATATATATATATGAGAGAGAGAGAGAGTTTGTTATTTTGATATGTGTTTATGTGATGGTGATGATGTTAAAGTTATTATAATGATGTGGATATTTATGTTATGTTAATGTTTGAGCATGTTAGTTGAGTTAGACTAACATTTCCCATATATGTGATGGTATATGCATAGTTGATTCATTAGCTTCATCTTATTACTTTTACATATTTTTGATGGTGTATGCTTAAAATGAATGGGTTGGGTATGTTATTTTATTTTAGCATTTTTCCATATTTTTGATGGTGTATGCTTAAAATAAATGGTGTAGGCTTGATATTTTTTCCTATTTATTATTGTTTAGAGAAACTATGGTTGCATATTTGGTAGATTTCTCATGACCAATGGTTTGTTAGTATTAGTATGGTTTTGGGTAGTTATTTGAGATAGATATGTGTTAAACACATAAAGAATCAATAACAATTGGTAAAAAGGTGAGATAGTGATTGAATCTTTTTATGAGATGTGATCTAAGAAGATGAACTCACATGTGGTTGGGATGGGAAAGAAAGAGGCATGATGATCATGCACTCGGAAAGACCATAATCATAACATAAATAGGCACAAGAGTATGAGCCTTTTTCATGATTTGTGTCATTTGACTATTTATTTGTTAGAGAAGCATCATACGCACCCTATGTCAAGTGAGCTTAAAGTCCCTTGAAGGAATATGGGGAAAAAGGTAAAAGGAATGAGAGTGTTTAGGTAGTGAAACCTTCTTATTGGGGATGATATGCCCCTTTTGTGGGTGACTTGAGAGATACTATAGGCAAGTACATGACTTAAATATTTTTTTGTGTAAGCTAATCAATGTGGGAAGCCTACAATGGGATTTTGTTTGTGTTGAGGTCATATAAAGTTGATCAATATGAGAAACTTCTAATTCATTATTTCCCTTGATAAAAAATCTTGGTTTAGCCACCTTCAAGGGAGTGGTATAAGCCTTTATTTTTTATTTTAAATAGTTGTCCTTCAAAATAATAGTCTACATTGAGAATCATGACCTGAGAGATAATAACTTGTCTATGTATCCCATTTTTTATTTTTTAACTTTACTCATGGATAGGACTTTAGAGGCTTAGAGGTTTTCTACTTTGAGGGAAAAACCATAGCACTTTTTAGGTTAACTAAGTGTGTAGGAATAAGGGTTAAGAGGAAATGAGATGAATGTAATAGGGTTGCTCAAGGGACAAGCTCAAGTTAAACATGAGGTGAAGCATCACTTGATTAACAAAAGAATGGTTGTAGGTGCAAAGCATGTAAAGGCTCAAGTTCTAGATTTATTTCAAGATAAGACAAGTGATAAGTTCTTAAGCCATACTTTTGAGTTATGATGTAGGGTCCAAGCCAATTAGGAGCAAACTTACCCCATTTTCTTTTTTCCATGTTCAACACATGTTGATTTTCCTTTAAGATGAGATCTCTAATATTGAAATCTCACTCCTTGAGGTTTTTTTTATAAGTGCATTGGATATGCTCTTGATAGATTTAGAGGTGGTTGAGGCGTATGAGACAACATTCATAAAAAACTCAAGTTGAGCCAAATATTTTTGGCAAAAGTCATCATTAGTATGTCTTGTAGAGAAATACGAAGAGAAGAAATATAGACCTCAAGAGGAAAAATATCTTCCATTCCATAAACCAAGGAAAAATGTGTGGCACCTATAGGGGTTCAAATGCTAGTTTGGTAAGCCCATAAAGCAAAGGGAATATGTGTGTGCCAATATTTTCTAGTATCATTTACTACCTTCATGAGTATTTTGGTTAAGGTTTTTTTAGAAGTTTCTACCTATCCATTTTATTGTGGATAGTACAGTGATGCAAAGCTTAATTTGATTTTAAAAGTGTCATAAATATTTTGGACAATCTTGTTTTTGAAAGATTTGTTATTGTCTATTATAATTTTATGGGGGACACCAAAATGATAGATGATGTGATGGTTGATAAATTCAATAATTTTTTCAGCCTTAGTGAAGATGAGAGGAATGACCTTAACCCACTTGGTGATGTATTAAGTAGTAGTAATGATGGGATTGTGATAGATAGATGAGTGAGGGTTAATCTCACTTAGATCCAAACCCCATTACAAAAAGGTCTAGAAGTCTTTGGTGACTTGTAAGGCATGGATTGAAATGTGAAGGAGGTTAGTGTGTTGTTGAAATTTAATGAAATGCTAAACATAATCACTACAATCTTGATGGAGTGTTGACCAATAATAGCCAAGTCGAAGGATACATTTGGAAACTATGTTACCATTGAAATGTCCACCATAAATCTTGTCATGGACTTCTTTAATGGTGAAGGCTATCTTATTACTAGTGAGGCATCTAAGGAGGATACCATCAAAACCTCACTTGTAGAGACATCCCCCTAGTGTAGTGTAATGAGTGACACATTTCATGAAGGCATGTCTCCCATTATTAGAGACTTTGGAAGGGGTAATATAAAAGGAGAGGTAATCCGTGACTTACTTGTACCATAATTCGTGTTGGTTATGTGTTACATTGCCTATAAAAAGGATTTTAGTTGCTACATAGGAGGGAAATGTTAAGAGACGTAAAGTGACATATATTTTAAAGGAAGAGGGTGAAGAGGGTATGTGTGAATCAAGAGAAGCCATTATTTTAGGGAACTTGTTTTTAGATCAAGGAACAATTTGCAAGAGGTAGGAGTCAAATTATTCTAGTAGTGCATCTAAACAATGTTTATATCATTATAAAATTTCATTTTTGCATAGGTAGGAACCATTAACCTGATTAAACACTAGTTAGGAGTCATAAAAAATGGTTATTGATTTGATACCCAAGAAAAGAGTTATTTGAATCCCTAAGATCAAAGATTCATATTAAGCCATATTAGTTTAAATGACAAAGGCATAGGTTTACTATCAAGAGGAATGAGGATGACCCCTACACCCTCATCATGTTGACATTTATATCCATCAAAGAACATCATCATTTGATAGGAGATGTCATCAGTGGAGAGCATTATGATGTATTCATTAGGGAATTTGAGGTTTGAGGGTTGGTTGTCAAGTAAAGGGGTATCAGCTAATTGGTCAGTGATCATTTACCCCTTGATAGACTTTTATTGAATAAATTCCAAGTCAAATTTAGTAAGAAACATGAGCCATCGAGTTACTCATTAGTTGTGATATGGCTTGACATACATGTATTTAAGGGGATCAATATGGGTGATGACATTGGTTTTGTGATTTAAGAGGTAATGATAGAGCTTGGAAGCTATAAATTCCAATGAGAGACAAAGATTTTTGGTATGGGTATATCAAATTTAATAATCAATAAGTGTGTAGCTTATGTAGTAAACTGTTTGTTCTCGATGGTGATCATCCTGATGTGTAACATAACACCACAAAATGTTCTATTATAGAGATGTAAAGATAGAAAGGTTGGTTTTCCTTAGGTGGAATAAGAACCAGTGGGGAAAGGATATACCATTTGAGTGCATCAAAGGCTTCTTGGAAATATATATCCCAATGGAAGGAGACCTCTTTTTTTAGGAAATGGTGAAAGAGTTGGCAACGATCTGACAACTAGGAAATGAAGTGATGGATTGACTAAAGCTTAATTTTTAGGCTATAGAGTTGTTTGATATTAGTCGATGGAGGCATGTATACTATTTTTTATAACTTTAATAGGGTCAACTTTAATACCATGAAGAGAAATGATAAAGCCTAAGAATTTACCAAAAAGGGCACCAAAGATGCATTTCTTTGGGTTTAGTCAAATGTTATATTAGAGGAGATGAGTGAAAATGATTTTGAGAATTATCAAGTGATATTAGTGAAGTTTAGACTTTTTGAATAAGTCATCCACGTAGTCTTCCATAATTTTGTGTAGGAGATCATGGAGGATGTAAGTCATGGTGCATTGGTAGGTGGCACCAGTGTTCTTCTGACCAAAGGGCATGACCTAATAATAGAAAGTCCCTCATGGGGTAATGAAGTTATCTTGTGTTGATCCTTGGGAGTAATCAATATTTGATTATAACCTAAGAACCCATCCATAAGTGATAGCATCTCATGGCCAGCTACTAGATCAACAAGCTGGTCAATACTTGGCAAAGAGAAGTCATCTTTTGGACAAGTGAGGTTTAAGTTAGGGTAGTTAGTATAGATGTAGATTCCCCCCATCACTTTTGTGATAGGAAAAATATTGTAAAGCCATAATGCATAGTTTATGGGTTGGATAAAGTTAACATAAAGGAGGTGTTGGAGCTCTTCTTTGACAAGGAGAGCAATAAAAAGATGCATTTTTTAAAGCTTCTACTTAGCAAGTTTAGCATCTTAGTTGGTGGCAATGTTGTGGGTGATTATAGAAGGGTTGATATGAGTCATGTCATTATAAGACCAAGAAAAGGATTTGCTATGGCCATTAAGAAATGTGGCATAATTTTATTTCTTAGAGGAATCTACACACTAGCCAATTTTAAGGACATGGGAGTTATCATGAGAGGGCAAATTAATGTCAATGGTTGATTCATTTAACATAGCTTTTGTTTTTGATGGGAATGATCATTGGATATAGGAATCATATACACCCATGTATGTGATAATAGCATCATCATTTTGACATTGGATAGTGTTGATAGTGGGAGAGTCTTCATCAATCATTTTAGGATGAATGAGAGGAAGGGACCTTATTTCCTTACCCCGGTGATAGGTGAGGGGGCCCAAATGGATGGAATTTATTAAAAATAAATTAGGAGGTATAGATACCTTCAATTAGATAGGAGATGGTGGAGGAGAGGATGGAGAAGGAGAGACTGACTCTTCAATAATTGGTAGATGAGAATTTTTAGTGATTTTAGTTGGTTCATCATAACCCACTCCATGTCGCTTTTTGTCATTTTCAATGGTTTTATTGGTGGGATATTCAATGGGCATATGAATACCCTATTTTTAATGACCCAAACCAAATCCTTTCTAGGCACACCTATAATGATAGGTATGAGTGAAACTAGGATTGCTAAATAAATAAAAGTCATAGGTAAATCATTATGGTGAAGAGGATGGATTATCGATAGTGGGAGCTTAATTAATTCCCCCATATGTGAAATTAGTTTTAAGGTTAGGGGGACCATACAAGATGACCATCCCAATATGGGGATCATAATTTGGGATCATATGAAGATTTCCATACTTTTGTGGAGTATGAGACATGTTGAGTGTCAATATATGATATTATCTGAGTGATATATGCTTCAAAGTTTCCTCCATGGGGTCTTTGTTAGAAATTTGTGTCACCAATATCTGTGTAATTGGAGTAGTGGAGCTTATGGAAGCTTTAGAAGTATCATGTAGAGAAGATGATGTCTTTAATGAAATGATAACATCATTGGGGCTATAAGTCATGTTCTATATTTTAAAATAAGGTGCTTTGATGGGAATAACATAGAAGAGCTCAATAATTATTTGGGGGGCCACATGGATATGTAAGATAATAGTGGCCACCATAGTAGCTATGGTATTGTTAAAGGAGTATAACACCACATCAGTTTGAGACATGTAATTATTAGGAAGGGCTAGATGTTTGTAGGCATGGGTGGAGATTATATTAATAATATCTCCCCCATTGATCATGACTCTTTTGACATGAGTTTTATTGATATATGTGGTGATAAAAAGGGTATAATATTTATCTTCAGGGTGTTAAAGGGGTATTTTTGAATCACTGAAGGAAATCAGAGAGATGGTGTTAAGAGAGATAACCAAAGCTACAAGAGGTTGGGGATCATCAAGTTGTACCTCAACCATTTACAAAGCACTAATCAAAGCTTGGTGATGTTGGGGTGAGTTTTGGATTAACTCATACAAGGATATTTTTGGAGGGGTTTGGTGAAGTTGTTTCACCATCGAGTTTTGAATAATTTCTAAAGATGTTGGTTTTGGGACACCCGAGACAAAAATCTTGGGATTCAGAGGAGTGTCTTTTGAGAAGGGATGAGCCTAAATGGAACTGACATTTTCCTTACCTTTATCCTTTTGATTTTGTGACCACGTGGCCACATTAACTATGTTGATCTGAAACATAGGTGAAGGAGGTGGTAAAGGGGATACAACAACATATTTGGGTTTAAATTTATGTGAAACAGTATGAGGCATTATGGATGCTAGGGGTGGAATATTAGGAAGTTTAATAGGAGTATCAACAAAGAGAGTGTTAACATTAAAGAATTATTGAATGATTATTATGAGATATTTAAAACTCTTAGTATCATGTCTAGGTGAATCATGGTCCTCAAGTGGTAAGAGGATAGGTAACATTGTTCCAAAAGGAATTGGAAATATAGGCTCTTGTTATGGAAAAAGGAGAGGTAAAGGAGGCCCTTCCTCACATAGGGGTGGAATGGGTGAAGTAGGCTCTTCTACCTGAGGAAGAATAATGGGCAAAATAAATTCTACCAATTATGGGGGAGGAGTAGGTAAAATGGGTGCCTCCTATTGTGGGATAGGTTAGATTGGAGGTAAAGGAAAGACCATATTAACCATATGGATATTATGATCACATGATATATCAGTCATGGCCTGAGCAATATTTTGATTGGGTGAATGGTTAAGAAGAGGTTGTTTGAACACATCCATATTTTGATTAGCAAGTGCATTAAGGTTATCCAAGATGAGATCATCATTATCAAACATGTCTTAAATAATGTTCTTAAATTTCTTATAGTTATTATAATTATGGCCTTTGACTCGATGGTAGCTTCCAAACTCATCCTCCTTATACCAAGTAGGAATAGGATAGGAGGGATCAAACTGTATAGGAGGCTTGATTTGAGGAAGGGTTATGGCTCCTTATTACAATAGTTTTTCCAAAATGGAAGTACATGACTCCCCAATGGGAGTGTATTGTCTTTGTTGATACCATTTTTGGAATTTCTTAGTTGGATTTTGTGAGGTCAAGGAATTAGGTTGGTTTGTGGTTGTGGAAGAAGTTGATTTAATAACCACCACATTGGTCGAGCCTTTAGATTTTTGGTTAGAAGGAGAAGTTTTATAAAAAGAGGAGTCATTTGATTTGGAATTGGCATTCTTACTACACAACCTGACTCTATTTTCGTTTATGGCCTAGATCTTAAGTTTTCATGCCATTGTAAATGCTTCATCAACTATGTAAAAGTTTTATACTTGGAGTGTGAATGAAATGTGCTTAGTACATGCCCTTGAGAAGAGATCAATAAGCTCAATTTGGGGTAAATATAAGGAGAGTTGATTTATTAATCCTCTCTAGTGAGCGATAAAATTTGTGATAGACTCATCATCAAATTGTTTAATAGAATAAAAGTCTTTAATAGAAACCTTTTTAGAAATGTTGATAGGGAAATGGTCTAGGAATAATTATTCAAGTTGGGTAAATGAGAAAAGGGAGTGCCAAGTTATAGAGATATACCAATCTAGGGTAGCACCTGAAAGAGACATAGGGAAGGTACGAAGTATTAATGCATCATCATGCCCTATTAAATAACAAGCATGTCTAAATGCTCACAAATGCTATTTTGGGCTATCTTTACTCTAGAAATGATTAAAATTTTGGAGTTCCCATTGGCTTGGATAAGGGAGAATAGGCATAGAAGGATGGATGGGCTCATTTTATATATGATCATAAGATAACACATTATTTAAACCTGACATGGATGTCTCTAGAATAGACATATTTTCCATTAGCATCTTAATGAGGTTTGGAGGAGGATTGGTTTGGGAGATACCCCCTAAGCTATAGGCAACTTGATAAGAGGTAGAGGGAGTGTATGACATAGCCTACTATGGTTGTGTTGATACAACATAGGGGTAGTGAGTCATAGGCTAAGGGGTAGAAATGAAAGGGGCTTGTCCTAATGGGTTTGAGACAATGCTTTAGTTGAGTTTTGTTATTATAGGTTGGGTTGTTGGCATGGTTATATTGGGTGAAGGGTGAGTTTTAACTCATGTAATTATAGGTGTGAGAGTAGACAAGATGGGTACCACCAAATTTTGAAATGGGCTTAGACTTGACCAAACTACTTGCAGTTGTGAAGACAAGGAAGTCACCATAAAGTTTAGGTGTGATTAGATAGTTGGCGATGATAAAATTTTGAAATTATTTATGGTTGGGTTACTTGTAAAAGTGGTGGTTTAACCATGGGGAACATATTGAAGACACCAAAAACTTAAATTTTCTCCATCAGAGAAGTTGGCATACCATATAGTGGGTCACCCACAGAATTGTGGGTTCAGCTCATGGTAAGGTAATGATGAAGGGTTGCCACATTATGATCAAGAAATTTAGAAAAATATTTATCTCCTTTAGGCATAATGGGATTTTTTTTGGGGCTAGGAGTATGATATGTATCTGAAGTATACTCCATGACAGAATCAACAACAAGAGGGGAAGGTGGAAGTGGTTGTTGGCTTGCATAATCGGTAAGAATTTTGTCTTGGATTCATGTTAGTACCATGTAAGAATAAGTATAAATAGTATTAGAACTAATTATTAGTGATATATTGAGGAAACACTAGGTTTGGGTGAAGGTAGATAGGTTGTTTTAGCTTGTTTTGAGCAAACTAAAAATAACTAATTTACATAGTCACCGACATTGGTCACTTAACTAATGTTAGTTCATAAAATTATGTTGATTCCAATGGGTTTAACTGATTTAAATCACTATGGAGTCTTTTGAGATGAAAAATCTAATTTTTTTGAAACCTAGAGGTAAAATCTAGGTAAAACTAAGGATGCAAGAGGTCTGTATAAGGAGGATGAACACTCAGAAAACCTAATATAATAGGTTATACAACTTGAGTATTATAAATAATGTTAATTTTGTAAATCAATGGAAAAACATCCTTACCAACTCCAAAATATAGAAGGAAATACAAAAATAAATAAATAACATATAGCCACTAATTATTAACTCTTGGAAATTAATTTTAGTCTCATGTTAGCTTATGCCTTAATCAAATGGTAAGATGAGAGTTTGGTTATCAAAGGTACTAAAAAGAAATTGAGATCTAGTTTTAGGTTAGTTATGGTGCTCAAGAGGAAATTTGTGATAGACTTGGTACATATCTTGTTATAGGACCTTTCTCCCCACACTTCATATATCTGAAGCTAAGCTAGTCTACTTAGCCAAAATATACCTTCTGTCTAGAGTTTATACTCTGCTAGAGAATGGAGTGGGTTATCCCCTTAGTGGTGAAATCCAAGTAGGATAGTCAGGTAGGGTAAGGTGATCCACCAGGTGATGAAATCTTGATGGGCTTTGTCTTAAGTGATTCTATATGTTTGTTTTTTTGAGTTTGTTATGGTAGTGTAACATGGGTGTACTATGATTTATTCATAATGCTTGTAATTATCTAGGTGAGCTAATATGTAGCAAACAAATAATGAAGTGCAATAAGTTTTAAACCTAAATCTAAAGTGTGTTGATTCAAATGAAAATAATGATGAAATAGGAGAAGAGAATGAATTTCACTATCCTAATGTGCATGCAAGAAAGAAATAAAGAAGAGATTATTTTTAACTTGTAAGAAAAAAATGATAAGTTTATTTTAGAGGCAAAAGAAAGAGAAGAGTGGAAAGGAAGAAGAAATTTTAGTTTATTGCCTTTAAATAGAAAATAAAATGTTGAATATTTTTTTTTAGGAAAAGGAGAGGGAAAAAGTGCAAGGCATGAAATTTTCACTATAATGCACCTATATGAGCACTTCAAACAATAAATGAACACAATGAAAACTCTAGGGTCCCACCGAGCATGCAAAAAATGTTTCACTAAATTTTGAATCTATTTGATGGTGAAGGATAAATAGAGATGAAGGGTAAGAATTAGAGATTAGAGAGAACTTGGATTGGTTGTACACCATATCTAGATGATGTTGAGCACTCCTCTTTGGCTAGGGAGGACTACCTATGAATAAGAAAGTAGTACCACCAAAAATATTTATTAGTAGATATATGAGTGGGATGCCAAGCTATGAGCATGTTCCTAGAAGTGTCAAGCTTCCTTATGGATGACAATATACTTTTTGAAATAAAATGGTAATGAATAAAAAAATGAAAGAGAGATTAAGAGAGAGATGTTTGTATCATTCTTATAGTCTAAGTGTAACAAAGAGTGACACAATGTAGGTAATGTGAGTTATTTGTTTTTTTGGAGGTTGTTTTGGTAGGCTCATGGAGGTTAGTGGAAAATTCATTGATGTCATTTAGGATATTTATGTTGGTAAGGAGATGACCAATATCAATTATGTGGTGGATGTCAATAAGGAGATGATCGACATTAGTTATCTTGCTAATGTCAGTAGGGGTAGTAGGTTCTCAGGAGGTTGCATGAGACTTTTTTGAGTAGGGAGGTGGATGTTGGTTAGGGTTATGAGGTTGAGAAGAGTTGTAATGGAGTGTGTAGGAATCATTTGGCTCTAGATAGAGGGTTGGAATGTTTGAAGTAGAGGGAATTACATACACAAATATATACTTAGTTGGTGAAATGGATGAACCGTGAGTGTTGGATAGATGGCTCTAGTGAGGAAAGTTAAAGAAATATGTGAATAGAAAGGCAAGCATGTGATGTTAGTTTAGAAGAATCCAAGCTCTATGTAGTATACCAATTCCTAATCTAGATTAATTTGTGAAAAGTAATGATAATCCTAGATGTAGAAAGTTGAATGCTAAATCTTGTATGTGAATGACTGAGTTTTTTCTAATTTTTGTTGACCTAAACATTAGGTTGGAATTTGTCTTAAGTAACTGACATCAGTGATCCCATCAACATTATCCATGGGTTGACCAATATCGGTGGCAAGAGAATAGGTAAAAAGACTATTTTTAGCCTATTTTCTATTATTTCTCTTGTCAAGTGTGGTATATATTAGGAAATAGTAGAAATGTGAGGTTAAAAAGGATGTAGTTAGTCAGGAATTTATGTTTGGGGTGAGAACAAGTCATGGGTAGTTAGTATTAGGAGACTAAGTCTTGAGGTGACTTAGAGGGTAAGAACTAGTCTTAGGATGAAGTGGCTAGGTAAGGTGGAATAAGTACTTTTTAATTAACTTAATTAAATATTTTAAATTAATTAAATGTGTGAGGGGTAAAAACATGGGTTAAGAAGGATAATTATTAAAAGGAGCTCAAGGGGGTTTCAACACAAGGAGTTATGCATGTGTGTAACAAATTTTTGGTGTCTATAGATTACTATGGATTGATGTGGGGTTAGAACATGAAGACATGGTTGAATCATAGTGTAATGGTAGTGAAAACAACATAAAATGGTAGAGGACAAAACATGACATGAAATGGTGTAAGGAAACCTTTTCAAGACAAACTATAAGAACCATGAAGACCCTTATACATGTACCTATAAAAACATGTCACTTTTTAATTATAAAAATGGCACATACAGTCAAAAATTGAAACCTAGGAATCTCTAAAAAACCTTAATATTATGTAAGAACCTTAATGTTTGCTAAGACTAGCTATATGAGCATTGGAGGAAAGGAGGGTAGTTTATATACTTATTAGTCTATCATAGAGGTTAAGAGACCTTCTTGCAAGGATATGATGATGGTATATCATGACTCTAACACTTCATTCCATAATTTTGACTAGGTTAGAAGGTTCTAAGAGCAACATTGAATAATATACAATGTTCCTACATAGTGAAAATCATATGCATATGTATATCCCTTCCTTGTAGACACCCCAAGGGGATAAGATATTTATGGACCTCAAACTTTAGGAAATAGGTATGGAAAAGGTTGAGACACTCAACCAATCTCTTAATGTAGTTAACTTCTTCTGGAGAAAGTATCCAACATTATATTTTTTGTCCAAATTCATTTGTAGACTACATACTATGTTATTTTAGATGTTTTATGGTTCCAAAAGCTCAAACATGTGAGACAAACACTAAAAATGCTCAAAAAATATCAATCAAGACTTGAGGAAATAAGAACCACCATTAGTTTGGACAAATAAGTTAGAAACCCATGAAAACCATTCCATTCTACTTGGCATGTGTAGACATGGATGATGCTTAAATCCCTTAAGTTATTAAGGAATGTTCATAAAGCTTAGGGGACCACTCTAGAAATAAATTCCCATGAATGAAAGCTGAAAAAATATGCTTCCTCTAGATAAGATCTTGGGTTTCCATTCTCTCTTATTTTTACTATCTAGGAACAAACCTGAAGGGATGTCTTGGTCTACAAAGAAGGTAGATGAAGTAAGAGTACTGGTTTTGAGTCTTTATTTCATCCTTCTACCATGAAAATTGTTTTAGACATTAAATATGAACCACCCTATAATCCTTTTAATTCCTCTATATAGATCAATCCATACAAGTTTGTACATCTACAAACACACAAAAACTCTCCTTTTCACTATTTTATCCATGTTTCATACTAAGAACTACCATTTTAGGGAAAAATTAGAGGTAACATGAGTTACTAGACTTTTTGAAATAGGAAATACATATGAGGGAGTGAAAGAGACATAATTTGGCACATGGGGCCCATTTGACTTGTGGAAAGGTGTGAGTGGGTCTCAAAATGGCCTTTTAAGGCTATGAAATGTATAATAGTGATAATATGATGTGAATAATAACTTTTCAAGACTCTATTTAATGCAATTTCCATTAAAACACTTCCCCTTCCTCTAGGTATTATAAATTATAAAGGCATATATGAAGTGATTGGTGGCTTAAGGGGTGTTTAAAGGTGTTAAATGAGATTGAAAGAGTATATGATGGATAATGAACTTTAACACCAAAAAATATTCATATAATAACTAAATCAAGGCTAAAAATCCCTCATATCTCCTTGGAAAGACCCTCTCACAACAAAATGGCTTGAAAAGTCCCATGTATCATGATAACTACTGACCCTAAACCTATCGAGCCACCTTAACTTTACCAGAAGATCCTTAAACTCCTTAAAGAGGGATAAAACCACTCATGGACTTTTCAAGACTTCTTGTCAGTCATCTCTATCACTCCAAGATCACTATGATCACTATGACCTCACCAAAAGACTCAAGACATCCATGACATAATCGATTCAAGCATACCTTATAACACACCATGACATTCTTAACAAGGTTCAATGAATCTTAAAAGGACCAATGATGGCATGACCTTATACATCATCGTAAGTAGGATAGGATGGTTGTCACCAAATGTTTTTTGATATTAGGGGTTGAAATTTGGCTTGTGAGGCCAAAAATGTCAACTTTTTTGGTGAGTCTGAGGGATGACCAACCTGCTAGTCAAGAGGATCCATTCACTCCTCATGACTCAACATGGTTATAAGACTTGATGACCACTTAGATTTTAAAAAACAATAATAAACAATAAAATAACTAAAGAAAAAAAACTTAACACCTAAATAGTCACATCTAACCTAAGGGAAATAAAAAAACAAGACAATAAAATAACTAGACAACAAATAAAACTTATACATGACATGCTTATTAGAACATGACAACAAACTAATATAAACAAATAACTTGAAACACACCTCATATCTCCTCTAGAATAAAAAGTAAAACTCCTTCGATCAATTTGGTTTCATGGGGTCAAATGATTATGTGTTGATTTGGACCCCAACTTGAAACTAGGAGAATTATCATGCTCATTGTCTCTTAGAAGAGTGACTAGACCTTCTGGCTCCATCCCCAAGTTCATTCAAGCACCAAATCATTCTCTTCCCATATCCATATATCTTAAATAATTATTGTAATCTCATTTTTAGTTATGGTATACTGATAATTTTTCATTATCTCATGCAATGACTACTTTGACAATTAAACAAGTATGCTTTGACTAATATCTTCCTTGTGTTCATGAGACTAAAAATATTTAGCTACTATAGTGACCTTTATTATATCTTTGTATACACAATATTTTCAAACTTTTATTGATTACTAACACTTTGTATCTTTTAGGAACCCGCTGAGTCTCAATTCTTTGATTACATGCCTTAAGGGGTGAATCAAGAAAGGGGTGGGAAGAGAATTGGTGTTTTGTGATATTTTTATCTCTTTTTCCACTTGCCGTATACACACTTGTCTCTTTACCCTAAGATTATTATTCTTATTTGTACAGATTACAAACATTTTTCATATCCTTATACTCTTTTTTCTTGCCTTGACCCCCTTTCACATTTTTTATCCTCTAATTACTGTAAAGGGTCGATTGGGTCAACCTTTTACTGTTTATGGATATTTTTCATTATGAGTTTTGTTATCCCTTTGGCTGACCTAACTTAGGACCTAGTGAATTATCTACCAAAAACATATAGGGTTGATTGGGTCAACCCTATACAACCAACATAATTGAAAGGATTTAGGGAATGATGTACCTCTATATATACATACATACATACATATATACATACATACATACATATATACATACATACATATATATATATATATATATATATATATATATATGTATGTATATATATATATATATATATATGTATGTATATATATATATAAACACACACACACACACACACACAAGTTCATTTCCAACCATTTTTAAGAAGAGAAGCAAAGAAGAATAAGTGTGAATGAGCATCTAATTATTAACCATTCTACTCAAGAATTAAATCTTAGGGTTTCATACTTTCTTTAGAGATATGGATCTTGTCTTGTGGATAAGTATTTTGGACATGTAGATATGTTGTGTAGCCTAGAGTTGATTTATTTTTGTTATCTTTACATACCAAAACAATCTCTTGTGAAGCACTTTGGCCAAGGGAGCTATTGAGGCTTGACAGGTTCATCTTCAAAGTATGTATTCATAACTTTATTTCTCCTCTGTAAGAGTAGATAGATAATGTAGTTATGCTTCTCTCCCATGCATTAGGATTCTATATACATTTATGTGAGTATATGTATTTTATGCATGTTTAATTTAGATTGTTTTATTTCTAAACCCCACTTTATTTCACAAGTTTTGGTGTGCACTATATTGGACTTACTTTTTTGTTTATTAGAATAGAGTGAACATTAAACCTATGACTCTTTTAGGGTTGTTGCATGATTATGTTAGACTGTAAGCTTTAGAACCCTTCTTATCATGGTGTATTGTGACACGTGATCCCCCAATCAGGTCTAGCAAAACTCCATATTGGTCATGCTCCTACTTAATAAATGTATCCCCAATCAGAAGTGTAGGTATGATCTATCTTCTTTGAGCTAGGATTGATTTATGAATATGATGCATTTCTGATTGTATACATTTTGGTGAACCTGACATGAACTAACCCTTGTAGGATTTTTTCACTTATTTCATTTCTTTCATTATTTTATCATATATTTTCCATACTGGATCGACTTTGTCCACCTAGTATCTAAATTCTATGCACAGGTTTTTAGGTATAGACTACTGGATCAACCTAGTCAACCTAGTATAATTTTTTAGCTTTTTAGACATCTAATTTAGACTACTATGTCAACCTAGTTTAAACTAAAATTTTTTAGACATCAAGTTCAACATAATAGGTCAACCTAGTAGACCCCATATATTACAGTCACTCAGAAGTAAGTTTTTGTAAAGCTTGATTGACCCAATTGACCCAATTAGTAGAATTTACAATCATATATCAAGGTTGTTGAATAACAATCTTGATTCTATGCATCTCTAACCCACCAAGGTTCCATTCTATCTCTTTATATCTTTGTTTTCAGTCTTTCTTTTCATAGTTTTTAGTAAAAAAAATTCCCTTACATAGTCAACTGTATCGACCTTGCTGACCCAATTCTATGTTCTGTGTGTTAGCTAGATAACTATGACTCTATCAACACTATTCATTTTCAGACCTTAATTTGGTAGTATAGGTTTGACCTTGTCAACCTTGCTCTATATTTTATGAATACACTATTTACCATATCAACATTTTACCTTGTTTCAAATTTGGAATTAACCTTATATACTGGTAATTAATTCACATTTTATTTTCTTGTTGATTGCATGCTTAGAATAAATCACATTGGTTAATTAGGTAATTTTCAATTAATCATTTAGTTTCACTTTTTTTTATATTATGCACACATGGTAAAATCACAAAATATAAATAAGCATTTTAACATTTGTCTACCCAAGGCCAATCTACTTATATTTCATCACCAATGGGGAAGCTAACTTGATAATTGGGTCAAGTATAAAGCATGGTTAATGGTATATTCTATCTAAGCACCGAACACCCTTATCTCTATGGTGTGTGAAGTGAGGGGGTAGGCCCCAATACCAAGCCTATATCATTTCCGCTATAGTCCCTTTCATCACAAACTACCTAAAACCATCCTTAGATTGCCATTTTAGTTCCTTGCTTATATCCAACTTCCCATCACATCTAAAATCATATCTTAATAGTTTAATTAACATTCAGGTTGACTAATTAATTAGCTCTTTACTTTCCAAGTTGATTTCTTGATCTTTTCTCAATTGTATTTTGTATTGCAAAATATTACATTAGCTAGCATTGGTGAAAGGTTTTGTGTTGTGTGCTTCAATTGGATTGGCCAACATTAATCCAATTGATTGTTTATTTCTTTTTATCTATTTATTTTCAAATTGCTTGTAAATTTTATCTTATTTCAATCCAAAAACCTATTATAGGCTTATTAATTCTCCTTATTTATTGTACTAGGTTGACCTAGTTAACCTTATACCTTTTTCCAACCCCTATTCACTATATAGGATCAATCCAATTGACCCTATACTATCTACAAATCCTATTTCATCTTTTTCCAATCTCTTTTCACTACACTGGATCAACCCAGTTGACCCTATATTATTTATAAACTCTATTTTTGTGCTAGGTCAACCCAATTGACCCTGTACTATTTCTATCATTTCTTGTTTCCTTGATTTCTCATCTATCTTTATTTCCCTTCATCATGGAATTTTTGTTTGATGACAATACTAAGTTTTATTCAACAAACATGATGAATTTGACCAACCCTCTAGGGTATCCCATAGATAAACTAGGATACTCTCTTATATGTTATTAATGTTCATATTTCCACTTGCACAATGAACTATGGGACCTTTCCTAATACCTATTCTCAATGTAATCCTCTCCTCTCATTATAATACCAACCCAAATTAGAGTATACCCCCAAAATTTTCTCCTTTATCTCTAAATTTCCTTAACATCAAGGAAAATATCCTTCTACCATTTACAATCTTATGATTAGTGGTTAAGTTAAAGATCTTCATTCACCTATTCCTACATTCTCAACTATATTTGTGGGTGCCACTTTATTTTATTCTCAACCTCTTCCTTTAATAATGACCCCTTCTCATACCATAACCTATTATTATATAAATTCTTCCATCTCCATGCCTAGTATATCCACTAACATGGTAGGTTATACATCTAGTGGACCTCTCATAAGATCCACCATCCTTAATCCTTACACTAGTGCATTATTTTCTACCCAAGTTAATCATGCTACTAGTGTTTTTTCTTCTCAACCATT
Organism: Torreya grandis; assembly: GCA_037957365.1. Taxonomy (NCBI): domain Eukaryota; kingdom Viridiplantae; phylum Streptophyta; class Pinopsida; order Cupressales; family Taxaceae; genus Torreya; species Torreya grandis. Next base: position 1,911,754 of record JARHVA010000785.1, on the reverse strand, counting down.
CACTAGTCCATATTTTGATACACAAGAAAATTTTGTCACTAGTGCCTCACATTCTCATATTTATTCTCAAGCCCTATCAACACCAATAGTGGAACCCAAGCCACTAATACAACTATAATTCTTCTAAAAATGCTAACCAATCACATCAACTATTTTTATAAACACTTAATCAAATGAATAAATTTCAAGCTCACAACTCAAATCAAATGATGAGAATGGAAAACCACATTCTTCATCTTTAATCTCATCCTCAACTAATAACTTGGGGCACACATAAAAAAATGTTCCCCCTCTTATTCTTCAATATTCTCAAGTAAATCTCATTTCTCACCCTCCTTTGGTCACTAAAACCATTAAGCATCTCCAAAATGATCCTCTCACTACTCAAATTGCTAACATTGATATTGGAGATATCACACCTAAATTTTTTTATACTAGATCAACTGATCCCACCCTTAATCCTAAAACATTTGTAAATATTTATAAGGATTGGTTCAAATAGAACACATTTTCTGCTACAAAACTCTTAGATAAAACTCTCAAAGGATTTGCCTTGTGTTGGTACAACCAACTTATAACTCATTCCATTACTATTTTGGAGGATTTAGTGAATGCTTTAGTTCAAGAATTCTGAACTAGTGATCTTTTTAAAAACACTTTGGACCACTTTATAAATTGAAAATAACTTGAAAATAAAATTTCTCAAGCTTGTGATAAAAGGTGTAAAACTTTATCAAACAAATGTGAACATAACATGGCCAATGACAATCTTTTCCATCTCTTTACCAATGCCCTTTTTCCTAACTCCAATATCAGGTTTGCACTCTCTCTCCATGTACATTTGAGGAGGCTATTGACCAAGGAAATGATAATATTTCCTTATGCATCAATTTGAGCCACCCCAAACTACTATGGGTCCTTGTCTCTTAAGAAAAAAAATCACAATGTTATAAATGATGGTGTTATAGATTTGTATGACACCATTCACAATGTTTCCCACCCCTTATTTAGAACGAGCTCCCTCTTCTCAAAAATATACCAATCCTCACTTATCTTCACCAAAAAACATTAATGTTCATAAAAATCTATCCTTAGATGATTTTTTTAAGAATCTACTTAGGCCACTTCTAAGATAACTTGACCCTACCCATCCTATGAAATCTCGGTATGATCCTAACAAGTTTTGATGGTTTCATGCTAGTTGGGGTTGTTCTCATGAGACCTATAGACAACTTCATAATTTATATATGGAATTTATTCTTGGTACTAATTTTGATCATGATTATATCATTCAAAATCATCAACAAGCTTATGAAATTGATTTTAAGGATTATAAATCACATGATAAAACTCAAGCCTTGAACCAAGCTAGTGTTCATTTGGCTATTTAAAAAGAACCTCTTCCTAATCATCAACCTATTCAAGATAATCAAGATAAATCCATCCCTTCCACCAATAATTTAGAAAGTCTTATTGAACCAAATTCCAAATAGAATGTGGTTAGCATGACTAATATGTTAAGGGTGGTTTCTTTTATCGATTCTCAACCTATCTACACTCTTCTTTCATCTAGAACATATCGTGTTATCCAAGATTCTTATCCAACTCATTTAAATGAGTTGGGGCAAGATGACCTTATTACTTTTGATGATTTAATTTCTAATTATCCCTTGGATAACACGTCATTTTCTGTTTATACCACTCTTCCATCATCTTTTAACAATAATGATACTCAAATTTCTATTAGCACTTCTTCTACAAATTCTCAAAATAAACTTCAACCAGCTACTTCATCATCACAACATGATCAACATAAATTTCATTGCACTTTATCTCCTCCTTTTGAGAACCTCCTTAATCATTATGCACCTATATATAATAACCTTCTTATGGGTTATGATGAGTGGGATCCCATCATAGAATTCACTAATCTCCTATCCCAAATTCCATTCCTTAAGATTATGAGGACTTATCCATATCATAAAAAATTTCTTATGAAACTATTATTTGAGATGAATGTCCATCATCCTACCCTAGTAGGATGGGAGATAGCCTCATCTAGATCTGAGGATAGTATACTACAATAATGTGAAGAGATGTCTATCATGTTGATGAAACTATGGACACTTCTCTTTCCTTAAAATTCATTTTAGATTTTATGATTCTCAATGAGATTCTACTTTGTGTGGATGATCCTCCCTTATTAACTAGTGTTTAAATAAGAGATATCCAAGTTAATCATGCATTGATTGATGAGGGTTCTGGTACTTACATTACCTCTCTCAACTTCATTAAGACCCTTGGATATTCAAAATATAATCTCAAGTCTACATGTAACACCTACCAAGGATATGATATAAGGAAAATGCCTCCTATAGGTTGTGTGTAGCTTCCCATTAACATCCCACCTATCACTATTCATGTAAAGGTGATGATAATTAAGTTTCCTTTTTCTTATAACACCTTGATTAGTAGGTCATGGACTCACCATATGAGAGATATTTATTCTTCCACCTACCAATGCATTGAATTCCCTCATAATGGAGCCATTTATATGATTTAGGGTGACACTAACCCTTGAAATTTCAAACAATTCCAAGACTGTGGCATCTTCAAGATTCCTACTCTTGAACCTTTGCCCAACATTCCATTTTGTGAGTTACAACATCTTAATTTTCCTATTAATTTAAACATAGGTTATAATGGACATCCCAAAATCATTAGGAACATTCCTCCTAACCTCTTATATTCTAATGATGATGATCTTGATGATATTAACCTAAATATTAAAACTTTTGATCTCTTGCTTCACCTCATCTTGTAGCTTCTTTCTTCCGTATAACCTCATTTTTGCAAGCCTCCTTGAGATGATATTCCTATATTCTTGACCAAGAATTGACATTCTATTCACCATACTTACTCAAATGATAAGGTCATCCCTACTTATGTCATTGATCTTCATACCCTAGATTAGGATGATGTTTATGTTGCTTCTAAATCACACCTAAGAAGAGAGTGTTTAGTCCACTCCCAGATTTGGGAAACATGGGAACATTTTCAAGGCCTATGGGTGGCTGCAAATGGACCTTTAGATTGAAAGGGATATCTCCTTATATATGCCTTTGCTAAAATATCTTACTTAAAAGGATAAGAGTTAGGAATTTTCAAGAAAGAAAAGTTACAAGAAAATAAATCATATTCTATGGGTGGTGATGCATTGAAACTATTTTTACACATAAATGTCAAACTCCTATGCACAATATGACAAAAGCATAAACTATTTACAAACTTTAAATATTATAACAAAAGTGTTTCAACATAGAGGTGAGACATGTAAATAATGATATAAGGCAATTGAGATAAAAGGCATGTTTTGCACATTCAAGGCAGTATTACACATGCATGGATTAAATACACTAAGGTACATACTATGTGACCAGTTAGACTAATAATACTTGTTCATATGCATAGAGGAAAAAGTGGGTAGAAGGATGCGAAATAATCTCATGATAATATTATGTAACTCTGTCACACTCAGAGCAAATACTCCAAAAAATATTGAAGGAAATAATTTTTTACTAAATGCTTAAAGGGACAAATTTTGATCATTCTAGTAGGGCTTCACCATATGCTCCTTGGTCCCCTTTTCCCTTACACAAGGGTTGTATTCATAGATGAAGAGGAGAATATGAGGAGGCCTTTGGTTCCAAATGGAAGGAATCCATTCTATTGGAGGTCTCCATCCTCATCTATAACTATCTTTGCCAAAGATGCTTGTTAGGGCACTCTGATTGATCCATGTCACCTTATCGAATGACTTGGCTTGCCCCCTTGAAGATGATTCTCCAATGATTACTTAATATAATTAGATATTTTAGAAATAGAATTAAAATAGTTTTAGTAAGGAACCACCTATTAGAAAATTTATCCTGATGCTTAACCTCTTCTCCTTGGTTTCTTTCCTTTTTTAATGGATCTCAAAGAATTGCAACCTATGATGTTGATCTACTTGGCATAAATCCTTATATATAATTCTCCATCCATTCCTCTCTTACCACATGGTAGCTTTTCATTTATATTTTCATGGCTCTCATGCACTGTCAATAAGCTATTGGATCAACCGTATAAGCTAAGTGGCTCTACAAACCCAATTTTCACTTATAGACCCATTCAGGTTTTTTGACCTACGTAGCTTATAGATTTTATAAGCAAGCACTTGGAAAATATTGATTTTATCTTATAGATTCATTTGAGTTTTTTTGACTCACCTACTTTGCATCCTTCGAGCTACTCTACTTATGAATTTCATAAGTAAAGCACCTAGCTAATTATGATTTGCACTATGAGAGTCATTTGGGTTTTTAAAGATGGTCAACTTGCTTTAGACTCTTCAAGCTTGATGAATTCAGACCTTTCAAACCTAATTTATTCTCAATGGGTATTTCATGATGTTAAAATTGATGTCTCTTAGCCTATCATAGGATATTTGAATCTTAATGGCTACTTTTTTATCTTGAATTTGATGTCTCCCAGCACATCATGGGACAATTCCTTCAAGCTCATTTCTTTGGGATTTTTTCAAAGGGGAATTTATTTGATAATTTTTCTTGAAGGAATTCCTTTGGACAATTTTTCTAAATTAATTGCTTTAGGATTTTGTCTAGGATCTAAGGAAAGTGACCCTTTGGGAAATATCAAAGGACACTTTTGGAAGGAAAGTGACCATTCAAGAAATCCCTAAGGGCACTTTGGGAAGGAAAGTGACCCTTCAATAAATCCTAAAGGGCACTTCTAAAAAAAAAAAGTGAAGGAAATGTGTCCTTCATAAAAAATCCAAAGGGCACTAGGAGGAAAATTGACCCTTCATATTTTTCTAAAGGGCACTTTCAAAGAGAAAAAGAGAGAAAGTGACCCTTTAGAAAAATTTCAAAGGGCACTTTGAGATAAAGTGTCCCTTCAAAAAAAATTGAAAGGAAATTTCAAAGTCAAAGTGTCCTTAAAAAAAAATCTAAAGGGCACTTAGAAGAAAAGTGACCCTTTAGATTTTTTTGAAGGGCACCTTTGAAGAAAAGAAGAAAGAAGAGGAAACAAAAGAGGAAAAGGAAAGAAAAGAAGAAGAAAGAAGCAAAGGAAAGAGGAAATAAAGAAAAGAAAAGGAAAAATAAAATAAAGGAAGAAGAAAGGAAATAAAAAAGAAGATGAAGGAGAAGAAGAAAAGGAAGGAGAAGAAGGAAAGGAAGGAGAACAAGATGAAGGAAGGAAAAGAAGATGAAAGAAATGAAACAAAAGCTTGAAGAAGCTGAAGAACTTTATTGATAGAAAAAGGGATTTGACCAAAATATTGAGAAAAGATTCCAAAGATAAAACACGTGTACATTGTTAGCATGGAAAAAAAGTGAATAAGGACACTGTATTTAAACAAGTTTCATAGGGGGTACAAATTGGCTAATAGTTTGGTGATTCACAGGGGAGGCATGCCTACTATGCTTAAGACCAATTACCTTAATCCTTTTATTAGGCATGGATTCATGCATAAGGCACTCAAAATAAATGAACAAGCTTCTTATCAAAACACAAAAATTAGATGATCACACACACAATAAACAAAAGGAAGGAAAAAACATGTGCTACATAGCACTTAGGGAACACAATAGAAAACAAAAGGAAACACACAACTAGATTACTATATAAAAGATAGGTTGGTAAGGCTAATAATTTTTTTTAGATGTATCCCATTTCCTAGGATAGGTATCTCTTCTCCATTCATTTTGTCTAGCTAAAACGAATTACTTTGCTTGCAATTTCTGATGATATAGGGTCCACTCCACAAAGTGTCAAACTTTATATGCCTACTTGGTTTTGCCTTATTTTCATCCCACTTCAAAACTAAGTCACACTTTTGGAATAATCTTATAGTTTCCCTCTTATCTAAGGGATTATTCATGAGTATTTGGTGATGCTCCATGGCTTTATGTGCATCACCCCTTATTTCCTATAGTTTCATCAATTTTACTAATCAACCCTCCATTAGAGTGTTCTCAAGAAATTCTAACTACTGTGTAAGTTATAGAGTAGGGAGTTCTTAAGCTATGGAAATCTTGGCTTCCCTCCCATAAATAAGCACAAAAGGAGATTTGCCAACTAATTTCTTGGGAGTAATCCTATCAGCCCATAAGGCTATCTTTAGCTTACTATGCCATGCCCTCTGATTGGTCTCTAATGTTTTCTTGATTATTTTGATGAGGTTTTTTTCTGTAGACTCAGCCAATCCATTACCTTGAGGGTAATAATTAGATGAAGTACTCAAATAGACCCCATTTCTTTCTAACCAATTATAAGTCTTGGCACTTATAAAGGTAAGTGCACTATCATAAATAATGGCCTAGGGGAATCCAAACCTTCTTACAATGCTATCATAGAACTCTATGATAGCATTTTCGCTTGCTTACTTCAAAGAAAAATCCTCCACCCACCCTGTAAAGTAGTCAATGGTAGTCAATATCCAATTATATCCAACACTTGATGGAGGATTGATCATATTAATGAAATCAAGGCCCCATTGCATGAAAGTTTGATCTACCTAGATAGGTCTCAATGGAAGGGATACAAGCTTTGGTTTGCCTATAAAGAAGGCACATTGAGAACATTTTATAACCCACTATTAATAGTATTTAAAAAGATGAGGCTAGTATTAACCAGCCCTCATGATATTTTAAGCTATCATTCTAGGAGAGAAATGGCCTCCATCTACAACATCATGGAACTTTTCTAGTAGCATGTCAAATTGGTCATTGTCAACAAATCTCAACAACACATTATTCACATCCTTTCTAAAAATAATGCCATTTATAAGATAGTAAGGAATGGCCTATAATCTAAAATATTTTCTTTAAGACTTGTTTAAGCTATTGGGTCACTCACCATTTTGAAGAAAACCAATGATGTCTTGTGTCTAACTTTGAGCTTGCATTTGATCAGCTAGTTGAGGTTGAACTTGGTTGGCCAAGAATTCCTCTCTTAGCTCTTGAATATATAAAGCTAGATGTTCACACAATCCTCTTCTTATTATAATTTTATCACTTTGATATCTACATCATACTCTATTACCTTTGTTATCCATCTAGCTCTCTTCTCATTGAGGTCCTTGCTTAGGAGGTACTCCTTCATGCTAGGGTGGGAAACCATGATATGTATTTTATTGTTGGAAACCATGTACCTAAATTTATTTAGTGATATAATCACTATTATATCCTACTTCTCAAAAAAAGAATACTTAACCTCATACTCCTCCAATCCTTGACTAAAAAAAAAACAATTGGCTACTCAACCTCTTCATCATTCCTCTACATAAGCATAGCTGAGATTATGTCCAGGTTAAAAAAAGTATAAATAAATAAATCCTTGGATTAGTTTAGATTTAAGAGAGTGGGGGATGTTGCAATTGCTTGCTTGATGGCCTCAAAACTGCTCTTACCTTCCTTAATCCAAGCAAAAACTTGGTTTTTCTTAAGCATCATTGTGATAGGCTTTACCATAGTTTGAAAGCCTAGAATAAACTTCCTTAAAAAGTTTATTTTTCCTAAGAAACTTTATAGTCCCTTCTTATGCTGAGGTAAGGAAAATCCCAGAATAGCCTTGATTCTTTCGGGATCAATAGCAAGGCCTTCATTTTAAATGATATGTCCCAAAATCTTCCCTTGGTGAATACTAAAGATTCATTTCTTTAGATTTAGGGATATCCCATACTCCTTGGATTTTTCAAACACCTACCGTAGGTGCTCCATATGATCAGTATAATCTTTGGAAAAAATGGTAATATCATCAAGATATACTAGCAAAAATTTGTTAATCAAACCTTTGAAAGCCATGTCGATTACTCTTTGAAATGTAGCTCTAACATTTGATAAACCAAAAGGAATCTTGTTGTAAACAAAGGTCCCCCATTTCATAGTAAAGGATATCTTGAATTGATCTTCTTCATTGACCAATATTTTATTGTATTCTGAATACCCATCAAGAAGTGAGAAGCATTGGGAACCATAAACAACCTACAAAATTTTCTCCATAGAAGGTAGTGGATAATGATCCTTAAGAGACACTCAATTAAGATCTATAAAATCCATGTAGAGCTTGATTTATATATTCATTTTATGGATAGGTATAATATTAACTACCCAAGTCAAGTGCTTGATAGGAAATATAATCTTGGGCTCAATTAGCTTAGTCAGCTCCTTTTTCATTAGTTCTTATATCTTAGGATGGATAGGCCTTTGCTTCTACCTAACCAGTTTAGCTCCAAGTTCTAGCTTAATGGTGTGATGAGCTAGAATTGGATCAAAACCTTTCAAATATTTGTATTCCCAAGCAAAGTTATTATGGAACTCTTTACATAGTTCAACAAAGGCATACCTTTCAGATAAAGAATAAATATTAAAAATCTTTAGGATATTGTCCTTGTAAATCATGACTCTTTCATAGTTCTCCTCCTTTTTTGACATGTTCACTCTTTATTTATTCTTCTATTCATCCTCATTGAAAACACTCTCAAAGGTAATTAGACCCTTAGGTATTTTTTTCATCTTCAGTTGAATGATTTTCTCCTCATACTGATCATGTAATCTTCTTTGGTTTTTTGAGGAGAAACCTGCCTCATTCTACAATAAGTGTGCAATGTGTTCATCACTTTTGAGTACCTACCATGAAACTTAATTATATAGGATAGAGGGTCTCACAATAATATTTATATGGGATTGATCCTTCATTTATCCCACATCAATAGCTATATCAAACCTTACATCAATGGCAGCTAATCTGTCAGCATGCTTGTTGGAATCCCTTGGTATGGGCTGTATGTTGAAGGCATCAAAGTCTTCAAGAAAGTCCCATAGCCTATTATTGTATGATTTAAGTAAGGGATTTTTGGATATAGCTTGAATTATTACTTGGTGGATGACCAACCCACTATCTTCAAATACTTTTAGATTCTTTATTCCTCTTATCTTTGCTCATTAGAGACCATGGACTAGACGTTCATATTCTGCTACATTACAAGTGCAGGTGAAGTGGAATCTCTAAGAGGAGTATTATTAATTCTATAATGGATAAAACAATATAACACCAATCCTTACACCTAATTTTATTCTTGAGCCATCAAAAAACATTTCCAAAATTCCTTCTAGCTCATGATCTTTATTAGTGAGTAAAAGAATGGAAACATCTTTCTCATGCATGTAGTAAACTCCAAAATTAGTCTCTTAAATGAAAGTATATGGATCAATTCCATGTATTTCAATGTTTTATTTGTTAATAAAAATATAAAAAAAATACCTTTAATAGGGGAATATGTTTCACCATTTATGATGCCTTCTTCTTTACTAATTAGATAATTTTGAACTAAATATGTTTCCATGTATGGCTCAATATGAAACCTTGCTAAGGGTTGAGTCCTTATAGTTTCCTTGGATCCATACCTTATTTTAAAATTAATAATAGACTAGTTATAAAAAAGGTACCCTCATATCTTAGCTATAAAATCTCTTGACAAGTAGATAACAAAATGGGTTGGAAGGTCTATCACAATATCTTACAAAATTGGAAAACATGGGAAGTCATGCCGAAAGACTTTCAGACATTTTATCAATCCCACTATCTTGGTTGGAGTCCCATAATTTTTCAACAAACCCTTACTATGTGTCTCATATTTCAACCCCAATTTGTCATCCACCACTTTAGGCATGACAGTGGTACTTGCTCCACTATTCATAATGTAATTATGGACCACCTTATCTCCCATAATGAGGGTGAGATAGAAGGGTGGAGGATTTTCAAACTTTGTGGAGGGTTATAAGACATGTCTTGGGTCATTTTTAAGGGCTACACCATTGTTATTTGAAGTTTTAGGGTTTACATGAATGTTTTCAAGTTATTCCTATAAGAGCTCCTTCTCACTAGGCATATGCAAGACTTCCCATATAGATATGTTTGTCTTGGCATTCTTCAATAAATAAAAAATGTTTAGAGGGGAACTATTTACCTTCTCTTTAATTCTTGAAGGTATTAAGGGAGTCTAAACCTGGTATACTATAGGCTTAATAACCCCACTTTCATTCTTATTGTGTTGAGGAGCATGATTGGTAGTAAGTGTTGTGCTAGAACTTGTATCTTGAGGCCTTGGAGGGGCATCTCTTAGAGTGACATTCACCCATGGAATATCTCCTTGATCTCTCTTTTTGGATCTTGTGTTGGTTAAAACTAACATGCTTTGATTCAAAATGTATTCATCTTTGACTTGAAAATTCATCATGCCTACACTTTGATTTCTCCCTTCTCCATGAACATCTCTTTGGTTGGGACTTACTTCATCTAAATTCATGTAAGGAGTGGAATCCTCTTGTGTTTCCAAGGCTTGGATGGATCCTCCATAATTATACATGAATTGATCTTGAGGCTATCCCCATTGGTTGAAATGACCTTCTCCTTAGACTAGATTAGCATGTACTGGGACAACTATCTTCATAGAAGGGGTGGAGTTAGGATTATAGGCATTGGGATTCCTATTGTAAATTTTATGACCTTGTCCCCTTCCTTGATAATTATACTAGGGTAGAGATCTGTATTTTCTTTTAGGATAATATTGATGATTGGGGGAGTACTTTCTTAGAACTGAGCCTATTTGAGCTAAGCTTGTAATGATCAAATTTCCTCAACCTTGTCAAAAATAGTGTCCACCTTCTTAAGAAAGGATATTATCTTCATATTGGTACTAATAAATTGTGTTATGCCCATCGATTCAACTAATTTATGAGATAACACAGGCATGAAAACTCATGGAGGAAGTTTTCTAGTATGTATTAAGCTATTTTCAGCTTCAATGGATAGCTCATACATGCTTGGAAAAGTAAAACCTCACATTTAATGCAACATAATAGCCACATCAATGCCAATATCTTTGAGGTAGGTGGGGAACACAAAGCTAGGAGGAGGTCTCATGATAGGTGGAAGCCTATGCCATGTCCTTTAGAATCTCTCATTAAAGTCCCCCATAGGTTCATTAGGACCTCTTTTTATAACATTTAGTTGATGAATCAACAAAGTATGGTCACTTTTATTTTCAAATATTATAACCAAAAATTCCCCAAAGCCATCCTAGCTAGTAATGCAGCCATCTCCCAATGTTCTATACTAGTCAAGTGCTTTGCCTTTTAGAGACATATCAAGCAATCTAATGGCTATGTTGGATCTAGTGATATTATAGAAATTATAGAAGTTAGAGATATCCCTAATATGTTTAGATGGTGTGATAGGGCCCTCACCATTAAAACTAAAAAGACTTTTGGTGGCATTAGGAGGGATAGGATCATATGGGGGAAGGTCTATGGGATTTTGGGTGTTAAAATCTAGGAAGGGTTAATGTCTATCCATCTCTCTTCCTTCCCCTATTTCTCTTCTTTCCCTTTGATCCCCTATTTCTTCATCTTCTTCAACTTCTTCCTCTTATTGAACTTCTTCCTCTCCAAAACCTTCTTGTCAAGGATCTCTCGAGACTAGGAGTGGTTCAAGGTATTGTTCTTTAGGAAGAGATTCAGCTAAAGGGGCTTGATCATAAATCCTAGTTGACTTTATGAGGACCATGTACTATGATGTGTAAAAATTCATCTATAACCAAGGATTCACATCCTTAGTGGAGTTGCCAAATACTAGGTTAGGGATATTTCTACAATTTTAGGCTTGTCAAAACCAACATTTACCTTGACATAACAACTAAAACTTGGTCCCACTAGGCATGTAAGAACTATTGGTTCTAAATCTCATACATTGGAAGAGAGTGTTTAGTCCTCTCCTAGATTTGGGAAACATGGGAACATTTCCAAGGCTTGTGGGTGTACCTATGATAGAAATGGACCTCTAGATTGAAAGGGCTAGCTCCCTGTATATGCCTTTACTAAAATTACTTGCTTAAAAGGAAAAGAGTTAGGAAATTACAAGAAATGAAAATTACAAAAAAAATCCTATTCTATAGGTGGCGATGCACTAGAACTATTTTTCCACATGAATGTTAAACTCATATCCATAATAAAATAAAAGCATAAACTATTTCCAAACTTTAAAGATTCTAACAAAAGTGTTTCAACATAGAGGCAAGACATGTAAAAAATGATGCAAGGCAATTGAGATGAAAGATAAATTTTGCAAATTCAAGGTAGTATTACACATATAGGGATTAAATACATTAAGGTACACACTATGTGACTAGTTAGACTAAGAATCTTTATTTACTAGAATGGAGGACAAAGTGGGTAGAAGGATGTGAAATCATCTCATGCTACCACTATGCACCTCTGCCAAACTAAGATAAAAAAATTTATAAAAAATTTAAGGATATATATTTATGATAAATGCTTAAAAGGGATGAATTTTAATCATTCCAATAGGGCTTCACCATATGCTACTTGGTCCCCTTTTCCCTTACATAATGGTTGTGTTTATATCTGAAAAGGAGAAGATGAGGAGGCCTTTGGTTCCAAAGGGAAGGAATCCATTCTATTGGAGGTCTCCATCCTCATTTGTAACTAACTTTGCTAAAGATTCTTGTTAGGGCACTCTGATTGATCCATGTCACCTTCTCAAATACCCTTGGCTTGCCCCCTTGAAGTTACTTCTACAATGGTTTCTTAAAAGAATTAGATATTTGATCAATGGCATCAAAATGATTGCAACAAGGAGCTGCCTATTATAAAATTTGTCTTGATTCTTAACCTATTCTCCTTTTCTTCTTGCCCTTTTTTATGGCTCTCAAATAATGGCATGAATCGTTATTTTATACTATTGATCTATTTAGCATGGATCCATATAGATTTTTATCCATCTATTCCTCTCTTTCCATATGATAACTTTTCATTTGTCTATTCATGGTTCTCATGCACTATCGATCATCCATTAGATCAAATGTATAGGCTAAGTAGCTCTGCAAACTCAATTTTTACTTGTAGACCCATTCAAGTTCTTTGACATACATAGATTATAAAGTTTATAAGCTAAGCACTTGGAAAATCTCAATTTTCTCTTGTAAACCCATTTGGTTTTTTTAGACTCACTAATTTGGAGTCTTTAAGTTGATCTACTTATGAAGTTCATAAGTAAAGAACCTAGATAATCTCAATTTTCACTATAAGAGTCATTCAAGTTTTTGAAGATGCTCAACTTGCTTCAGACTCTTCAAGCTTGATGACTTCAGACTTTTCAAACTTAATTAATTCTCAATAGCTAGTTTATGATGTTAACATTGATGTCTTCTGGCATGTCACAGGGTATTTGAATCCTAACAACTACTTATTTATCTTGAATTTGATGTCTCCCAGTATGTCATGGGATAATTCCTTTGGGCACATTTATTCAAGATTTTTATAAAGGGGAATTTCTTCAGGCTTTTTTGCCAGAGGAATTTCTTTGAAAATTTTATCTGAAGGAATTCCTTTGGTATTTTGTCTAATCTCTAAGTAAATTATCCCTTTAGGAAATATCAAATGGAACTTTTTAAAAAAAGTGAAGGAAAGGTGTCCTTCAAAAAAAATTTGAAGGCCACTTGGAGGAAAAGTGACCCTTCAAATTTTTCTAAAGGGAACTTTTGAAGGCAAAAAGAGACAAAGTGACCCTTTGAATTTTTTTTGAATAGAACTTTGAGACAAAGTGTTTCTTAAAAAAAAATTGAAGGGAACTTTTGAAGAGAAAGTGTCCTTTGAAAAAAATATGAAGGGCACTTGGAAGAAAAGTGACCCTTTAGATTTTTCTAAAGGGCACATTTGAAGAAAATAAGAAGGAAGAGGAAATAAAAGAGGAAAAGGAAGGAAAAGAAGAAGAAAGAAGTGAAGGAAAGAGGAAAGGAAGAAAAGACAAGGAAAAAGGAAAAGAAAGGAAGAAGAAAGGAAAGAAAAAATAATATGAAGGAAGGAGAAGAAAAAAAATGAAGGAAAAGAAGATGAAGGAAACTAAACAAAAGCTTGAAGAAGACACTAAATAAATTTGATGACAAAAAAATGGATTTGGCCAAAATATTGAGAAAATCTTCCATAGAGAAAACACTTATGTACATTGTTAGCACGAAACAAAAGTGAACAAGGACATTGTATTAAGGTAATTTTCACAAGGGGTACAGATAATAGGTTATTCCTTAGATGATCCATTATTAGGTATTCTTGTCTAGGTAGGTGATGTTGATATTATTCATTATTGTTCTTATTTACTTGAGTCCTTTCACACATCTTCCTATCTTCCTTCATTTATAGTTCCTAATTTTAGTATTTTTCCTCTTTATTATAGGGTAGAGATGGTGCCAACACCTCTAGTTTCTAAGGTGCCTCATAGGAGTATGTTCATTGATCATGCTATGACCAAGCCTTGCCATCTTACTAAGTTATTTGATCACCGTAGTTGGTTTACTCATTAGATTAGTGCAACCCTCCTTAGACCTTATGTAGATCCTGATCTTCCCTCAGTAGAGCCTTTATTGGATCCCATTCTTTCTCCCTCTATATTTGATCCCATTATTTCTCATTTTATAGTTGAGCTTGTACCTACTCCTACTCTTGTTAATCCTACCCTTGCTTTTGTTCCCCTTGATCCTTCCATTAAGCCTAGTTTCATTCATACTTCATCACCACCTTATCTTGGTGATGGTTTTCTTCCCTTGCCTAAGATGGATCTATTTATTACCAAATGGGTTGATGAGTCCTCTTTGGTTTTTTCCAATCATATTATACCTCCTTATATGAGTGCTTCTCCTAAGACCATTCATAAGTGCATCTATTGATTCTATGAAATAGATAATCATTCTTCTACCCATTATCACAAGTTGAGATATTATATTGATACTTTGCTTCCTTATTTTACTACCTCAAATAAAGCCACACCTCCCTTGAAGGTTATACCTAAGTATATTCCTAAGTATGGTGAGGTGTATTATGTATGGCACTAATGTGGCACTCATCACACCAATAATTGCCACATCCTTCAACAACACCTTAAGGATATTCTTGTCATTATTCATGGACCTTATTCTATTATTCCCATAAGAAGGCTTCTCCTTATTCTCCCTTGGCTCCACCTATAATCATTCCATCCCCTCCTTTGGTCCCTTCATTACCTTATATGACTCTACCCATGATTCCTTCACCTGTGGACCTTCCCTCACCCATGGATCCTTCTCCACCTGTGAATCCCTCACTCATAGATCCTTCTCCACTGGTGATTCATACATTTACCATAGATCCCACTCCCATGCACTCTATTGATCATACCTTCCTTGATTTTCCTTAGCATGATCCTTAAAGTATTCCTACTTTTTTAGTTAAGGAGACTAGAAGAGAAGTCTTTTCCTGGTTTTCACTGAATATTGATGAGACATTTTTAGCAATTCATGTCTAACTTCATAAAGATTTATTTGATGTCTTAGATAATGTTTGTGGGTATATTTATTAGTATTTATTAGCACATTCATGGTTCATTTACATTTACATTTTGATTGGACATGTGCTCTAGTTTCATTCTTATCTATATATTATATCATTTGACATTGTGTCAAATTCATGTTTTTTTATATGGTTATTCTTTACTTTTTGGTTCTATATCTTACTTATCTTTTAATTTAGATTTTCATATGATTATCTTTCTTTATCATTAATTCCTCTTTATTTCTTGATTTTTTCTCAAAACTCTCTTCTTGTTTCTTCATGATTGTTTGATTTCTTATCTCTATATTTCATAGATAATTGTCATTATGACTTAGATATATAAACCTATTCTTTTCAGTTATTGCCACCTATTACCATGTGATCACTTAGAAAAAAATGTATCTCATTATACTTTCTTTTCATCAGTCCACTGTTGGATCTCCTTTTTCCCTTCTTCCTTTTTCATAAACTAAAGCATATATATGGTTGAGGCTTGAGATCACATGTTAGTTCATTATTAAGCCTAAGAGTCCTAGTCAATCTTTGTACTTCGTTACTTAGCTTCCTTTAACCTTAGCCTAAAGCTCATTCTTGTGTATCACTACATATCTTGTGATTGGTTATTCTAAATCTTTATGAAGGAGGAATCTTAAAAAACCATAAATAATTAAAATCCAAATCATTTAAAATAAAATTTAATGATATAAAGGAAAAAAACATTCTTAAAAGTTAAATCACACTAAAATACATGATTCAAAGCACATATCCTTCTTTTAAATAAATATTAAACTCTAAAATTGGCCTTAGGGTAGAGCCAAGGTCCTTTGGGGTATGATAGGCTAGTATATTAGAAGAGGAGATTAAAAATATTTTAGTGCTACCTACTTTCTTATGCAAGTACCCAATCTTTGTAGTAGATTTATGACTCTGTAAGGGGTCCTAAGGAATGGGGAACATGTCATGGAAAGGTAGGTCCATTTTTACATTTCCATATACCAATCTACCTTCATGAGTTTATCTTAGTAGCACACTTAGTTGCATATAAAGCTTTATGTCTATAGTGAATAGGTTTCATTTGTACATTGATGGTCACTAGTTACCCAGTGTCTTCTCATGTCCTTAGTATGCCCCTTTCATCCTAAGGTCTTCTCATAAGATGCCCAAATCTTGATTTTTACTCTAAAATTTGCATTCCCTATATCCCTCATATTTACTCTTGGTAAATATTTTCTTATCTACTTATCACTCCCCTTGGTATTTAATTTGTGATTTGCATTATAAGATCATGGATAGGACCTAAAACTCCTCATAAATTACCACCATTTTCTTTCCTATTATGCATATCCTTTATTACCTGATTGTCTCAATTTTTCTACCCTAGTGGTCTTCTATTTTTGAGTTGTAGTGTAAGACCATGGACAGGACCTGACATTACTCACAAAATTTTCCAATAATACAAGTCACAAACAAAATTACATGTGTTAAATATGATATAAGATGTGATTTATTATGAAGTTACATGTCATTAACATACTGCCTAGATTGATTTAGTATGTTTTATGCCTGCTTCATTTCTCTTTCATTTTTATCTTCTTATTTTTTGAGTGCATGTAATTATACAACCATTTCTCAAAATTTTCATACTTCCCATCTTGATTTAGTGTAATCAATTTAAGACCAATATTTTTCCAATTTCATTTTTATTTTATATTTCCTTATGTGATTATGAATAATTGGTTGACTTAATTTAATTTATTTTTATACCATTTTTTCCCCTTTTATATACCTTACATTTTTTTCATACTTCCCAATGTGATTTAGTATGATTTTACTTGTTTTAATTTAGTGCAAAAATCTTTCACTTTGGTTTCAAGAAAAAATTCCTTTTTACCATCTTGTTTTACCATCCCTTGGTTCTTTATACTTAGTCATTTTCTTATTATTACACATTTCACATATTGAAATAGTGTGTAGTAAATTTTTGATTGATTATATTTCCAAATCTTGTTTGCCTATTTTATATACCCATGCATGTGTTCTACATAATGTTAGAAAAGAAACCACATCTCATATATTTACTATAACATATACAACAATAGATAAATAAATATATCTAAAGTATCTAAAAATATGATAACAACAACATACACAATCAACATCAATATTCCAAAATGATACATCATATATATACATCTCGTGATTTTTGATACAACAAATAAAACCATATATATAATGTTCCAACCCTATGGTTAGGATCCATCCTTAATATCTTGTGGCTTAGCCATGTTACCTATTGAGGCCTCAGTCCAACTCCTCTAAATAGTGTGTTTTAAGGAGGTTGTCTAAGATCTCAATCCCTCTACCTATCCCTATAGGTGAACTACCTACACTTGTGCCTATGCCAACTAGGTCTAGGTCATTATACATGCCTATGTCATTTTCATCACTATATATAGATGTATATCTATCCCTTTACTAGTTCCTACTATGCTTGTATCTCACTTACACCCATCTCTACTGGTTGATGCATCTCCTCTCTATGTTTGTATATGCCTCATTACCTCTCTAGCTAATCTAAACTAGCTTACTTGAGATAGGGTAGATGGTACACTAGGGTCCTCTAATGTAGTAGGGTCATATAGTTATAGAGTCTCATTTAAGACATCATGAAGTACTCCCCTCATAAGGGACCCCCATCTCTCATCCTCAAATATGCCTTAAAAATCACACCCATATAAATATTAGATCATTGTTATATCTCACAATATCTATCTATCTCTAGTCTCTATTTTAAAATAAAAATTTAGTGGATAATTTAGTCATCTTTATTACCTATTTGTGTCTCAAACACTATGGTCTTGCCATCCATGTGACCACCTAGCATAGTATCTCCATCCATACATACTCTTAACACATATTATATAGGTCACCTCCTCATCTCAAATACACCTATCATGGATTGTGTCTACCTCAACCTATACCTAAATGGCCTCTCTACCATCTAATTCTCTTATAACTCACCTGTTGGGTCATCAAGTATGGTCATAGTCTATATTCTTACCTTCTCCTCTTACCTCTATTGACACCATGTCCTCAATAGTCACAGCTCATCTCAATGCAGATTTGGTGGTGGTATATCTAGTTCCACTACCTCTACACCCCTCTCTTCTTTCTCTACTCCCTATCATGTTCATCTAGTCCATGGTCACTCACAATGTGGTCTGAGCATCAGCCTAATCACTAGTGGCCCTAGTCCCCTCCTCCTCTATGGCTCTCTCACATGATAAACCCATTAAATAGGAATCAATATCGATACTACTATATGAGGTAAGCCCATTTGTCTTGATACCCATACTACTAGATGTGGCTTTCTCTACCAAGTATAGTGTTTAATAACCTTTATCCTCATTATATCTAGTGTACCTATGTACTAGCTCAGCCATGTAATCACTATGTGCCCATATGGGTACCATACTATGTCTATATGTCTCACCATTTATAGTAATAGCATGTGGGGCATGGCCCATGATACTTGGTCCTCTCTCCATCTCCACACTCGAGGTGACCTATCATCAATCACATGGGGTAACCCAGCTGGTCAATACATGGGAAACCTCTCATAGATCCAATACATTGATAATATACTTGATCTTATTAGTTTTTTCCTTCTAACTAACACCTCATATATATCATGTATGAGCTAGACCCAAATGATAGAGCCAAGATCATATAGTACACCCTCCTCTAGGATCATCCTACTCAAGGCTACCATGAATAGTAGTGCCTTGTCATCTGACTTATGACATGATACCCACTATGTCACAAGTCCTATCATAGCTTTCTAAATATCTAGAATCTATGATGTATATATGTTGAACATACTAACTCTCCTACCTAAAAATATCAGGTTTGAGCTTGTACCCCATAAGACTAGGGCTCTCCTCTCCTCCAGGCTATCAAGTATTCCTATAGACAGCAATGTTCCTACTATCAATAGCCTTAGGATAGCATGCACATCCTTCATAGTGATATCTATCTCTACCATGCCCCCATCCACCTCTTATTTGATGGTGTTAGTTAACCATTCCCAACATCCAAGGAACATGACTAATAGATCTATGCTCAAGAGAATCCTACACATGTCAGTTATCCCTCCTAAGCCTATAACTACTAGCCTAACTCTATCTCCTATGGTCAGATGCTCTATTAGATTCAATATCCAAGACATGTATACCAATCTCTAGATCTTCGGTCATCCCTACAAATAAGAAACAATAAAAGATGTATTACTTCTTCCATTTCATGTATAATCACAATACATTATTTTTACAATTTTAATAAAAAACAAGCCAAAATTTCTTTAATTCATTCATTTTTACCTATTTTTAGCCTACTTGGTCATTTTTTCCCTTAGTCATTTCAGACTATTTTAGCCTTATTTTGGCCTTTCGCATGCATTTTTGTACCATTATACTTCTTTAGTCAACCTAGTTTGACCAAAATTTCCTTATTTTTGGCTTAGTTGACTTAACAGTCTAAGTCAACCCTATTATTTTCCCCTCCTTAGTAATACATTGTAATTATGGACTTTTTAGATCAGTTGGCAAACTGTACTAGGTTGGCAGTCTATAAAATATATGGGGTTGACACACACCTACCAGGTCGATAGTGTGGATTTTGCCTATTTTCAGCTTACTAGATTGGTTGGGTTAACCTAGTTTTTGGCTATCGACACCTTATATTTTTTTAATTTTATTCCTAATTCCTCCAAACCCATTTTCCTAATTGGTATTCACTATGTATAAAAACTAATTTTGCTTCATTCTGACATCTATAAATGCTAAGAATCATTTTTTTCTAAAAATACACTTAATTCAACAAAATACTCAAAAACTTGATTAAGATTCATAGTTTCATATCTGTAGTGCACCAACTACCACCCTTGGAGCCCCTCCTAATATATCTTATCACCTCCTCACCATCCTAGCTCATTTTGTCTCTAGATCTCTTTTTTCTCTCCTTCACAAGTCAAAATAACAAAATGACTTCTCTTTCCCCTATTTAACAACACTTTTAAAAATTCAAATTATTCAATTATTTTCTTGAAAATTCCTTATTTTGACTATATATTTGTTTCTATTCATACATTTTTTAAATCATAAAAAGAATTAGATTCATGATGACATAGATAATATTTTCCACTATTATGTGCATGTATTCCAAAAAATTTAATTTTTGGCTATTCTCTGCACTAACTTATACATGTTTGCCTAGTGTTATTCACATTAGATGCCTTAACTTTTTTTAATAGTCTACTTATTTATATACAACACTAAGGTAAGTAAAGGTATGTGTATTTCAATTTTGTCCTTTCATTTATCTTATTTTCTCCTTACTGCACTTTACTTAGCATCAATGTTATGTGTTATCATGTTCTATTTCCTGAAGCACCATCTTATGTTAAACTTATGTGACACATGATGAGATTAAAGTGGGTAATATGTATATAAATAATATTCTCAAACTTTTATTGATTACTAACACTTTTTATCTTTTAGGAACCCATCGAGTCTAAATCTCTCTGAGTGTATGCCTTAAGGGGTGCATCAGGAATGGGGTGGGAAAACCATTGGTGCTTCATAAGTTTTTAATCCCTTTTTATACATGCCATATATAAAATTGTCTCCTAAAACCATTTACCCTAATATTATTCTTCTCAGTTGTACCCATTCTAAACATTTTTCATATCCTTATCCTCCTTTTTCTTACCTTGAACCCCATTCATCAATTGATTATAATAGGTTGACCCTATATAGTTTTAAACCTTTGATTACTATACAAGGTCGAATGGGTCAAACCTATACTATTTAGGGGTATTATTAATTAGGATATTTTTTATCCCTTAGGCCAACCTATCTCGTGACCTAGTGAATTATCTCCCAAAAACATACAGGGTCGACTGGGTTGACCCTATATAGGTAACATATTTAAAAGGAATTAGGGAAAGGTATACCTATATATTCAAGTTCATTTATAATAATTTTTAATAATATAAGAGAATAATAATAACTATGAATTAACATATTCTTATTGACCATTCTACTTGAGAATTAAAGGTTAGGGTTTCATACTTTATTTGGAGATATGGATCTTGTCTTGTGGAGAAGTCTTTTAGATGTAGAGATAAGTTGTGTATCCTAGAGCTCATTTGTATTTGTTATCCTTACATACCATAATAATCTCTTGTGAATAACCTTGGCCAAGGGAGAGATTAAGGCTCAATGGGTTCATATTCAAGGTAAGTATTCCTAACTTTATTTCTCCTTTGTAAACGTAGATAAATAATGTAGTTGTGCTTCTCTCCCATGCATTAGGATTCCATATACATTGATATGAGTATATGTATTCTATTAATTTTTATTTTATTTAGTTTTTTTCTAACCCCCACTTTATGTCACAAGCTTTAGTATGCAGTATATTAGATTTACTATCTTATTTATTAGAATAGAATGAACATTAAACCTGGGACATTTTTAGGGATTTTACATGATTATGTTATATTTTAAGCTTTATAACTCTTATTCTCATGGTGTATTATGACAATTTATCCCCTAATCAGGTCTAGTGGATCCCTATATTGATCAAGCTCTTGCTTAACAAATGTATCCCAAATTAGAAGTATAAGTATGCTCTATTTTCTTTGATCTAGGATTGATTTATAGACATGATGCATTTCTGATTGCATACAATATTCATCAAGCTCATTATGAGTCAAATACATATTATCCAAGTTTCTAAAAAATTTCTCCAAGTCTTCCCAAAAATACATCTCATCACGATCAATTGAAAATACATAGCATTCACTTACAATCTGCTTGTAAAACACCATGCTGATCATTCTCATATTCTATTGTAACTTGATCATCTTCATATTCAATGGAGAATGGTAGATCCTCAACCCACTCAATCAAAATTTCTTCTTATCTTGGTAATTATGAATTTTAATTGCCTTCTTCACTTGAAACATCAACCTACTATCTTATTCCATCATTCAAGTCTACCATACTGAGTTTTTTAATTTTACCCAATAACTCAAGATATAATTACTGCCAATGATCTTCTAATTCACTTAAACTACTCTTGGACTCAATAATGGGATAATGTGAGTTATCTTCATGATTATCTTCCATGAGAGAGGTTGCTTGACTTGTGTCTTCATTGACTTCATCATCATGCCACTGTGACTATTTCATGTCATCTAACTTTCCTTCATGCTCCAAATCAAGTTTATAGGGATGAATGGGGTTTCAAATCATGATTATCTCTTCAAGGTTCTCTTTAAATTCATAAATATCCACAATGTTATCAAGCTCTTGAAAGCCTACCCCTTCATTGATTGACCTTGACATATTGTCTATCATGCTTGGATGTTTAAGTTATAATCTTAATGCACTTGGTTCCTCTTTAAGAGAGGAGAGGGTGGGTGAGAAATGAATTTTATTATCCTTCTTGACAACTTATAGGAATATCTTCCAACTTTGAGCTTTAAGATCATTAAGATTGGAGATCACACTCTTGTTCTTGAAACCTTTAGTTCCTTTGTTAGATTTTGATATAGTTTGAAGCTCATGAGTAGCTAAAGCATGGAAAAGTGATGGGGAACTTGGAAAACTTAATACATATCTCAAAAAAGACTTCATACCTCTCACTTCTTTTTAAATCTTCCTTTTGAGGGAAGGCATCACATAATTAGGTATTATATCCCATAAAGGCCTCAATTATAAAATTATTTTATATTTTTGAGAAGGAATAGGATCTTAGAGGTAATATCAAACACATGGATATTATTTTAGATAAGGATTGTGAAGACAATATGCACTTGAGGTGGTTGGTGTGTATGGCTGAATGTGAAAATTAGAGAGTGATCTATACCTTATTTTGGCACCTACACCATACCCAAGTCTATAAGCCATATAAGACATGATCACTAGATAATCATCCCCCAATCTTAGCCATAAAAACACTAGACAAACATAAGGTAAAATGAAGTAATAAGTATGGAATAATGATATCTTGTGTAATTGAAATCTTGGGGTAGACATGAAGTGTAAGATGTAGATTTTTTATAATGCTAAATATACTCATAAGAGATCCATTATACTATAATTCAAGGTTAGAGGAAAGCTTATATGCTAAATTCAAATTATCTACTACTAGATTAGGGATAAATGTAATTCTAGCCTTGTCATCAAATAAGTAGTTATGGACTAAGAAGTCTCAAATGATCATAGAGGTGAGAAAAGGAGATGGATTGCTTACCCTAGAATATTGTTCTTGGTTTTAAGGGGTGTGGACAAGGGCTTGGCATTCAATCTCTTCCTACTACTTAAGACATTCTTTCAACTTGGATCTCTCCTCCCATAATATATCAATCTCTATGTGTATATCATCATTGTTTAGTGTAGGTTGATTATAAGGGATAGTATGTTGGTAGAATTATTGGTCAAGAGGATAAATATATTTACAAGGAGGTGGAGGAGTTTCACAATACTATTGATAGTCTCAGGAGTAAGGAGGTCTATCATAAGGCTGATAAGGGTTAGCATAAGGTTCATATGGGTTATGGTAGGGATGATAGGGAGATGGATAACATAAATTTTTCCCATAGGCTACAATAACTCCTTATGTAACATATGAAAAACAACATAAATTAATAAGAACCCCTCCTTACCTACGTAATAATGATGTTATGATGTCTTTGAGATTGAAAATTGACTACAAATCTACTAATGTGATAATTGAATTTCTCTAAGATAAATATACATGTTGATATTGAATGTCCTTATGTTCCATATGTCCTCCGAATTTTTCAAAATGTGTCTCAAGGTAGTTTATAGTTGGACCCACTAGGTGTACAAGAATTGTTAGCTACCAAAGTTGCACCCTATTGAAGGAGGTTGTTTAGACCTTCTTCAAATTTGGACCAACATAGGAATTGACCTATAGGTTATGGGTAACATATTTTCTAAGCCAAAACTATAGATTATGGTTCTAGCTCTTCTGATTTATCAACTAATTTCTCCTTCTAAAGGCCTAATATTATTGGGATGAAAAGGGGAAAGAGATTGCATAAAGTAAATATACACTAATGGGTGGTGATTCACGTAGAAGATTCATCTACTCACTCAATTTGAACTCTTGACAGCACTAATGGACTAAAAAAAACTAAACAATCATCCTCATAAGTTTATATGCAAAAATTTTTCATGTAGAGGCTATACTAGGTGACTAAAATGCAAAGTTCATGACAAGAAGGCCTGTTAGGAGACTCTTACCAGTCATGTCCCACTTTAAACCCCATTACCCACACTTTTACACTCCACATAACCTATATAAGAAACCTTCTTGACATCTAGGTGAATAAGGACCTAAACGGGAGGGAAAACCATCGCATTTGCATATCAAAACAAGTATAACCACTTTAGATACCACCATGAGAGAGTTGCATAAGTTTATTTATCAGTCTAAGTAAGTGTATAAGTATAAATAGGTAGATTTTCCTCATACTTGGAAGAGGGATACAATAAAAGGATATAAGGACTAAATATATATAAATATGGGATAGTGAAAAAAGAGATAGTGGTATGGAAAAGTGGAAAATGGGTCATAACTAATCCTCATTCACTCCATCATCAGTCATAAGTATCAACATTTGCTCCCTATTCCTTTCATACATTGATCTTATGGTTGAATAGGTGCCTTGAATGATCTCATTGAGAATTGATGTAAATTCTTATTAAATTTTGATGAGATCCATACCACCCTTTTCCCATTTATTCTCCTTTCATTAGTTACCAATGTTAAAAGAGGTCTAGTAAAAGCCTTCTCTATGAGGCATTTAGTATTGTAATTCCCTCTCATATGCTAATGAGGCTTGATAAATACCCCACTCTCTCTAATTTCCATGAATTTTGAATTGATTTCCCTTTAAGGATCAGTTTCTAGGAATAATTTATCTACATTAATTCTCTCATCAGTCTCTCTACACTAACTTTCAATTCTCTTATTTGACCAAATAGGCTGAATAGGCCAATTAGGCCTAGTTGCCTAACTATTAGTGTTTCAAAGCCATGAAACGTATAATAAACCTATAAAACCTATGTATGGATGAGTTTTATGTTTGAAACAAAATCATACATGATAACATATGCCTTATTGAGTAAGAAACATCTACAATTATGTCAAACTAATTGGCTATGTCACATTATCTTTCATTTTTATAGACTAGCTATTTAGAACAAACCCATAGAGGAATATATAGGAATGTATTTGATAATTTTATGGATTTAATAGATATAATATGTGTTAAACCTTCCCTTCCAATTATTTCCATTTCTCAGAACAGCCTTGTGCCTCTTTTTCTACCTTTTTTCTTGAAAAAGTATAATATTATGACACTTCCGTATAGATTAAATATAATTAAGTACCATTAATAGGTAATAATCTTAGTTTAATTTATGTTTCAAGTGTTTTTATATCATTTTATGGTTCTAGGATGCCAAATTATCAAGGTTTCCAAAACTAGGTATACTTAGGGTTTTATTGAGGTTTTGGGTGTTCAAGACTCTTAGCAATGATTCATAGAGTAAAGAATCCTAAAGAAAAAATATTTTAATGGATTTTAGGTAAATTTACCCCTCCAAATACCTTTAAAATATATATTTCCCATGCAAAATATGCATCAAGATAGGTACGTAGAGAAGAGGGCTTCTATTCTTGTGTACATAGTTTGAATACGTTAGTAATCTTAACCTTTGTTCATAAAGGTGGGACCATAAAAAAAAATCAATAATAAATGGATTTAAATTTAATATGTGTATAAAATACCCTATGATAATTTTCTCCAAGTCTCCATGTGGTGAAAGATACAAGCTCTTGAACAAAGGGATCAAACTAGCTACTTGGATTGTGTGGTTTGAGTATGACCTTAAGACTAGTTTAATTTTATATTTGCATTTCATTGATTTAAATATAATTTTTTTGAATTTAAACATCATCTCACACCTTATAATTTTTTTCAACATTCATAGGGAGGGTCTAAATATACCCCAAGGTGGTGTGAGCCTTCTAGGACTTAAGACAGGCTTTTAGGTCAAATAGGCCTAAAGTATGTTTGAGGGTCTTGATGGAATATAAGTGGTATAAGGTTTCAATATCACAATAAAATTCCCTATATTAATGGTTTTAACCTCTTTAATTACCTTATAATAACTCAAAACCCCTAGTTTACTCCTCTTCCTTAAGTAGTTGGCTATAGGTCACTATTTAGACTTGTTAAGTCTGAATGTGTTTGATAGTAGTATGGAATTTGAGTGGTGTTAACTCATTATTCACTATATTATATATATATTTATAATTTATATAATAAATTTTAAAGTTTTTAAACCCTTTAAATCTAATCATTAATTTAAAACTACCCCTACATACCCTACACAGTTAGGTTTAGGGTTTCTAAGAAACTACATTCATGTAACCCTAGGGACCTGATTATATGCCCTTATGACACCTTTGAAACTTCTAAAATTTTCTCCAAATCCTTATTTATACATATATATCTCTCAAAATTCCATTTAATTCTCTAACCTACTTGAATTAGGCAAAAGTATCTCTATCTTAGATACACAAGCCTATCTTTCTAACTAGTCCTCAAGACCTTTTGATTTGAAATTTAAGTGGCATAAATCTCACATATTA
Organism: Torreya grandis; assembly: GCA_037957365.1. Lineage (NCBI taxonomy): Eukaryota > Viridiplantae > Streptophyta > Pinopsida > Cupressales > Taxaceae > Torreya > Torreya grandis. Next base: position 1,884,554 of record JARHVA010000785.1, on the reverse strand, counting down.
TCTAAGGAATTACCATCAATTTTAATTATATTAAAACTCCTTAATGAATATTAAACTCCCTATTTATTTCTCAAATCTCCAATTTTATCACTTAGCCTCTTCAAGGATCTCTAATAGACTAGTGTCTATCTAAAACAAAATAATGAATATTCTCATTATTTATCTAACCCTTAGAATAAAATGATAATATTACTCTAGTTAAAATGACTAATTAAACCAAAATTTTAGGTGTGATCACACATGTAGATTCCTTAAAAACACTAACTTTTCCAAGACTCTTTATGGCATTAACTGTGTTTCTTACCTATGTATGAAACTTAGGTCTATTTGGGCCTATGTGTGTGTGGATTTTACTCTCTTAAATAGTGAATTTATGTCAACTTAAGTAGTGTCTCACAAAGAATGTAAATTTCAACTTACACATCCTCTATGTTTCAATCCTAACACTGTTGTAGGTTAATCTTTAAACTCAGTGGATCTAGTATTTAAATGCATTATAGTTTAAGTCTATAATACTTCTCAAAGACATTATTTATTCAAATCCCATATCACAAGTTCATATCCTCATCTCATTATATATATGCCAATATCTAACCCTCAATCCTCTATTTTATTTTGTTATTCACCCTATCACTATGAGTGACACTTTATACTAGCTATAGGTGATGTTTTCAACATGAAGGTTAGGTCATATTTATCCTTTTAGTTTTGATACTCCATCCTTTTCATTGAAATGATATCTATGTAGTTTATAACCTAATTTAAATCTTGTATACACCCTAAATTGTTCAAGAAAACACACATATTAAGTCTTTTCAAAGTCCTTTTATAGGAGACTAAAACTAGAGAATATGAGATTTTATTCAAATTTAAGACATGTCCTTTTATCTGACTTGTCTTGGTCTTACTATATTCCCTAGACATAATTTTACTCATCCTTGGTCAGTCATAGCTTTCTAGACTTAACCCTTTCAGACCTAGGTACATCTTTTAGGCTGAGACCCATCCCCCTAGGTCCCATACTCCCTGGATAATAGTGCCTAAATAGGACTACAACACAAAAACCTAGGGTGTCTAGTTTCTGGTGCTATTGTCCAAGAGCAATTTTGGTCCCAACAGTCAATTTATTCTATAGGATGAGTCTTACCCCTTTCCTTTGCTTCATTCCTAAGTTTACCAATGTTGGATAAATGTAAATAAAGCTACCAAATTTGAAATAATGAGTCTCCTATATAAAGGATTACATAAAGTATTTTATATCTAACACTTACTATTTTAGCACATTAGACATAATGAAATTAATCAATAGTATAGCTCAAGCTCTCTATATAACATAATGATTTGCATGCTTGATCAAGGAAGGGCCTAGTTAAAATTCATTCTTGCATCAATCATGCACATTCCCTAAGGGAGAACTACATCAGATATGAGACCTTAGCTTTAGGTTTAATATAGGCAACAATTATAATAACAAGGGTTCTTGATTATGCGATGATTCTTCCCACAACCTATTTTTCCCCCCTTTTTATTTGATTTTATTTATTTTTTCCATGTTTTTAGACTCATATAGGTACTAAATATTTAAATAAACCTACAACAAACTCTAGTGACTTTCAAGACTTGAAATTTGGTTCATAGGGTGATACTAAGCAGATTAAAAGAACCCAAAAAGATTTTAGCCTTAGGACAACAACACTAGGAAAGGACTATAGTTCCATACACTAGGATGTCCTATTTTTTTCACTCCTATCTAATTATTAAATAAAGAGTATAGCCAAAATTTAGATACTATCCCAGTCTTACTCCTCAAATTTTAGACCCAAAATCTTCCATTTCAACACAAATCTAGCTAAGTTAATTCTTCTTTATCTTATATAATTATCAGATAAAATTTATAATTTTCCATGTTAGATTAAATTTTACCTATCATTATATGCCTTTATTACTTAGGTATTAACCATCTAATCTCATAAAATAATAAAACATTTGGTGAACCTGACTTACTTCGAACAAAAAACCTAAAACCCTAGCCACACTTAGGGTTTTTCCTTCTTATCTTGTACAAAAATTTAATTGTCTAAATCATGATTTTTGTATTATTTTTTTTTACATTTTTTCTAGTCAAAAACTATTTTATAATTTAAAATTATTGCATAATTTTCAAAATATTTAAAACCCTAGATTTCAAAACTAGGTCATCAACCAATAAGCCTTGCGAATTTTAGAAAACCATTTTGAAATTTTTGAAAATTAATTACCTTGTAAAAAAATATTTCAAAATTTTTAAATTAGTAGTTTCTTGTACAAAAATTTAATTTTCAAAATTCTAATTTTTTTTATTAATTTTTGTGCATATTCCTATTTTCAATAATTTTTAGAATTCAAAATTATTACATAATTTTTAAAAAATCCTAAACCCCCAATTCAAAACCCTAGATTTCCAAACTAGGTCCTCAAACCTCAAATTTCCCTCCCTTACAATTGTTATAAAAATAATTAGAATTTATTTTAAATTGTTTGGGTTATCAAAATTAATTTTCAAAATTCAATGTTAATAGTTCTTTTTGCATTTATTTACTTCATATTAATTTTTAAAATCTATTTGGTGATAAAATGGCCACAAAGGCAATTCCTCCTCATCCCATAAATCAATTTATAAAATTTTCTTAAAATTATGACAATGATTGGACAAATTTGCAAAATTTTACATTAGCTAAAACTATAGAAAATGATTTCATTTATAGTGAAGATAATGACTATTGTTGTAATGAAGGATATGATGATTTACGTAATGATGAGGATGAATCACAAATAGATGAATATTTATATCTTAAATCCATCTCTTTTATTCCTTCTTCTAATGAAAATAATTTTGTTAAATGCAAAAGATACTTCTCACCTCATTTTCCTAGACACAATGCATAAATTGCACAAACTAATCATGCACTTTCAAGTGAACCTCTTAATGGTAATGATTTACTTCCTTATGAACCTAATCTCTCTCTACCTTTTGCTATTTATATGTTCAAAATATAATAATATAAATACAATAGGATCAAATTACCAAATCATAGTTCAAAAGATGCATTATGTGTTCCTAACTCTACTCTCTCCAAATAATTTTCAAATGATATAACTCTTCTACTCTTCCTTCTCATGTCAAAAATGAATAAAATGCATATACTCCATCCATGTATAGCATATATACACATGATATTCCAAATTCCAATGATAACTTATTGCATATTAGAAATAAATTAACTCTTTCTCTTACACCTCTCCCTAGCAATGATGTAAGTGATGACAAATATGATAGTGAACATGCAAATGAATATGAGAATGAAAGTGAATATGAAAATTATACTTCAAATTATTATATTTCAAATGAAAAAAATGAAAATTGTGATAATGCATGGAATAATGATGACTACAATGCATATAGTGAAGAATAAAATGCATCTCATGCTTCTAACCCTTCTCTCACTCCTCTAAAACTTAATACGATTCCAAATGATGTTTCTAATTATATTAATGATTCTATGTCAAATTGTGCACATGTTAATGCTAATAACACATATTATACTAAATTAGAATGTGATTCACTAAAACATAAAGATACCAATGAATCTCCTAAGCCACCCCTCCCTACAGTAGAACCCAATTCTCACTCCTCACCTAAAGAGAATAGTAGCCCACATCCCTCTAGTAAGGTCCAAGTTACCATTACTCCAAAGTTTTAAGTAACCACACCTCCTCTTTATGATCCACTTGCTAAATGTAGCATTCCCATGGTTAAAATTAACAATCAAATTCAATGATTAAATGAATCGCTTCAAGTTACTAATGTACCATCCTAGGAGATCATCTCTTTTATGCATGTATTTGGTTAACTAAAACACCAATTACATCTCCTTACCTGGAAAACAAAGCTTATAAATCTTGTATGGATGCTAATGATCTACATTGTAACCCTTTTCTAAAGACATTCATAAAAGCTACATTTCCTAAGCATTTCCAAACACCATCATTACCTCACTTTGATGGAATTGGAGATCCATTCACACATATTTAGGCCTTTTAAAAGGCTTTTCCACCTCATGCAAGCCCTTTAATTCTACTCAAGTTGTTTCAACATAGATTAGTGGGGGAAACACAAAATTAGTTCTTTCATCTACTCATTGTCAATTCATTACACACATATGATGACTTAGAGGAGGCATTGCTCAGGAACTACATTATAAACATGGGCCCTCATGTTACATATGAGAATCTTGCCACACTACATTATGATTATTTAGATCTGGTTAGTGAGAATATATTAATATTCAAGGCTCATTTGTTAAGATTGATATACAAACCAATAAATCTAGAGATTCAACATATCTTCATTAAGGGCCTTTGTCAACCTCTCCTCAAGCATCTACTATATCAGATAAAGCCTTGTTTCAAAAATCTATATTACATAGTTCTAGCTTTATAAATGAAATTGGGATTAATTGAGTAAGATTTAGTTGATCAGATCACTCTAGATTTCATAGTAGCATCTTTAGATACAACTCTTACTACTTAACATCTACCATGTCCTAGATAAGATAAGAGAACACAATCAAAAAAGCAACTAGTCAAGAATGAAGAACAAGTTTTCATAACATAACCTATAGTATGCAATATAGAGAATAATAGTAAAGCACCACTATAATTTGATTCAAAGTAGGATAGCCCACCTATCATATTATCATCACTAGTAGATAGGTGGTTAATCACACTACCATATATTCATTGACAAAATCCACATCTCTTACATATCAAACTAAATCAACCTTTTTGCAACTATCATCACATCCATAGACATACAGATAATGGTTATTTTGGACTCATAGATTGCATTACTAGATATGTTACTAATGGTAATATAGCATTCACACAAGGGGCATAGATATCTCCTCCATTATGGAACCCTATACCACATTCCCCCATGATTGAGTCATCCCAAGAAATTCCTTCATAGGAATCATCATGATCATAATGCCAATTTTAGGATAGAATGTCACAAGAGATTTCCTATTCTAACTATTTAAAAAGTTTGGAAACTAGTATAATACAAATAGACCACATATAAAAATATAGTCCATGGAATAAATAGTGCAATTCCATATACATATCTAGTAGAGTCACATGCATAATAGTACAATCCTGTTCAAGATAGATATTCATTATAGTTGAGTTTTCAAGGTCCTATCTCACGTAGCAATTTGCTATGATTAAGACTAGTTAAAACCACATTACAGAGTACTATTCTAGAGAAATATTCATTATAGCTAAGTTTTTAGGGTCTTATCTCATGTAACAACCCATTATGATTAATATTAAATGAGCCCTCAACACATGTTTTAGCTTCATCTCAATATATTGTACATTCATATACATCACAACAAAGGCCACATGGTATTTGATTATAGATAGATGAACCTTATTCATAGTAAATAGTATCAACTAAATAGCACATTCCTACATATCATGAGTAGTATGGTCACTTGTTCATGTGGTTGACAAGGTTCAAATAGTTATATAACACAATGTGATATGGCATACATTCATTTTAGAATTAGTTCATAGCTTTGTTTAATAGGGCAATGATGGAGACAAATGTCTAGCTAACCTTTGTATTCTTGAGCCACTTTTGGGAAAGTAATATGCACATAGCTCTATCTTACTTTCCTCTCCTACTAACAACTAACATTCCTGATTTTAGATATCCATCCCTAGCAAGAACCAAACTATCAAAGTCTAGATATAACCAACTCAAATTTATCTAAAAAAATTACCAATTACCACAACAAACAAAATTTTTCCTACATATGATTACAATTTGAAATCAATAAACCTAGCATCATAATTTTCAAAACATCACATCCTAACATCAAATCACATATCCAAAGTACCAATACAAAACAAATGTGACAAACAAAATCAATACTAGATCAACCATTTCCAAAATTAACCACTAACAATCCATATACCAACATATTCTAGAATCCATAGCATGAATACACAGGAGTTCAAAAGAAAACATGTGTGTGTGTGTGTGTGTGTGTATCACAAAATTTTAAAAACATATACATCATGTCAAGGTATAATAAATCATGAATAGGGTCATGCCCTCACTCTTAATCCCACTCTCTCCTCTAGTGTTATTCCCATAATCTTATCTAATACTCAATGACCCTGCACCTCCTCGAGCTCTCAATTGCCTCTTACACCGATTATCTTTCTCCAACAACTAATCATGCTCCTCACATAAATTTGTACATCATCACTAAAGATCCATATAGTCATTTACAATATTTTTCCTTACCATGCCATAATCAAGTAGAGGCATCCTACGCTTATCTAACTCAACTCTAAGCTCATCCCTCTCTCCTACTACCCTAACATATGCATCTATAGCTATAGTAGCTTGATCAAATAAATGAGCATACACACTAGTTTTAACTATCACTCTATCAAACCCTCAATGAAATCATTATAAACATGCCATGTTAGCTCATAAAGTGTCAACTCAATGTTAGTCTCCTAGAACTCATCATCTCCCCTCCCCACCCTAGCAGGTGCCTCATCCTATACACCTCCCACTCCACCTACATGCATAAGAATTAAAACACCACATTAGATATATACTTTCAAAATCCAAATTAAATCAAAAATATAGATACAATTTAAATAAAATCAAAGATTACATCCCATCATCTAGATCAGCTCAATATCCTCATACCTAGGAACATACACACCACCCACAAGATACAATGGAGCCCACCACTACCTAGCCCACCATGTAGTATATCCCTCAATACATCACACATCATCCATATCAAGAATATCTATAACATCTCATGCATACAAAGGTAAAGGTGATAACCCAGCCTCAGTTGGTCTTGCATGAGCCCCAACTCTCACTAGTGCCTATATATTCCTCAACCATACCCATGCTACATGAGGAACATCTTGTCAAACTCCAAACTACCTAGACATGTGCTCATATTAAAATCACTCATAAAATCTAGGCTAATGATTATGTAACCAATAGTTAACCCTGATATAATGTAACTGCTATCCATCCTTAGTCAATCTGGAGAATCCTCTATAAGGCCTCCATATGATATCATGGGGCCACCAATCTATCTAACATCTTTCTATAGTGATCTATCCCAAGAGATTAGATAATTAAATCACTCATCCATCACTTGCCAAATAGTTATGGATATGCCCATCTCACCTTTTTAATCCAATAGGTTATACAAATTTTATGTTCTCATATACCCAACAATGTAACAAAGTGGCCACACCCACACCACCACTAAATAACTCCTAAATAAATCTATATAAGTATTTGTACAAGTGGGAAAGCATAGTCCTACCCCATGAAAACATAGTACCATACATCTCAATTTTATGAACCACCTTATGTATCCTATAATCAATAGACACTCCACTACCATCGATTGCAACAAATGAGGCCAAAAATATAGATAAACATTTTTATAAGCATGGAACACTTGACTACATAATCACTAATGATAACACATCATTATCACTACCTTAGTGATGTACTCCTATGGGCACCCCAGTAAAGTATCTAGATGCATAATTAATAGAAATTGCACCTATGTCATCTTATAATGTCACCCATTTCCCACTAATCAACAAATGAAAAATGTGGTGTACATCCTCTAACATAACAATGATCTCTCTAGTAAGAAGCTAGAATGAACAAATATTAGCATTCCACCTCTCACGTAAGGTGGTAATCATTTACCTATCCCACTACACCATACCCAGGTCACATGCATGACCTAATCCAACCCTATCCATAACAATACACTCATCAATAGATAATGGTAACATCCTCATTGTCTCCATCACCTAACCTCTATGGAACTCCCACATCCACACCTCACCCTGCAAACACCAAAAAAAACTATCTATTAGACAACCATGAAAATTAAACACCCAAGCTATACAATATTAGATAACAAATTAGAAACTCTGATAATCATCCATAATGGACAACAATTATACAAAAGGACACTAGAACTAGAACCTAAACAATAGCATTACATCTTAGACAACAGTGCTGCTCTAGGATAGGAGTGTTGGAACTAGTCAAATATTCTCTAGACTACTTAAAATAGCTTAAAGATAACCAAAATAGGCTTCTAGAAAGGTAAAAATCAAGTGATAAGCATACTTACCAAGATAATCTCCCTATCAGCCTCAATTTGAGATGCTAGTTTCTCAAAATGGGTCATAGAAGGTGCTCATCTCCTAGGCATTTTGAACTCCAAATCTCTAATATCTCAAACTAGTCACTACACAAATGAGCCCAAAGTTAATCACAATTCCTATATCAACCAACTCTTACATTCAAAAGCAAAAACTATTTTGATCATAACTCATGTCCCATGGCTCTATTTAACAAACCAATTTATTTATCGAAATCATGATGATGACACCTTCAACATCAAGTAGGCCTTATTATCTTATTATATCATTTAACTACTAGGGAACATACATATATATACCTCTCTTATACCCAGACATATAAATTGGTCCCTACTAATCCACACTTATTCAAATTTCATACAACTTGGTCCTGACCAATCAACATTCATCCAAAACATCCAAGCAACCCAACCTATTCAAACAATCAACCTTTCATTTCATTCAATCTATTACTACATCATTTTCTTACCATAGCATGAAAATTTATATATCTCTACTATACCTAGATACAAGCCTTAATCCTAATCAATCCAAGATACCTTTCACTCCTAGTAATTCAATCTCACCAATTCAATAATAGACTCTCAATTAATTTAAACTCTAATAACTTAGTTCCTATACATTTCACCACTAGTCATCACTTTTGGCTCAACCTCCTCTATCATAGATTTTTTCCTTCTCCCCAAAAGGGGGGCATCATTCCTAATATTATTATTTCTACACTTATCCAACACACCTATCCATTCTCATAGATGGATACACCATGGTTCTCACACTGCTAGCAGTCAAATTATCAGATTCACCTTAGATCAGCTGAAATATATAGTGATTCAGACAACATGGGTTATTGAACATGGTTTTTACACCTCCAGTATTTAGATTACCAACATTACTCAATTAAAATCCATCAAAACATACAATGGTTTAGACTATATGTGTCACTTGGAATCACTTAGTTTAGTTTAGTCAAGATTATATAGTGATCAAATTACATTGGATCACTTAGCATCACTCAAGACATTTAGAGGGATACACCTTCAATTTATAGATATATAAACTATCTAGATACTAAACTTAGGGTCATGTACATTACTACACATCTCACACATATAGCTTCATATATAACGACATAGTTACAAACCAGATAAAAAATTATAGGCATAGTGCAAAACACATTTTTTTTGATCTCTAGTCTTACACATGGGACATGACATGATAGATCGTATCATATGTGGTTATATATATATTTCTAGATTATCTAAATGCATAATTAATATACCTAATTTGGTAGCATGGAATATATTTTCATATCCTTCATCTTCCAAGATTATACAGATTAGGATGATAAGACATACCATCTTCTTCTCACACATTTACCAACATTTTTAGTTTACACTTAGGCATTACTCAAGTTATCACCAAGTTGGATTGTATGATCATCTATAGCGAATGGTCCATAATAATACTTAGAATCAAACCTAGGATTTTGTGTGGGGTAGAGGATAGGCATTGGTTTTAGACTTCCAATAACTTCTCAAATCTAGTTTAGATTACTCAGATTCAGTATAGGGGGCATCTATTATAGGGATTCCTTCTTTTTATAGGAATTATTTAGATTCAATATAGCATAATCTATTATAGTGATTCATTCTTTCTCTGAGCACTATTTTAGTTCTTCATCCACTTCCCTAACTAAGAAGTTAGACCCTTCTGAGCACACATGTCTTCACATAGGTAAGTTTAGGTATGCATCTTCATTCTTTATTTTACTCTAATACTTCATTTTATTGCATCACTAGATTAGAAGGGGGTCAAATGTATACACCCTAAATTTTTCAAGTAAACACACATATTATGTCTTTTCATAGTCTTTTTATAGGAGATTCTGACTGGATAGTATGATCTTTTATTCACATTTAAGCCATATCCTTTTATCTAACTTGTCTTGGTCTTACTACACTCTGTAGACATCATTTTGCTCATCCCTAGTCATTTGTAGCTTTCTAGACTTAACCCTTTCAAAACTAGGTACATATTTTAGGTCCAAACCCATCCCCCTAGGTCCCATACCCCCTAGATAATAGTACTCAAATAGGCCTATAACACTGAAACCTAAGGTTTCTAGTTTTTATCGCTATTGTTCAAGAGTAATTTTGGTCCCAATGATCAATTTATTCCATAGTATGAGTCTTACCCCTTTTCTTTGTTTTATTCATAAGTTTCCCAATGTCATCCAAATACAAATAAAGCTACCAATTTTTAAATAATGAGTCACCTATATAAAGGACTACACAAGGCATTTTATATCTAAAACTTACTATTTTGGAACATTGGACATAATAAAATCAATCAATAGTATAGCTTAACTTCTCTACATCAGACATAGATTTGCACACTTGATCAAGGAAGGGCCTAGGTGAAATTATTTATTACATTAATTGTGCACATTGATTATGTAGGTTCCCTAAGGGAGAACTACATTAGATCTGAGACCCTAGTTTGAGGGTTAATGTAGGCAAGAATCAGAACAACAAGGGTTCTTGATTGTGTTATCATTCTTCCCATAACCCATTTTCCCCCCTTTTTCTTTGATTCTATTTATTATTTCCATGTGTGAAGACTAATATAGGTACAAAATATTGAAATATACCTAGAGAAAGCTCTAGTGACTTCTAAGACCTAAACTTTGGTACGTAAAGTCATAATAAGTAGATGAATAGAACCCAAAAAGATTTTATCCTTAAGATAATAACACTAGGAAATGACTATATCACCAAACACTAGGGTATCCTATTTTTAGCACTCCTATCCCATCAAGAAATAAAAAATAAAGCCATAAATTAGATACTATCCTAGTATTGCTCCTCAAATTCTAAACCTATAATCTTCCATTTTAGCACAAATCTATCTAAGTTAATTCTTATTTATCTTGTATAATTATTAGATAAAATATATAATTTTCCATGTTAGAGTAGATTTTCCCTATCATTCCAAACCTTTATTACTTATTAATTAAACATTTAATCTCCTAAAATAATATAACAAATCTTCATCTACTTTAAAAATTTTCAACCATTTTTCATCCCACTTTTTTGGAACATGACTAAGTATGTTTGTATATATGACTATAGGTCTCTCTCTTAGGATCTTGACTTTAGATCAATGTAATGATCTTGTTGAGAAGATCTTGAATAAACCCTAGTGCCAATAATTATTTTTCAATGATCCATTCACTTCAATATCTTCATCAAGGTTTCAAGGTTCTTCTTGTATTGTAATTGGTTGATCTCTTCCTAGCATGGTTATAGGTGATCATGAGATACCTGTATACAGACTGAGTACCCTATGGATTGAAGATCTTGAATGAGAATAGAAACCTCATAGTTACCTTTAATTTTTTTATTTCATCTTCTATTTTACCTTTCACCTATTTGGTCACCTGCATTTTAGTTATCACATTTTTAAAGACTATCTATAGGTGACTATTGTATTCAATGTTGTAGGTGTTCTTTTAGTAATTTAGTAGGGTATATGACCTATATAGATCCAAAATTCAATGATATTATGTATTTTAAGGGTTTAAATATGTGTATATTCTATCTCACATAATTCATACTTGGAGGTAAGGGTGGATGAGGTTGACTATGGAGTGATATGGGGTTAGAACATGAAGATGGGGTTAAATCACAGTGTAGTGGTAGGGAAAACAAAATGAAATGGTAGAGGATGAAACAAGACATGAAATGGAGTATGGATACTTTTTCAAGACAAACCATAAGAACTATGAAGACCCTTATACATGTACCTATGATAATATAGCACTTTTGAGGCATACAAAGGACACATATAGTCAAAAAGTGAAACCTAGGAATCTTTGAGAAACCTTAATATTGCCTAAGAACCATAACTTTTGCCAAGACTAACTATATGATCTTTGGAGGTAAGGAGGGTAGTTTTTGGGCCTATGAGGATATCATATAGGTTAAGATAACTGATCCCAAGGATATGATGATGAAATATCATGACTCCAACACCTCATTATATACTTTTGACTATGTTAGAAGGTTTTGAGGGAAACATTGAACAATATACAGTGTTTCTACATAATGAAACCTAGATACATATGTATACCCTTGCTTGTAGACACCCTGAGGGGATAAAATATTGATGGACATCAAACTTGAGAAAAGAGGTATGGATCAGGTTGAGACACTCAACCAATCTCTTAATGTATTCAACTTCTTCTAGAGAAAGCATCCAACATTTTATTTTCTATCCAAATTTGTCTACAAACTACATATTATGTCATTTTGGATGTTTTATGGTTTCATAAGATCAAACATTAGGCATCATACCTCCCCCTTATTTTTAATTATCCATTTTGAGGGAAAACATCACATAGTTAGGTGTTTTATCCCATTAGGGCCTTTATTTTAAAATTATTATAAAATCTTGAGAAGGCATGTGATCTTGGAGAGAATCTTGAACACATGGATATTATTTTGGAAAAGGATGTTGAAGATAATATACAATTTAGGTGGTTAGTGTGTATTTATAAATGTGAATCTTAGAGAGTGATCTAGTCCTGATTTTGATACCTACACCATACCCAAGTCTGCAAACCATATAAGACAAGTCACTATATAATCATCCCCCAATATTAGCAATAAAATCACTAGATAAACATAGTGCAAAATGAGGTAATAATTTTGTAATAATAAAATCTTGTGCAATTGAAACCTTGGGGTAGGCATGAAGGGTGAGTTGTATATTCTAGATAAGGCAAAATATCCTCATAGGAGATCCATTCCAATACAATTCAATTTTAGAGGTAGGTTCATATGCCAAATTTATATTATCTGTCACTAGATTAGGGATAAATAAAATTTTAGCCTTGTCATCAAACAATAAATTATGGATTAAAAAGTCTCAAATGATTATAGAGGTGAGAAAAGGAGATGGATTAATTACCCTAGTAGATTATTCTTGGTTTGTAGGGGTGTGAATAAGGGATTGGAATTCAATCTCTTTCTACTACATAAGTCATTATTTCAACTTGTCTCTCTCCTCCCTTAAATTTTTAATCTCTAAGTGTAGATCATCATTGTTTGGTGTAGGTTGACTCTAAGGGATAGAAAGTTAGTAGCATGATTAGTCACGAGGATAAAAATATTTACAAGGAGGTGTAAAATGTTCATAATAATATTTTTAGTCTTTTTAGTAAGGAGGTCCATCATAAGGCTGATAAGGGTTAGTGTAAGGTTCATATGGGTTATAGTAGGGATGATATGGAGGTGGATGACATAAATTTTCTTGATAGGTTACCATAAATCCTTACATAACATATTCACAACAACATAAATGAATAATAACCCCTATATACCTCTGTAATAATGATGTTATGATGTCTTTAAGGTTGAAAACTAACTACAAATCTACTAATTTGATACTTGAAACTCTCTAAGATAACTATAGATACTGCTATTGAATGTCCTTAGGTTATAGATGTATTACAAATTTTTCAAAGCATGTCTCAAGGCACTTGATAGCTGGTCCCAAAAAATGTTCTAGACCTATTAGCTACCCAAGTTGCACCCTATTGAAGGAGGTTGTTTAGACCTTATTCAAACTTGGACTAACATGAGATTGACCTATAGGTTATGGGTTACCTATTGTCTAGGACAAACCTCTAGATTATGGGGCTAGATCCCTTAATTTATTAACTAATTTATCTATCTAAAGGTATAATTATATTAGGATGAAAAGGGGAGAGATATTTCATAAATGAAATCTACACTAATGGGTGGTGATGCACCTAAATGATTCATCCACTCACTCAACTTGAACTCTTGACAATAATAATAGACTAACAAGAAATAAACAATCATCCTCATAAGTTTTTATGAAAAAATGTTTCATGGGGAGGTTTTATTAGGTGACTATAATGTAAAGGTAATGATAAGAAGGCCTACTAGGAGACTCTTATCAGTCATTTCATACTTCAAACCCCATAACCCACACTTCTACACTCCACATAACTTGCATAAGACACCTTGTTGACATCTAGGTGAATAAGGACCTACAAGGGAGGGAAATCCATCACATTTTCATATCAAAATAAGTAAAACCACTCTAGATACCACCATGAGAGAGCTATATAAGTTTATTTATTAATCCATATAGGTGTACAAATACAAAGAGGTAGATTTTCCCCATACCTAGAAGAAGGATACAATACAAGGACATAATGCCTAAATATATATAAGTATGGGAGAGTGAAAGAAGATAAAGTGGCATGGAAAAGTGTATAAGGGGTCATAACCAATCCTATTTGACTTCACCATTAGTTACAAGTCTCAACATTTATTCCATTTATACATTTCTCTTATGGTTGAATAGGCTCCCTGAATGAGATCCTTTGAGAATTAATTACTATTCTTAGTAAATTTTGACTCATCAAGAGTCTATGTATGCCACCCTTTTCCCACTTATTCTCATTTCATTAATTACCAACATTTAAGGAGGTCTAGTAAAAGCCTTCTTCATGAGGCATTTAGTGATGTAACTCCCCCTTATATGTTTATCAGGCTTGATAACCACCCCCATATCTCTAGTTTCCAAGAAGTGTGAATTTATTTCCCTTCAAGGATCAGTTACCAGGCATAATTTATCTATATTAACTCTATCAAAAGTCTCTATATGCCAAATTTTAATTCTCTTGTTTGACCAAGTAGGCCAATTAGGCTTATTTTCCTAGCTATTAGTGTTTGGAAAAAATTAAACCTATAATAAACCTCAAGAAATTATGGATGGATGAATTTTATGTCTGATAAAACATCATACATAATAACATAGGCCTTATTTGGTATGAAACATCTTAAATTATGTCAAACTAATTGGCTATGTCACCATGTCTTTCATTTCTAGAGACTATCTCCTTAGAATGAACCCATAGAGTCATTTACATGCATTTTTTTTTATCATTTTATGGATTTAGGAGATATATTAAGTGTTAAACCTTCCCTTAAAATGATTGGAATCTATCAAAACAACCATGTACCTCTCTTTTTACCCTTTTTCTTGGAAAAGTATAGTATTTTAACACTTCCATGTAGATTATATACAATCAAGAACCATTAAAAAGTCCTATTATAAGTTAACTTTATGTTATACATGTTGTTTAGACCATTATAGGGTTCTAGGATGTCAAAATATCAAGGTTTCCAAAATTGGGTCTACTTAGGGTTTTAGAGAGGTTTTGGGTATCTAAGACTCGTAGTAATGATTTATAGAGTATGTAAACCTAAATAAAAAACTATTATCTTGGATTTAAGGTAAATTAAACCATACAACTTTTATGACAAGCTATAGTTCCCATATAAAAGATGCATCAAGATAGGTACATAGAGAAGTGGGCTTGTATTCTTTTGTAGGTAGATTAAACAGGTTAGCAATCTTAAATTGTGTTCATAAAAGTGGGAACCTCAAAAAACCTCAATCCTCCATGGATTTAAAGTGTATAGGGGTTCCTAAAATCTCTAATGATAATTTACTCCAAGCCTCCTTATGGTGAAATATACAAGCTTTTGAACAGAGGGCTCAAACTAGTTGCCTAGACTATGGTTCAAGTATGACCTTAAAACTAGTTTTATCTTATCTTTTCATATCATTGATTAAAATATTCTTGTTTGGACCTACATCATCCTCTCACACCTTCTCCTAGTTTCCAAATTTCTTAAGGAAGGTCTAAATTTACTATTGGCCAATTTTGGCTCACATATAGAAACTCCCCTAGATGGATCAGTTATAAAAGTCCTAACATGGTTTGATCAAGATGAACAAAGTTCTTGATGAAGTGGATGATCAAAAAATGACTCGCACAAGTCTAGAGAGACTAGAAAATCATAGCATGTCATATAAAAATAAATATATCAACTTGATTTTACACTCAATAAATATAATTTGGAGGTCAACCAAAGCTAAAGGAATGCATGAGCATGATGGTTTTGGTCCCATAATCATCCTCTACAAATTTCATATCTTGATTTCTTTTCTATCTCAAGATACAAGTCTTTAAAGTTGAGCTTGAAGAGTGAGGCTTACATGTAGATTTCAAGTATAAGCCTCATAAAATATCTAATTGGATTCAAAAGTTCCCAAAGATGAATGTGGATCTAACATGTGTCAAGATCTTAGTGTCCTGAATGAAGATCTACCAACACATGTTGACTAACAAGGCCAATGGGCCCAAATAAATCAATGAAGCACATTTAATCGTACCAAATCAGATCTATGGTGAGTGAGAATTAAATGAATTAGTGAATCCTTAAAGCTAATGAGAAGATTCTAAGTGTCATGACCTTAGTAACTACTAGATAAATCAATATAATGTGTGAAAATTATGCAAAAGCATATCAATGATGCATGTAAGGTTAAAGAGTTGATATTCTTAAGGATGAATGTGTGAATGCCACATGGTGTAAATATGTTAAATCATATAACTAACAGTAGGATCCCATAGAAGAATGTGAAGCTAAAAAATGTCATAATCTAGAAGGCCTAGTTCAATATCAATGGCTGACATTAAAAGTCAAAGCTGGGAGATTTCAAGCATAAGTTGAATTTGACTAAGGTCAAACCAGGCCAAATATTTTAAAGGATGCCATTGAATCTCAATCAAGACCTCTTTTGGAGGATCCAATGCATGCAAACTTAGTTTTATTATGGTTTCAACATAATTTCATGAAAATAGATCCTTATGTGTTGTGGCTTCTCAATTTTGATAAGGTTTAGAGGAAGAATAGGTCTGTTTAGACAAAATATAGCTCAAAAACGATGCTATGCAATCTATAATCTCTTCATGGATATTATAGCTATATAAAAACCAATAAATGAGATTAGTTTTCAATCTATAGTAGTACCTATGCTCATATTTTAAATTAAGGGAAGATATGTGATTATGGAGTAATGTCTCATTTATCAACATAGTTATAACTTGGACAAACATGTACTTGTAGTTATTTAAGTAGACTTAGGCATGGCTCTATGAAGTCCATGGATATGAGGAATTTATACTCATAATGAAACAAGTGGAGATGGCATATAAGATCAAAGAAAAGGGATTTAGGGGTTGGAGAGTATATTGGAGTATTTATTTCTTCTCAAAGACTTTTAGTCTTAATTAGATCAAAGAAGGTTCAAAAATCAAGAAGGATGGTAGCTCAATTAATGATATCAAATGGTGTGTTCCCCCTCTCTCTTCCCTTTCTCCTATATATCTTATTCTTTCCCATTTGTAAGTCACTCTCAATTTTGATAATAAATTATCTCTCAATTTTGAAAGAGTAGAGACTCTCATTTGATAAGGCTAGACCCTATGAAAATTTGTATGAAAGACCTCTTGAAGAAATAAAGACTATATTTACCTATGTCTCTCTAAATTATGTGTAGCAAATATTGTGAATGATGTCATTGTGAAGGATAATCTTCCATTCCCATTATCCTTATTTCTTTCTCATTTCTAAGGTGTCTTCAAGTTAGTTGTAGGTATAAGTTAGTGATCTTTCTATCATTGATGCAAGCTCTTAGTGAATCTTAGAAATTCTCTTTTCCTTCATTCAGTGTTTCCTAAACCTAGCTTATGAAACACTTATGCGACTAACTAGTTTAATGAGATTGTGTGAGCTAGCATTATCTTATGCTTCCTTAATGTTTAATTTAATCTTATGTGAGTTCTCATTTAACTTTAGTTCATCACTTTTATAGCTTTCTTAGGATCCCTATTTCCCCTTTTCTAACCCTTTTCTCAGTAGTAGCATTAGTTTGGGTGATCCATCAAGAGGAAGTCAACCTTTTCCAGAGGTTCAATCTCACCATAGGAAACCCACATCTTGAGGTTATTCCCATATTATGACTGGGAGTGGGGGATCCTGAAGAACTTCCTCACAAGGGTACAATCTCATAGCACAATAGTTTTTGGCATGCCCAGTGGGACTTCATTTACTAGAATATTGGTCAAATTTTGAAGCTAGTTTGATTAATTTGAAGTAGTTATAGCTTCCAAGGAACAACATTTAGTGACTCCAAAAAATATTCAACATTATGGTAGCAAATCAATTATTACATCTCATGCCAAAGGTGACTACAAGGTTAGCTTCTAGAGGTATTCCCTTTGATTTCATTGAATTTACTTTAAACTTAGTAAAGATATTAAGATTTGATAACACACACCAATATAAAGTTAACTTTGTTCCTTAGTCAATTCCAAGGCGTACCCCTGCAAGAAGATATTTGTTAAACCCTTTCATAGCCATGGAAACCCCTAGAGTTTTTATGGCTTTTAATGGATAAATTCATCTATAATTCCCTCAATATGATCCTATTCAAGTAGAAACTCTTAAAAGTGTCCCTTATTTTACTAGAGACCAAGCTAAAACCCCTTTTGAACACCTCATGGATATAGCCAACTTCTGCAACATTTATGATATCAATGAGGAAAATGTCAAAATTAGGTTATTATCCATCTCTTTCAAAGGTAAATCCTTAGATTGGTATAGAATCCTTGATTATAATTTCATTTACATATGGGATAAATTAGATGTATTATTTAAGATATTTGAATATAAAAGTGACCATTTGTCACTTGCAGAGCAGTTAACTACAATTCAAAGAGCCTCTCATGAAGTCATCCAATACTTCAACATAAGGTTCCAGAAGACTTGGGATAGAATCCTAGTATCTATTAGGTCAACCCCTAACTTTTCCCTTATTTACTATTTTAAGTCCCTAAATAGTGACATTTAATTAATTATCTAGTCCATGGGAGGAAACACATTGCTAAATGCATATGAGGTGGCAATCAGAGTAGAAAATTATCTAGTACAAGCTAGTAATCTTATACCTAGACCACCAAATTATTTGTTTCCTGAGATTATTTCACCCTTATTTCTATTATTCTCCTTCATATCATTTCTCTTGTTACTATAATTTATTCTATACCCTCACCTAAGCAAGAAAAGTCTTCCACTATTAAATCTAATGATTCCCAAGAATAAAATAACTTTCAATATCTTAAGAACATGTTCCAATCCTTGGGAAATAAAATAGTGAATGTTAAGAGGATTTTTTTTTAATAGACCTTATCAAGCCTCATATTAACCTCAATATCAAGATTATTAAGAAAATAGACCACCCTAAAAATAAAATCTTCCAAGGCCAAGGCCAAGATTCAAACCAAGGATAAGGGTAGCCTCACTATGTTAGGTAAAAAAAATATAATCCAAATGTTGCAAGAACTTATAGCACTTTGGTCCCCATTAATAATAATTTTTCTCAAGAAGTTGAGGGTACCATGCCTTATAATTAGTCTTTTTGGCAATCCATTATCCCAAACACTAACTTCAACCAAGCTTTTAATGATCAATGGTAGCAAGTTGCTAATTATGGGTACAATCAAACTCTTATGGCTCAGAACATAGAGGTGATCATGATGCCAAAACTAGAAGATCCTTAACAAGGTCAAAGCCATAATCAAGGAATAAGCTAGTTGGGTGCTATAATGGTTAATTATGAACAAAAAGAGTGTTATGCACTCAATCATCAGGCTAGTTCTATCTAAGCATATATTATAATGGAAACAAATAAAACATTTTAAAGAAGGAACATGGATGGTAACAATGAATTAGTCATGGAGCCTCCTACTATTAATCCTTCAATATCAAATCCAAATGGACCTATTGTTATTCTAAAGGTTCCAATAGATCTAATGAATCAAAATTAGGGGAATGTCTTTATCCCTAAAAACTCAAAAACTTAAGGTGAAATTATGGCTCCCAAAGCATAACCAATGGTTGATGCTTCACCCATCAACATTATGGAACAAATGAAAAGGTCCAATGTGATTGTGCTAATGTAGGATATACTCTCTGTACTTGGTTAGGTAGACATCCTCCAAGAAGTGTTGTCAAGAATCAATGTTTCTAAGAAACCACTAGTCAAGGAGAATGTGGTTCTCACCAATACAACCAAAGGACCAAATGAAAGGAAACTAAGTAAGGTGTTCAAACCTACTCCCTTCTACATTTCAGAAATCATTGGTAAATTTTTAGTGCATAATTACTTGGTAGACAATGGGGCTGGCACCTTATTAATGCCAAAGTCTATAGTATACCAACTTGTTCTAAAGTATGAGCCCCAATATAAATGAGATTTGAATAAGGATGGATCTTCCACCAAGCCATATATTATCATCAAAGATCTCAACTTGACCCTACATGCTTGTCTTAGTGTCTTAGTGGCTCAAGATGTGTTGATCCTAGATGTACCTCCTCATTTTTCCCTATGCCTATCCAAAGAATTCGCTAAAAAAATTAGAGGTTATCTAGAAGCGTATTGGTCATACATGAATTTTAGAACAAGAAATGGGACTAAAGTATCAATCAAAGTTGAGTCCATTGCATAAGTCCACATATAACCTTATGGGCTAGATAGCATAAAACTCAATTTCACCATTCTTGACAAGGATGAACATATGGTTGGTCAATAATTAAACCCTCACTCTAAGGAGATACTAGACATGTTTTTGGATGAAATATGGAATGATAATCATTTGGTTGATCCCTTGAAAGGAGTTGAAGAGAGGGACATGGGTGTCTATTACTTATATGAAGAGAATTAGTCCATACCATCCCTTATTGGACCTTAAGAAAATCCTAGTGGCTTATAGAAATTGTTTTTTGATGGTTCAAGGAGTAAACATGGAATGGGTGTAGGTGCAATTTTATCATCCCCCTCCAATGACAAGTATTTCTCTTGTTACAAATTATAATTTAGTTGATCTTGTAATGCAACAGAGTATGAGCGTCTTATCTATGGCCTTCAATGGGATAATAAGAGAGGAATCAAATAATTACATGTTTATGGGGATAGTGAGCTAATATTACACTAGGTTAAAGGCCATAATATCACCAATAATCCCTTGATAAATTCTTACAAACATAGGATTTGGGACTTAATTGAATATTTTGAGGCCTTTAACATCCAACCAATGTCAAGGAAAAAAAATGGACATGATGATAATTTGGTAGCTATGGGATCTCAATTTGATATCATAAATGAGTTAAAAAAGACCAAGGTGTAGCCACATGTCAAATTATTAGTGAGGCCATTAATGCCAGATAATGAAGCTCATTGGCAAGTCTTTGAGAATGACATATAATTGCCTATTTCTTATAGTAGGTTGTAGAGTTATCCATAAACCAAGAAAATTTTCAACATCAGTATGAGGAGAAAATTATTTAGTTGAGATATAATAAGCTTCCTAATAGGCTTGTCACCCTTGAAGGTCTTTTTCATGAGGGAGATCATATGAGAAAACACAAGGTAGTGATGTCAAAAAGTGAAGATAACTATGAAAGAGTCCTTATATTCAAAGGAAAACTCCTCAAACTTGGAAAGGTAAGAAATAAAGCTAAATGGAATGCTTTCATAGAACTTTTTGAAGAATATGTAGACATATTTGCTTGGGATTATAGTGACCTGAGAGGCTTTGATCCCAAGCTGGCCCAACACACTATAGAACTAGAGGTTAATGACAAGTAGAATTAGAGGCCTATAAACCCCAAAATTGAAGAACATATGAGGAAAGAATTGACCAAATTATTTGAATCTAAGATCATATTTCCCATTAATAACTCTCATGGGTAGCCAATTTAGTACCTATAAGGAAGAAGAGTGGGGAAATTAGATTGTGTGTTGACTTTGGGGATTTGAATAGAGCCTCTTTGAAAGATCACTACCCCTTACCAACCATGGAGAAACTCCTTTAGATAGTTGCTAGTTTAGAACATTTTCCCTTTTCAATGGGTATTCAAGATACAAGAAAGTGCTGGTGAGAGAAGAATATCAATATAAGACTATCTTCACCATGAAGTGGGTCACATATGCTTACCAGAAGATGCCTTTTATATTATCAAATGATGGGGTAACATTTTAAAGAGCAATGGACATATATTTATAAGGGTTGTTGAATCATATGGTACTATTATACTTGGATGAAATCATAATTTTATCTAAGAAAGCCAGTGAGCACATGGATCATCTAAGGTTGATCTTCCAAATATGTAGAGAGTATGAGATCTCTTTGAAACCCAAGAAATGTGTGATTATTATTCATAAAAGCAAAATGTTGGGTCAAAATATTTCAAATGAAAGATTATTTATTAAACTTGATAGAATAAGTGTCATCCTAGCCTTATCCTTACCTAAGCACAAGAAAGGAATCTAGAACCTCCTTGGGATTTTTTTTTGGAGAAGGTTTATACCTGGTTTTACAAATCTAGTCAAACCCATCACTAACATGCTAAAGAAGAGCCAAGTGTTTAATTGGTAAAATAAAGGTAAAGAAACATGTGAGGCCATCATGAAAGCCATTACCAAATCACCCTTGCTCATGAATCCTAATTTCTTAAAGTATTTCATATTATACACCTTTGCCAAGTTGACAACATATTAACTATGCTGATGTAGAAGAATGGTGAAGGACTTGAGTAGCCAATTGCCTTTTTCAATCAAGGGTTAGAGGGATATGAGGAGAGGCATACTTTCATATAAAATTAGGTTATTATATCTTTTATAAGCCTTAAAAATTTTAGACTAATGATTTTCAAAAAAAAGATTCATCTTATGGTGTCTCATCCTAAGGTAAGAGACTTTGTCCTCAATAAGGATTTGAATGAGAAAAGAGAAAGATGGATTACCAAGGCCATAAAGTATGATGTGGATATCAAAGTCACCATGTTGATAAGAATAAAATACTTGTGTGAACATATGGTAGATGATCTTCAAGAAGACAAAGAAGTTATTTTGGTAGCATAATATGACTCACAAGTAGATGCACCTCCACTTCATAAATGTTGGGTCCAAGACATGGCACATTTATTCATAATAGGAGCATGCCCTCATGGTTTGGATAGATAAAAAATAAGGTATTTTAGGCTTTAGTCCATACATTATGTATTACCTAATGTTATTATTTTTAGAAGGGACCTCAATGGGGTATTTTTTAGGAGCATTGATGGACATCAAGTGATAAAACTCTTGGAGCAGTTTCATGATGGACCTGTAGTAGACCATTTCACTTCAAGAACAATAGTAGAAAAGGTAATGAGATTTGGTTATTAATATCTTATCCTATTCAAGGATACTTATGCATGGGTCAATAAATGTCAAAAATGTGATTTGTTTATAGGCAAACAGATATTAACAGCTCTTCCGCTCAACCCAACTCAAGTTGAGCAACCCTACATATAATGGGGGTTAGACTTCATAAGAATGATAAATACACCTTAAAGTGTAGGAAATAAATGGGTACTCACTAAAACTGACTACTTCACCAAGTGGGTAAAATCAATTACTTTGAAAGAACCCAATGAAATAATAGTATTCAACTTATATGATAGCAGAGAAACTAGGTCTAGTATCCTAGCTACTATAATTTTAGATAATGCATTATCATTTGTTGGTATGAATACAAGTGAATGGGAACTTAAGTTAGGCATCTACCACAATATATCCTTTAATTACTACCCCAAAGTCAATAGAATAATATAGTCCATAAACAAGAACTTGATAAGGATTATCAATATGAATATGGAGGAGAATAAAAGAGTATGGCATATAAAACTAAGGATAGCCCTATGGGATGATAGAGTGACTCCCAAAGTTGCCTTTGTAAATTATCCATATTTCCTTATAAATGGAATGGAAGTCAAATTGACCATTTATCTTGAATTAACCTTATTGGAGTTAACCTATTAGCTTGAGATGATGGAGAGTGAGACTATGAATGTGAGGATGATAGAGCTCATGGAGCTTGAAGAAACCAGGGACCTTACCATGAAGACATCATAATCACATCAAGCTTAGGTCAAGAAAGCATTTAAAAAGAGATACATATCAAGGGAATTCAAGGAAGGGGACCTAGTCCTCAAATGGGACTCAAATAAGGCTAATCTAGTAACCATACCAAGTTTTATAGCTTTTGGAGTGGTCCTTATTTGATACATAGATGCAAACAACATAATGATTTTCAATTTTCCTAGCTAGATGGAGAGGTATTACCCATCCTAATCAATGGAATTTATTTAAAGCCTTATTAGTAGAAGAATTTTTAGCTTTTTTATAATATTATACATATTAAGGTAGATTTATATGCTTTCCTCTAAGTGTTTTATGCATGTTTATTTCAATCATGTGTTTTATTTTCAATAAGTACCTGGGGCATAGTTATTTGTTTTTCTCCATATGTTCCTTTTTGCTTCAAGAGGAATTTTTATAAAGGGTCAGTCCTGAGTTAACCTCACATTAGTTGAGATAAAATATGATGATTGTGTAACCAATGGATTATTTTAAGGCCACTAGTCTTTGAATAGAAGGCATGCAACCCCAGGATGTCACTATAAATGTTTGCTAATTTTGGCCCACATATATAAATTTACCTAAATGGATCAGTTATGGAAGTCTTGGCATGGTTTGATCAAGATTAATAGAGTTTTTGATGAAGTGGATGATCAAAAAATGGCTTACACTAGTCTAGAAAGACTAGACCATCATGGCACATCATACATAAATGAATAGATCAGCTTGATTATGCATTTAATAAATTAAATTATGAGGTTAACTAGAGATAAAATAATACATGGACATGATTATTTTAGTCCCATAATCATCCTCTAAAAATTTCATATCTTGATGTCTTTTATATCTCAAGATACAAGTCTTCAAAGTTGAACTTGTAGAGTGAGACTTGCATATAGACACCATATTTAAGCTTCATAAAATAGCTATTTGGATTTAAAAGTTCATAAAGATAAATGTAGAGATGAAAATTTTCAAGATATTAGTTGTCAAATTGAATATATAATGGCATGTATCTACTTACAAGCCTAGTGGGCCCAAATAGATCAATGAAGCATGTTTAATCATACCAAAGTAGATCGATGGCAAGCAATAAGTTAGTGAATCAGTAAATCCTAAAAGATAATGAGAATATACCAAGTGAAATGACAATGGTAGTTTCTAGATAAATCAAAATAATATGTGTAAGGCATGCAAAAGTATATCAATGATGTGCTTAAGGTCAAAGAGTCAATATTCTTAAGGATGGATTCAAGAATGTCATGTGGTACAAGCACATTAAATTATAGAATAGATAATAGGATCCCATGAAATAATTTTTATCTAAAAAATTTAATAATTTGGAAAGATTGATTCAATATCAATGGCCAACATTAAAATTCAAAGTCAAGATATTTCAAGCAGAAGTCAAATTTGACTCAGGTTGAAGCAAGGCAAATATTTCAAAGGACACCATTAAAGCTCAGTATATACCTATTTTGGAGGATCCAATTCATTCATACTCATTTTTCTTATGGTTTCAACATCATTTCATCAATGGAGATCCTTGTTTTTAGTGGATTCTCAATTCCCACTAGGTTTAGGGGCAAAGAGGTATGTTTAGACCTAATATAGTTCAAGAATAATGTTATGTAGTCTATAAACTATTTATGGATAGTATAGCTATATGAAAACCAATAAATAAGATTGGATTTCAATCTATAGTAATACATATGATCACATTTTAAATTAAGGGCATATATGTGATTATGGAGAAATGTCTCATCTATCTACATAGATATAGCTTAGACAAACATGTACTTGTAGCCACTTAAGTAGACTTAGGCATGGCTCTATCAAGTCCATAAATATGAGGACTTTGTCCTCATAATGAAATCAAGAGGATATAACATAGAAGATCAAAGCAAAGGGATTCAAGGATTGGAGAATATAATGGAGTATTTATTTATTCTCGAGGCCTTTTAGTCCTAATTAGATCAAAGATGGTTTAGAAATCAAGAAGTATGGTATCTCAATTAATGATCTCAGATGGCATGCTCCCCCTCTCTCCCCTTTCTCTTATATCTCTTATTTTTTTTCCATTTGTAAGTCTCTCTCACTTTTGATAATAAGTTATCTCTCAATTCTAGAAGAGCATAGAGTTTCATTTGATAAGGCTAGACCTTGTCAAAATTTGAATGAAAGACCTATTGAAGTAATAAAGACTTTCTTTACTTATCTCTCTCCTCTAAATTGTGTGTAGCAAAGCATGTACATGATGGCGATTGTCCTTATTTCTTGATCATTTACAAGGTGTATTCAATTTAGTTTTAGGTCTAAGTTAGTGTTCCTTCTATCATTGATGCAAGCTCCTAGTGAGTCTTATAACTCCTCTTTGCCTTCATTAAATTCTTCTTGAACCTAGTTTATAAAACTATTATGCAACTAGCTAGTTCTATGAGATTGTGTGAACTTGCATTATCTTATGCTTCCTCAATGTTTACTTCATGATTATTTTAGTTATAATTTAAATTTGGTTCATCACCCTTTTATCTATCTTAGGATCCCTATTTCCACTTTTCTAACCCTTTTCTCAGTAGTAGCATTAGTTTAGGTGATCCATCAAGAGGAAGCTAGCCTTCTCCAAAGTTTCAACCTCACCATATGAAACCAAAATTTTAAGGTTGTTCCCATATTGTGACTAATAATAGGGGATCCTAAATAACTCCCCCACAATGTTGCAATCTCATGTCACAACATGTACCCCAAGGTGGTGTGAGCTTTCTAGGCTTAAGATAGGCTTCTAGGCCAAACATGCCTAAACTATGTTTGAGGGTTTAGATGGCATATAGGTGGTCTAAGGGTTTAATATCATCATAAATTTCCATATCTCAATTATTTAAACCTTTGTAATTTCCTTCTAATAACTCAAACCCATTTCTCTACTCTTCTTCCTTAAGTGGTTAGTTTTAGGTCACTATTTAAACTTTTTATGTCTGAATGAGTTTAATAGTAACATGGAATCTAAGTGATTTTAATTACTTATACACTATATAATATATATATATATATATATATATATATATATATATTAAGAATATATATAATAAATTTTTAAGTTTTAAAACCCCTCATGTCTAAGAATTCATTCAAACCTACCCCTGCATACCCTACATAGTCAGGTTCAGGGTTGCTAAGAACTGCATTCATATAACCCTAGGGGCCTAATTGTATTCCCTTATTCCACATTATAAAATTATAACATGTTCTCCAAATCCTTTCTTAGACATATCCAGTACTCAAACTTGAATTTAATACTCTAACTTGCCTAAGTTGGGTTAATATCCAACATGCTAATAAATATTCATATCATAACCAAAACAAGATGTAGATATATAATGAGATGAAGATATGCACTTTTGATATAGGACTTGAAAAAATAAGGTCCTTGATAAGTCTTGGAGTCCTAAACCATGATGCATTTAAGTATTGGATCCATTGAGTTGAAATATTAACCTATAATAGTGTTAGGCTTGACTCCAGGAGGATGTGTAAATTAAAGGTCCCATTATTTATGATAAACTACTAAATTTAACCTCAAGTAACTACTCAAGAGAGGAAAATCCACACACATAATCCCATATAGACCTAAGTGTTATACATAGGTAGAAACATAGTCAATGTAATAAATAATCCTAGGAAAGTTAGTGGTTTTAGGGCATCTACATGTGTGATCACACATAAAATTTTGGTTAAAGTAATAATTATAAATATAGTAATATTCTCATGTTATTTTAAGGGTTAGATAATCAATGAGAACATTCACTATTTTATCTCACATAGACCCTAGTCTGTTAGAAATCCTTGAAGAGGCCAAGTGAGAAAATTGGAGATTTGAGAACTAAATAGGGAGCTTAATATTCATGAAGGATTTTTAATACAATGAAAGGTGATGGTAATTCCTTAGATACTATGTGAGATTTATGACACTTATATTTGAAATCAAAAGGCCTTATGGACTAGTTAGGAAGATAGGCTTGTACATCTAAGAAATAGATCCTTTTACCCAACTTAGGTAGGTTAGAGAATTGAATGGAAGTTTGAGGGTTGGAGATGTCTAAGGAAGGATCTATAGAACATGTTATAAGTTTCCAAGGTGGGAGAAGGGCATACAATCAGGACCCTAGGGTTACATGAACATAGTTTATTAAAAACCCTGAACCTAACTATGTAGGGTATGTAGGGGTAGGTTTGAAAAAATGCTTTGACTTGAGGGATTTCAAACCTTGAAAATTTATTATAAACATTCTAAATATATCTATCATATAGTGGATAAGGAGTTAAAACCACTCATATTCCATGCTACTATCAAACTCATTCAAAAAATATTCATATCATAATTGAATAAAGGTTAAACATCCTTCATATTGTTTTGAAAATACCCTCTCATAATAAAATGGCTTGAAAATTCTTGTGTATCATGAAAAATAATACCCTAAACCTATTAAACTACCTTAAATTTACCAAAATATCATTAAACCTCAAATATGGATAAAACTACTCATGGAATTTTCAAGACATCTTGATAGTCATATCTCTCACTCCAAGATCACTATGATCACTTTCACCTCACCAAAAGACTCAAAACATCCATGACACAATGGATTAAAGTATGCCTTATGATACACCATGACACTCCTAAAAAATTTCAAAGAATATAGTAAGACCAATGACTACATGACCATATAGGAGATCACCATAATTAGGCTAGGATGGTTGTCACCAAAACATTTTTGACATTATGGGTTGACATTTGGCTTATGAGGCCAAAAATTTCAACATTTTTGGTGACTCTAAGGGATGACCAACCTACTGGTCAAGAGAATCTAGTCACCCTCATAACTAAACATGGTTATAAGACTTGATGACCATTTAGACTACAACAAAAAATAAGACACCATTTAATAACTAAAGAAAACAAACCTAACACCTAGAAAATCACACCTAACTTAAGGAAAACATCAAGACAAGATAAAAAAACTCATATAAATAACTAATCTAAAACACACCTTATCTCTCCTCCAAGATAAAAAAGAAAACTCCTTTGATTAATTTGGTTTCATGAGGTTAAATTATTATGTGTTGATTGGGACCCCCACTTACAACTAAGAGCATTATCATGCTCATGGTCTCTTAGGAGAATGGTTGGACCTTCTAGATCCATCCCCAAGTACATGCATTGACTATGTGAGTCATGTACCCAATCACGTTATTTCCATTTCCATATATCTTGCATAATCAATGTCATCTCTTTTTATTTCATGGGCTACTGATAATTTGTCATGTTCTCATGAAATGACTACTTTGACAATTCAATTGGTAAGCCTTGACTAATGTCTCCCTTTTATTCATGAGACTAAACATTATCATCTGCCATAGTGTCCTTTACCAAATATTCATCAATTTCATTATGAGGCAAATACATACTAACCAAGTTTATACAAAATTTATTCAAGTCTTCCCAAAAGTACATCTCATCATGATCAGTTGAAAAGACATAAGGTTTACTTCCATTCTTAACATCTACTTATAGAACACCATGCTGATCACTCTCATGTCCTATTGTAACTTGATCATATTCATATTTAATGGAGAATGGTAGCTCCTCAACCCACTCAATCAAAATTTCCTCTTGTCTTGGTAATTCTAAATTTTAATTACCTTCTTCACTTGAAACATCAACTTGTTATCCTATCACTCAAGTCTACCATAATTAGTTATTCAGTTTCACCAAAAAACTAAAGATATAATTGTTGTGAGTAATATTATAATTCACTTAAACTACTCTTGGCCTCAATAATAGGATAATGTGAGCTATCTCCATGACTATCTTCCATGAGATAGGTTGCTTGACTTTTGTCTTCATTAACTTCATCATCATGCCAATGTGATTGTTCCATGCCATCTAACTTTCCTTCATGCTCCAAATCAAAATTTTAAGGATGAATGGGGATTCTAATCATGATTTCCTCTTCATATGTGATTGAGGCATACTATTCAATTTAATCTTTAAATTCATCATTAGATGCAATATTATAAAGTTCTTGAAGGACTATCCCTTCACTGATTGACCTTGACAAATTTTCTATCATGCTTGGATGTTCAATTTTTGATCTTAATGCATTTGGTTCCTCTTCAAGAGAGAAGTGGGTGGGTGGTAAATTCACTTTATTAGCCTTATTTACAACTTATGAGAATCTCTTCCAACTTGGATCTTTAAGATCATCAATCTTAGAGACCACACTCTTGTTCTTAAAACCTTCAATTATTTTATCAGATTGTGATATCGCTTTATGCTCATGAGTAGCTATAGCATGGATAAGTGATATAAAACTTTGAGAACTTAGGATATCTATTGAAAAATACTTCATACCTCCCCCTTATTTTTGATTCTCTATTTTGAGGTCAGGATCAAATAATCAAGTGTTCTATCCCATAAAGGCCTCTATTCTAAAATTATTGAGAAGCTATAGGATTTTGGAGGGAATCTTGAAAACATAGATATTATTTTGGAGAAGGATGGTGAATAAAATCTACACTTGAGGTGGTTGGTGTGTATGGATGAATGTGAAACATAGAGAGTGAGTGAAACTTAGAGAGTGATCTAGACCAAATTTTGACACCTACACCACATTTGAGTTTGTAAACCATATAAGACAAGTCACTAGATAAGCATCCCCCAATCTTAGACATAAAATAACTCGAAAAACATAGGGTAAAATGAGGTAATATGTCTATAATGATGATATCTTATGCAATTACAAGCTTGGGTTAGGCATGAAGGGTGATTTGTAGAATCTTGATAAAGCTAAATATACTCATAAGAAATCCATTCCACTATAGTTCAGGATTAGATTCAAGCTCATATTCCAAATTTAGATAATATTTCACTAGCTTATAGTTAACTAAAATGCTAACCTTGTTATCAAATAAGTAGTTGTGATCTATTAAGTCTCCAATAATCATAGAGGTAGGAAAAGGAGATGGATTACTTACCCTAAAAGATTATTTTTAGTTTAGAGGGGTGTGGACAAGGGCTTGGCATTCAATCTCATTTTTTTGCTTAAGTAATTCTTTCAAGGTGTCTCTCTCCTCCCTTAAATTGTCAATATCTAAGTGTAGATCATCATTATTTGGTCCAATATAATTATAAGGGATAACAGGTTGGTAGCATGATTGGTCATGAGGATAAGAAGATTTACAAGTAAGTGGAATAGGTTCACAATACTATTGATAGTTTTGGTAGTAAGGAGGTCCATCATAAGGTTAATAAGTGTCAGCATAAAGTTCATATGGGTTATGGTAGGGCTCATAGGGAGGTGGGTGACATGATTTTTCCCCATAGGCTAGCATAACTCATTATATAACATATACACAACAATGTAAATGAATAAAAACCCCTCCTTACCTCTGTAATAATGATGTTATGATGTCTTTGAGCTTGAAAATTAACTATAAATCTACTAATGTGACACTTAAATCTCTCTAAGATAAATGTAGATGTTGTTACTAAATGTCCTTAAGTTCCTTATGTTCTCCAAATTTTTCAAACCATGTCTCAAATCATTTGGTAGCTAGTCCCATTGGGTATGATAGAACTATTAGCTACACAAGTTACACCCTATTTAAGGATGTTGTTCAGACCTTCTTTAAACTTGGACTAACATGGGATTGACTTATAGGCTATGGGTTACCTATTGTCTAGGCCAAACATCTAGTTTATGGGGATAGCTCCCCTAATTTATCAATTCATTTCTTATTTTAAATGCCTAATTATATTGGGATGAAAAGGGGAAGTAAATTGCATAAAGGCAATCTACACTAACTAGTGGTGATGCACCTAAATGATTCATCCACTCAATTAAATTGAAATCTTGACAACACTATTAGACTAACAATAACTAAACAATCATCCTCATAAATTCCTATGAAAAAAATTTTCATCTGGAGGTTGTAATATGTGACTAGAATGTAAAGGTCATGACAAAAAGGCTTACTAGAGACTCTTACTAGTCATGTCACACTTCAAACCCTATCACCCACACTTATACACTCCATGTAACCTACATAGCACACCTTATTAATATCTAGGTGAAAAATGACCTACAAGGGAGGGAAATCCATCACATTTACATATTAAAACAAATACAACCACTCTAGATACCACCATGAGAGACCTACATAAGTTTTTTTATCATTCAAAGTACATGTACAAGTATAAAGAGGTAGAGTTTCCTCATACCTAAAAGAGGGATACAATACAAAGATAGCTAGGGGAACCATCGATGTAAATGGGGGAAAATGTTTTTCTATAAATGTATTCCATAGTGAATTATCGATAGTTAGGGGAACCATCGATGATTGGGGCTGACCATCGATAGTTGGGTGATCATCAATGATTGGGTCTAACCATCAGTAGTCTAGTAACTATCAGTAGTTACCTATGTCAATCTGAGGGATGATCAAAACAAAAAGTATAGATTAGAAATTTGGTCAAGAAGTTATTTGGTTATAAGGTTAGAAGGGAGGAATATGTATTGGTAACTCTGATAAGATTATAAATAGGATAGATTAAAGAAAATAATCATAAGATACTTGAATCTTGGTAAAGGGATCCTATAGTAATTTAGCCAAAGTGACTATGCTTTAGGCCTTTGAATGTGATTCTGATAGAGCTTTAGGTTTCTAATGATAATATTGGATACCTAAAAGGATGTTGGATAGCTGTAAGAGAACTTGAATGCAAAGTACTTGATTTTGGTTTTATTTGCACTTCCTCCTCTTTTTTTATAAGAAAAATTTGCCAATTGTAATAAAAGAAGTTGAAAATTTGATGGAGGATAAATTTTCCTATTTTCATCATTTTTAAAAGCTTATTCTAAAGGTAAGTTTCCATTCTAGGAGTTGTTAATCTTTCACAAGAGTTGGTAATGATTTAATGTTTTAAAGTAAGTTTTGGGAACCTAACCATCAATGGTTAGGCCAACCATCAACAATTAGGATAACCATCAATGGTCAAGGGGCTAGAGTAAAACTGGTAGAAAAATGTTAAATTAAAGGATGTATTAGGTTAGGGGGTTTTGATGAGGTTAAGTTGGAAATGAGCCTAATGTACTAGGTGGTTCACTAGATGTGAGGTCAGATAAGGGTCCAAAGTTGCATAACATTGAGAACTATCATGTGCAATTTTTAGGTGTCTATATTTTTTCCCTTTTTTTTGTATCTTTACACAAGCTATAGAAAAAAATAGGACCATTTGGGTGTGGTTACCCAAAGTATGGGTGGAGGTATTCCCCCTTAAACTAGGAGATGATTGAGGTGAAAATGAAATTAGGTCAGGGTTTGACAAATATGATAGGGATTTGTATAAGGTGGGGGCTATAAAAAGGTTGGGGCATTCAAGACATGAACCCATGCACAAAATATGACTAAGAGTGATAGTCTAGATTTTACAAAGATGAAAATTTCCAAGGTTATAAAATAAGGGAAAGATCTAGAGTGATAAGAGAGGGTAACTGATCCACAATTTTGGTCACAGATGATTAGGTTGTGCTTATCAATAGATATAGATAAGGTTATTTTTAGTAGTAGGTATCTAGGTTAGGAAGTGATCCTATGAAACAACATAATTGGTCAAGTTGTACATGAAATAGTGCAAAGTTCAAAATGGGCAATTTGCCAAAAGTGGTCTATATGGTCAATGAACCATGCAAAGTCATTGCACAATAAGTGAATATATCTAGTCATGAATAACCATCATGAAGGTGGATGTGGCGTAATATGTGGTAGGTGAGGGGTGGCAAAGTGGACTTCAACTACACTAGGTGAGTAGATGTTGCTTACATAGTTCTATGGATAGAGTATCTAAAAAGAACTATAGGTCAAATATAGTTCTGGCTATGATTTTGTTAAAAAGGAGGGCTCATGGTTGAAAAAGTTGGAAGAAGATGAAGGACCCTAACCATCAATGGTTAGGGTAGCCTCTAGGGTCGACAGTCAAGGAAACCCTAAAAAACCATGAGATAAAAGTAAAAAGGGATTTTATTTATGTTATTATTGACTTTATCAAGTATTATCTAGTGATTGGGAAAAATTGGAATTTAGTGGATGTGAAGTGGGGACCATGCTTAGGTGGAGGCAATTGATTGGTTGATTACATGCTAGATGAAGGGAGGATGAGGATGTAAGCACATATTGATATAAGTGCTCTAACCATATCATTGATCATGGAATGAGGTAGGGTTTGTATTAAAATTTGTAGAGTAAGTGAAATTTGAGAGTTGGAATTGGGGTATATATAGGAAATTGGTAGTAGAGTAAAGGAGAAATAGTGGATTTTCAAAATGACTTTAGATCATGATGCCCTAAATCTAGGGTTTGATAAAATTGTGAAATTTTTCACTAAAAAATGAAATAGGTGGGTTGGGGGTAGGTGAAAAGTGGTATTAAGTGAATAGTAGGTGGTAGTTTTTATGTTGTAGAGTCAAGTTGGGTGGTTTTTATGAAGTTTAGGTGGTAGGGTTTCTCTATCCATGGTCACACATAGTGATTGTCAATGGTTTAACCTAACCATTAATGTTTGACCCTAAGGAGAAAAAGGGCATAAGGACCATTAAAGGTTCCATAAACCATCAGTGGTTGATGAGGAAAAGGCACAACATAGGGTAAAATGGTGAGATCGAAAAGTGTGTAGTGTAATGAAGTAGGTTTAAATTATGTAGAAGTGTTTAAATGTTTAGGAAGTGGAAAAGTGGTTTGAGAATTATTTTGAGGTTTGTGTTGGGTGAAGGGGATGTGTTTGTCTTGGGAGTAAAAGGGTGTTGAATTTAAGTCTATAGAAAGTGTAGAAGGAGTTTGAAAGGTGAAAGAGTGTATAATAGGAAGAAGTTGGAGTTTAAAGTGGGTAGAAGGATTGAGAGTTTGCATTAAGTATAAGAGACTAACACTAATGTGTTATTTTTTAGGCCTGTGATCAGATCCAAATGAGGGACCAAGTCCTTAATATATTCATGGAGGCTTGAGATGGGATGATAGATTCCAAGTGGAAGAAGATGGATGAGGTTATCCTATGGGCCATGAGGCATTATTATCACCTACTACAATACATGATGATTGTGGCACTCATTGAGAGATGGGATTTTGTCACAAAAACATTCTTGTTGATGACTAGGGAGATGTCAATACTATAGGAGGACATCTACAAAATTAATCAACTTCTAATTTGGGGGGAGGTGATTTACCATGTGGATAGTGATGAGGACTACTTCATGGATCTGATCTATGGAGATGATCTGACCCAAGCTAGGTACCATACCAATGAAGTATGCTATGGGATATTATAATATAGGGCCCCATAAGATAGATGCATTATAACCATGATGATAATGGGTATATCCTATTTCATAGTTCTAGATTCTAATAGAAACTACTTTCCATGTTTTTATTGAGTGTTAACAAAGATGCTTCTAGGGAGGATGGCATTAAGATGGGCCCTAGTATTTTTAGTGTATATATATATAAATATTTGGGCCTTCAGAGTGTGGAGATGATATAGGATTAGCATCAGCTTCATACTCCACTATTAGGCATATGAGCACATACACGTATTGAGACCACTTGGGCTATCCTAGGAAGGGTATGTACCAACTGACTATAGGGTTGGTTTCATGAGGTGGTGAGGTGGTTATGCACTTTTATGAGCTAGTGGTGGAGTTATAGATATAGATTGGTTATAAAATACCTTTGAGGACTTGGTGGTAGTAGACATTGTATGGAGGCCTTACATGATTTGGCCCCTCTAGGCAAGCTATAGGTACCATATTCTATCATTATATAGTTGGTAGTGGGTTTATGGGAGATGGGATGGAGAGATTGAATGCATATTAATAGAAATAATTTAGAGGTAGTTTAGGATAGTATCATATATACCACTAGATGTTTTATGGTATAGGAGGGAGGATACAAAGTACCCACTTTTAGAGCCACAATTAGATTGTATTGTGTTGGATTATGCGGAGTTTCTAGTGAGAGATCCCATAGATGATGCAAGAGTTACTGATGAATACATGATATGTTATCATGATAAGTTTATGGCTACATATTTTGGATGGGGAGATGGGGACTAGTATCCCATGGATGTTGATCCTACATAGGTATAGGGTAGTAGACTAGATGACCAAATAGTAGTAGCCCTTGTAATGACATAGGCATAGGTGATAGGTTTACAAGGACAAGTGAATATGATGTAGGCATAGATAGTCACTTTACAATGGTAGGTTACCACTCTAATATGTGATCATGATTAGGTGAGAGCCACTTTTGGGTCAGTTACTTAGGAGAGGCACTCTTTAAGATAGAGAGGTGGGGTGACCATAATAGGAGGATCAGATGACTCAGTTTTAAGGACATGGTATCTAGCCACCAGGTAAGAGCTTAGATATTATGAGGCTATGGTGGTAGTCCAACTACTAGATGTAATGAGATATGGGGAGTATAGGTCCAACCTATTTCTGGGTATTTTAGTAGCTACACTAGGTCAGTGTGCATCGATAGTGGTCTAAGTAGGTATAGCAAATGATCTACCACTAAATGGGAGTTCAAGAGTAGGTGGTTATAGTTTGATTGTCCTAGGTGCCTAAGAGATTATAGTTTTATGATGTATATTTTCATATCAACCTACATGCTGATGATGTGAGATGTATTTATGAGAGAAACATACATTGTAACATGTAACATTTTGTATTATGATGGTGTTTATGATTATATTTATGATGATTTTTATGCTCATGTTGATCATGTAGATTTTTTATGCTTATGTTGTTAATGATTATTCATATTATTCATATTATGATGTTTATTATTATGTTTATGTTGTTGATTTATGCAAAATGGTGTGACATTATTAATTATGATGAATATTATGTGATGTTTTTAGCTGAGATAATTATGATGAATATTATGGTTATTATGATTATAGTTGAGATAGTGTTTATGATGATGATGGTAGAGTAGTTTGGTGATTTATGTTTGTTTATGGATATAATTATATTTAAAATTTTATCTGATGAGGATGTTTTATGGTGTTGAAATAAATGTTCATGTCAATTTATTTTTTGCATAGATGATTGTTTATGGTCTGAAAAAGAAGCATTTGGTATGGATAAAAGTGTTATATGTGATAATGTGGGTTATAGATAAGATTTGATATAATGAGGTTTGGGATTTATAATGATGTGTTTATGTTAATTGTATGGTGTTGGATAATGGTTTTAATGTTATACTTGTCGTGAAAATATTTGAATGTGTGAAAAGTAAACAAAAAAAGTCACTCATGCTTAAATAAATAGATAAGGAAGAGGCATGATGCCCTAGTTAGTAAGGACTTATTGATAAGAAACAATAATTGGATTGACTTAGTGAAAAAAATCCTATCGAATGCTTCACATGAGCATGCATTGATTGAGAAAGAGGGTGTCTTGATCACTTTGTATCAAGTAAGCTCATAGTCCCTTGAATTCAAACAAGTATGAAGGGAGAATAGGTGTTAGGTAGGAGGTTGAGTGTTACATAGGTATAGTGGTACCTAATATGGGTTAGCATGTCCCTTATATAGGTGACCAAAGATCCATGATAGACAAGTCGATGTTTGAATATGATAAATAGACTAATCAATGTGGGAAGTCTACCAATGTTATGTATAAGAGTCAATTATGGCATAATGTGATATAATGTAGATTTATTGATGTGAGAAGTATACAAATGTCCCTTTTAAGAACTAATTATGGCTTACTTATTTTGATTTTTATAGAGTTTCATTTTTTGTTTTTTAATATTTTAGTGAGTGGTTGAAGCTAATCGATATGGGAAGCTTCAAATGATTAGTGTTTATCCATCCTTTAATGGAGTGGTCTAAAATTTTGATGTTTAGAGTTATCCTTTAAGGGAAAAATATATTTTTAAGTAAATTTGAATTATTAGATAGCTATCCTTCAAGGGATTAGTCTATAATGCTATGATTTTGAATGTGAATTTAGACATGGACAAGTCTACTTAGGCTTAATGGTTTATGCATATGGAGGCAAGACTTTAGCATAAAATTTTATTGGTAAATGAAAGTGAAAGGTTAAAAATAATTTATCATGGGATTACATCTATTGAGAGATAGAAATTATCCATGAGAACCATACTATGGGTAGAGCTGAGGTACCCATACTTAGGATTAAGTTTTATCTGTGACAGATGAATCACACGGTTCTAAGTTGTAATCAATTATTCCTAATAGGAAAAGGGAAATGTAGTGAGAGGGGGTAAAATTTCTTGTGAACTAAGGGATGAGCTTAAGTTATAAAAAAGTGAGTTTTATCTTTTTTTAACAATATAAAGAATACAGATACAAAGAATCGATAGGCTCAACTTATAGTTTGCCTTTGAGAGAGGATAAATAATAAGCACTAGATCCATACTTATGGTTTATAATGTAGGGTCATAACTAATTAAAAGCTAACTTTCCTTTCTTGGTCTCTTCCATGTTAGTTACATGTTGATTTTATTTAAGGATGAGGTCTCTGATGTTGAATTATTACTTTCTCAAATGTTTTTTATATGTGTGCTTGATTCACTCTTGATAGACACAAAGATGATTAAGAGTGGCAAGGTGATACTCATCAAAAATATCTAGGCATGTGAGGCATTCTTGATGATAGTCACTTTCAGAGAGGATTTCATGTAGGGATATACGAAGTAATAAAATTTGGACTTTAAGAGGCAAGACTAACTTGGCTCCAAGGATGAGGGAGAAAAGTGTATCACATGTAGTGGTTTAGATACTAGTGCGATAGGCCCATAAATTAAAGGGGATATGGAGGTTCCAATCCTAACTAGAAGCATTAACCATATTTATGAGAATTTTTATGAAGGTTTTTTTTTAAGCTTCTACCTATCCATTAGATTACGGATGATAAGGTGAGGAAAAACTTAAGTTGATGCCAAAAGCATCATAAAGCTCTTGGAATTTATTACTTTTA
Organism: Torreya grandis; assembly: GCA_037957365.1. Taxonomy (NCBI): domain Eukaryota; kingdom Viridiplantae; phylum Streptophyta; class Pinopsida; order Cupressales; family Taxaceae; genus Torreya; species Torreya grandis. The sequence goes on along the minus strand of JARHVA010000785.1, from coordinate 1,845,297 downwards.
AATGACTTTCTATTATCATTAATGATTTTATGGGGGACATGAAAATGATGTGGTGGTTGATGAATTCAATGATATTTTCAACTTTGGTTGATATAAGTGAGATGGATTCTAACTATTTGGTGAAATATTACATAGTAGAGATGATATATTGATGTCATTGTGAAAAATGGGGGTTGATTCCCCAATATGGTCAATGCCCCACTATGATAAGGGTCAATAATCTTGAGATACCTAAAGACCATGGGGAGACACATGATGAATGTTAGAATGTTGTTGACACTTAACACATTTCTTGACATAGTCAAAATAGTCTTGATTAAGTGTGGGCCAATAGTAGCCTAGGCAAAGAATACATTTGGTCACAACTAGGCCACTAAAGTGTCCCCCATAGATGCCATCATGGACTTCCTTGATGGCATGAGAGGCCTCATGACTATAGAGACATCAGATAAGAATTCCATCAAAACCTCATTTTTAAAGGATTCCTCCTAGAATGGTGTAATTAGAGGTACCTTGGGTAAAATTTCTACGAGCACTCTTTAAAAGATCAAGAGGGAGAATGTTGAGTTTAAGGTAATTGAAAGTTTGATCATACTAAATATTAGAAGGTGATTTTTCCATATAAAAAATGATGGGAATGTATGAATTTAGATATGAAGGTGTGATAAAATGATGAATGGTGAAAAATAGTTTATATTCAATCAATTGGAATGGAATTTGGGAAGCGAGATATGTCATGGTGTCTAAAAATTTATTGGTGGATCAAGGAATTGATCAGATGGTGTAATGATAAAATGATTCCAAGAGTACATATATAAGCTATTTATACTTTAAGAGGACATCATTTTTGTACTGATAATATCCATTGACTTCATTGATGACATGCTAGGAGTCACCAAAAACATTGATTATTTTGACTCCTAAGGCTAGGGTGGTTTTGAGACATATGACTAAGGCTTCGTATTTAGCTACATTATTGGTATAATCAAAGTCAAGTTTAAAGGAAAGAGGAAGTGGTTCTCCATTGAGGGGAATGAGGATTACTCTAACACCTCCACCATTTTAGCAATTTTAGCCATCAAAAACCATGGTCATCTAATGGGGGGCTTCCTCTTGGGAAAGAGTTATAATAGACTCATTAGGAAAGGTAAGAGGTATTGGTTGATTATCAGGTAGAGGATATTTAGCTAATTAGTTATTAATGACCTATCCTCTAATGGAATTTTGTGGTAAGAAATCAAGATCAAACTCTACTAAAATCATGAGCTAGTTATCCATATGTTGATTTTGATATGGCTTAGAGTGCATATACTTGAGGGGGTCAGTGTTAGTGATGGCATAGGTTTTATGATTAAGAAGATAATGATGGATTTTGGAGGCTACAAAGACTAAGTCAAGGTAATTTGTTTTGGGATGGGTATACCAAGTTTCATATTTGATTAGGGTGTGGATGATGTAATAGACAACCTTCTCTTTATTATCTTTATCATGATGCATGAGAATTACACTGAGGGAATGGTCCATGGTGGAGATATATAGGTAAAAGTGATTATCATCTTTAGGATAGGTGAGGGTAAGTGGAGATAGAAGGTACTCCTTGATTGATTCAAAGGCTTTTTGACATTCTTTGTTCCACTTAAAGGAAAAATCCTTCTTGTGGAGGTGGTGGAAGGGTTGGCATTTGTCTAATAGTTGGGAGATGAAGTATTGAATGGATTGAAGTTTGCCTTGTAGTCTATGGAGTTGGGTAAAGTTGGTAGGAGGCAACATATCCAAAATGTCTATGACCTTGGTAGAATCTATTTCAATTTTTTGAAGAGAGATGATGAATCTAAAGAGTTTGCCTGATAGGACTCCAAAGATACACTTCTTAGGATTAAGTCTGACATTATAATGGATTAATCATTTGAATATGATGGTGATAATAGCTAAGTGGTGCTGATAATGTTTATATTTCCCTAGGAGATCATCCACATAATATTCTATAATCTTATGGATGAGGTCATGAAAGATATAGGTCATGGCCCACTGATAGGTTTCCACTATGTTCTTTAGTCTAAAGGGAATGACCCTATAGTAGAAAGTTCCCCATGAGGTTATAAAATAATTTTTATGCTAATATTTAGTGGCAATCAAGATCTGATTATATCTCAATAAACTATCCATGAGAGATAACATTTCATGGCCAACTATGAGATCAATAAGTTGGTTGATATTAGGTAAAGGAAATCCATCCTTAGGGTAGGAGAGATTGAGGTCATGAAATTCAAAGTAGAGGTGAAGTCCCCCTATGGGATTGGTGATGGGAATGATATTAGAAACCCATTATGGATAGTCAATGGGTTGGATGAAGTCAATAGATAGAAGGCATTAAAGTTCTTATTTGATGAAAAGAGCTATATAGGGATGCAGATGTAAATTTTTTTGCTAAAATAGCTTAACCTTAGGATGAGTGACAATGTTATGGAGAGTGATAGAAGGATCAATTTGAGGCATATATTAATAATACCAAGAAAATGCTATGCTATGGTCATGAAGGAAAGAAGGATAATCTTGTTGCTCCATAGAATTTAAATATTGGCCAATTTTGATGATGTGAGGGTTATCCCAAGTTCCAAAATTTATATCAATGGTTGATTTATTTAGAATTATTTGGTTTTTAAGAGGGAGGGATTTATGGATAGAGGAATCCCCTATACTAAGGTAGGTGAGAATAGATTTTCATATTGATGTTTGATTGTGTTGATGGTGGGAGAATCATTTTCAATCATTTCTTGGTGAATGAGAGGAATGGTTTTAGTTTGGTCATCCTTATGATAGGTTATGGGACCTAAAATAATAGTGATGATAAAAAAAAGTTAGATGGTATGATTTCAAAGTCCTTAGATTTGGAAGATGGGGTTAGTGAAGGTGGAATTTCTTTGATGGTGGTAGCAATGGGTTTTGGTGATGTGGGATCTTTTGGTGGTTCAAACTTGAGACCAAAGAACTCATGATTTTTTTGGGTTTTAATAATGGGAAACTCATGAGATACTTGTTCATAGAGGCCAAGGCCAAATCCCTTCCAAGCACATTGATAAACATAGTTTTTGGAAAGGGTTGGGTTACTTAGGTAAGAAAAGTTGGAAGTAAAGGGTTGGGCACATGGAGTGGTGTTGGGAGTTATAAGTGGCCAATCAAGTCCCCTATAGACAAAATTCATTTAATTTTTTGGAATCCCAAAGGGGATAATGGTGTTGATGTTTAGGTCCTAAGAATGGTTGTTTTGAAGATTCCAATATTCATGTGGAGTACGAAAGGCATATAAAGCTAAAATTTGATATTGCCCTAGTGAGAGTCATTAAAATATTGATTTCAGAGGGTCTTCCACTAGAATTTGTGATGAAGGAATGGATGATCTAGTGGATATTTCATCATTATGGTGGTATTAAGTATTATCAATGGTAGGAAATGAGGCGGTTTGATTAGAAGATAGTTATAAGGTGGATGATAGAGGAATAAAAATGTCATTAGGCTGATAGGTCATATTGAATTAGGCAAAGGTAATAAGATTAGATTTTATTATAATAATTTATCCCTCATGCTAAAATGTTATGCATCAATGTAAAGTGGAAGGGATGTAACCCATTTCATAGATCTAAGGGCATCTGAGTAAAACATTATAGTAGAACTCACCCTTGACAATGTAAAATAGTTCAATAATGGTTTGGGGTCCCAAATAGATTTGGATCACCATGGTCCCTAAGGTGGTTACTAGGGTATCATTAAAAAAGTGAAGGACCATTGTACTCTTAAACATGATGTTTGTGGGGAGATAAAGTTGGTCATATGCATGGGAGGAGATGATGTTAATACTAGTTCCTCCATCAATCATTACCCTTTTAACATGGGTTTGATTGGTGTATGCTATGATGAAGAGTGGGGGATCATGATCTTTAGTATGACAAGGTGTGATTTTTGAATCCTAAAAGGTGATAAGGGTAGCTTGGTGGAGGACCCCAATAAAGGATGTAAGAGCTTGTGGATCATCAGGTTGAACCTCTATAGAATGCAGAGCCTTCATTAATGTTTGATGATGTTATATAAAAGTGTTTATTAGATTATAAAGACTCATTTTCACCAGTGTCTAGTGAAGTTATTTTACCATGAGCCATTGGATAAATGGAGTAGGGTTGGGAAGTGGAGCTTCCAAAATGGAGACTTTGGGTTATGATGGTTGTGAAGGTGGAGATGCTTGAGTTCAGTTGGCAGGTTGAGAGGTCAAAGGGTAAGTCTAGGGGATGGTTACATTAGTTTTCTCCTTATCCTTCTCTTGGGCCTAAGAATGGGTAACTATATGTATGGTGTGGATAAGGGGACTTGATATTTTCTTCATTTCCTCCTCTTTTTTATTAGGTAAGGTTGAGGGAGTAGGTGCTTATTGGATGGGTTGGTTAAGTAATGGAGTAGATGATGGGCTCAATTTTGGTTCCTCCAATAGATAATGTTCATTAAAAAGGATATGAACAAGTGTTTGGAGAGATTTTCAGTTCTCTATATCATGTCCAAGAGTCTTATGGTAAAGAGAAATCAAATTATCATTGAACTAGGTTGGTTTAGGATGGGTAAGGTCAAAAGGTTTAATTAGAGGCAAGCTAATAGAAGAAGTTTGCAATAAACTTTAAAAAATAGTTATGTAGGACTCCATAAAAGGTGTTATAGGTAAGGGGTTTTATATTTGAGGGGTGATAACTTTATTAGGCATAGGATTCTTTATGAAAGCAGTATTTAAAGGAATGATCTTAGTTGGGGGTTTTGATTGGGTTTGCTTGGATATGATTGGCTTGTGGGTTGGAGACTTGAATGCAGAAGGTTTGGTTATAGGTGGGAAGGTATATGGGGATATGTTAGTTAGGAATGATGAATAAATATAAGGTTTGGTAGTTATAGGTAGATAAAAATGAAATGGTGTCTTAGAAGAAGAATATGTAATAGGAATGGTAGAAGGGTGGGGTCCTAAAATTATAGGTAGGTTATAAAGAGGTGGTATGGACCTCCTTTGTGGTGAAGTTTTGGGTAATCCCTACTTGTTAATGGACTTAATCAGATTTAGGTTTGATGGGGTTGATGGGGTTAAGTCCAATCTCAAATGAGGGTGAGGTGACTAGGTGTGAGAAGAGTCCTTAGATTTTTAATTGGTTTGGTGAAAGAAGCTTAAGGTGATTTAGTAATTTTAGATGGAGGTGTTTGAGATGGTTCACGTATGAATTTAGAGAAGGTAGTTGGTGGGGTGGTAATAATGGGTTTAAGTATGGACTCAAGCAAATTTGAGGAATCAGACTTGCTTTGATAAGGAAGGCCAAGTCGAAGACAAAAGGTAGCTCTATAAAAGTTAAGTTGGGATGTAAACTCTAAAATTTGGAGTAACCTAAATAAGGGCTTATAAATGGTTGTAATTCTTTGATCATTGGTCTTAAATATTAAGCCCTTGGGTTGAGAATAAGGAATGGTTTTAGTATTGGTATCTTTGGTGGAAGGTATGGTTTTAGTTTTTGTATTGGTGGGAGGCTCCAAAGGTGGTGATTGGGTGGATGAGGTAATGATCTCTTGGGGAATGGATTCCAAAGAGGCCATAGATGGGTCCACAATGGGAGAGGTAGGCATGGTTGCTTCTTTAGCTTGGTCATCCAAAGAAGTAGTTAATTCTACAACTTGGATTGGAGGGTTGGAAGAAGTGGTTGAAGCAATGATTTCCTCTTTGGGTGTTTCCACCAAAAGAGGGGTAGATAAAGTTATGATCACACTAAGTGCAAAGAGAGAGGTGATTGGTTCCTCCATTTGGGTCTCTGAAGGAATATATTTTGGGTTGATTTATTCTATTTGGGTGATAAAGGTAATTATATCTTCAATAATGGGCACACTACTAATAACATTTATTGTATGTGCCTCATGTGAGTTAGATGATTCAGGTTTACTATCATGATGTTGGGTGAAAGGAGAATGATTTGGGAAAGGCTTACGAAAAATGTTGAGAGATTGATAAAGAGGTGCATTGGGGTTATTAAATGAGATATCTCCACTATAAATTAGGTTTTGGACAAGTCTTTGAAATGAATTACATCTATAAATGCCATGTCCAACAGTTTGGTGAAAGGCACAATGGTCATTTTCATTATACCACTTAGGTATGGGGTGAGAAAAATCAAATTGTTGGGGTGGTTTAATTGGTAGAAGTTGGATAAGATTATATTTGAGTATCTTATCCAAATAAATGCATATTAATCCCCAATGGGAGTATATTTTCTTAGAGGGGCTCAGTTTTAAGTTTGATTTTGTTGATAAGAAGATTTGGAAGAATTGTTTTGATGTGATTAGTTAATAATTAGAGGTGGTGTATTTTTTTGAGCCACCAAATTTGTATATCTTTTTGCCTTGGTATTAGATTGGTTGGTGTTTTTGGTAGAGAGAGGGTCATTGGTTTTGAAATTATAATTCTTATTCCACAATTTCAATTTGATTTAATCAATGGCATGATTTTCAAGTTTTTGTGTTATGGTGAATGCCTCATCAAATGTTTGGAAAGTTTGAACTTGAAGAGTGGGTGTAATATACTTAGCACAACCCCTAGATAAAATTTCAATTAATTTGGTTTGGGATAAGGTGAAGAAAAATTGATTGATGAGGCCTCTCCATCTAGCCACAAAATCAATAATTGACTCATCATCAAATTGTTTGATAGAATAGAGGTCAATTATGGAAACATTTTTAGTTATGTTTACCAAGAAATGTTCTAAAAATATTTATAATATTTGAGAGAAGGATAAGATGGAGTGTGTAGGGAGAGAGATATACCAATCAAGAGTAGGTCCTGATAAAAACATTAGGAAGGTTTAGAGGAGGAGAACATCACCATATGCAATCAAGTAACAAGAATGATGGAATGCTCTCAAATGTTGTTGGGGATCCTCCTTGCCTTGGAATTTATAAAATTTAGAAAATTCAAATTGAGGAGGATAAGAGTGGATGGGAATGGATGGATGGATAGGTTCATTACAAATTTGGTCATAAGATAAAAGTTTGTGAGATCCAAAAATAGATGATTCCAAGTTAGTCATTTTTTCCACTAGCATCTTGATCAAATCTAGCTAAGGTTGGGAAGATTCATAATTGAGAGGTATATTATGTTTGGGCTAAGTGGTAGCTATATAAGGATAGGTGGTAGAAGGCACTGAAGAGGCCACTCATTGGTAAGTGGTGATGATAGGTTGAGATGGTGCCACATAAGAGTTGATTGACACAAATGGTTGAGTGGAAGGTGGTATGTACCCATACTAATAGGTTTTAATAAGTAATTATTGGGGGTTTGATGTGGGTTGACTCAAATCTATAGTTGAGGTGGTTGGTGGATGTTGGGTAGGTTGAGGTTAGGTGGTGGCTGTAGTGTTGATAGGTGGAAGTGTTTGAGGTATAGAAATCACTAGATTATAAAATGGGGAAAAAGTGGGTGGATTGGTTGAGATAAAGGGAAGAGAAGAAGCAAGGGTAGAAAATAACCCCATGGTTGGGGGAGTATAGGTAGCTAAAAGTAGAGCTAAACCTATATGTGAAGTGTGGGGTGTGGTAGGAGGTGTTTGGTTGGAGGTTGGAATATTGGATTGGGTTTGGGTAGTGGTAGTATATGAGATGTTAGAATAAGAAGAGGATTGTATTAGCGAGGGTTGGGTTAAGGTAACCCCCACCATAATATGGGGAGGCATACCATGAGGAGGACCTATTGGGGAGATCAAGGCAATAGAGGTATGATTGGGTAAGTTGTTAAGATAATGTGGAAGGATAATTGGATTATTGTTAAGTAAGGCAAAAAATTCAACATCATACTCAAAAACAACTAGAATCTAAGTAGGAGGAGAAGAATGAGGAGAACCCTCAACATCAGAAGTGTATTCCATGGAGGAAGAAGAGGATGGTGGTGGTTAGCTGGTTTGATTTCTTAATTATTGTCTAGTCAAGAACATATGATACATTGTGGAATATAATGATGAAACTCACACCTCAAACAAAAATCAACCAAAAATAATTCAAAGCAACTAATACATACACTAAAAGTGTGTTTATCCTAAGATTCATTTTAGATCACTTCTGGTTTATGCCTTAGAGAGTGTGAAGAAGAATTTGGCATATCAATCAAGTATTAAAGATGAAATCTATGGCTATTTTTAGGTTATTCAAGTACTCAAGAGAAAAAATATGTATTTAAATTTGGTACATGGATTGATATTAGGGCCTACCCCCTCACTTCACAATCTTGCATTGATAAGAGTGCTAGGTGTTTAGCCAAAATATACTGAGTTAAGAGTTTATACTCAACTAGAGAGATAAGTTGGTTCTCCCCTTGGTGATTAAATCCAAGTAGGATATCCAAGAGGGGTAAGGTTTATGCTAGGTGATGAAATCCTAGTTGATCCTTGTTTTAGGTATGTTTTGATGTGTTAATTATTTTATGGTTTAGTTTAGTGTGTGATAAAAAAATGTGAAAGCTACGATAAATTACTTTGCCTCCTAAGTTACTATATGAACTAAGATCAACAAGCAATAAATGGATTTATAAGGTTTATTTTAATCCCAAAAATAATTTTTTAGATTTAATTCAATGAGAAAATAATAAAGGAAGAAAGGGAACTAGGGTCCCACCGAGCATGCCAAAATTCTTCAATTTATTTTCGTAATTTCTTAATTTTAAAAGAAAATAAAAGAAAGATAGTAATAGGGTGTGTAGAATAATACCTGGTAGAATGTGATCACGAATCCATACGAATGTGTAAACTCCCCTTTGGTTAGGAATGAATAACCTATGAATCAGAAGAAACACTAGATTGGGGGTTGTTAGATGGTTGGTTGAGTGGATTGCCTAGTGTGAGCTAGATCTAAGAAGCTTAATGATTTATAGGATTATGTCAATCTAATTTTTATGACAATCAAGTTTGAAATGATAAAATAAAGTACTTTCATTTAATGACAATAAAATAAATATATGTAAGAAAGGAAATGAGAAATTGATTGTTAAAGAAAATGATTAAATTTTGATGTTAGGGTGGTCGGGGTCTAGTTTAGAAAATTAAAAAAGGTCCTATGATGAGAGGGAAAGATAAAAAATGTGGTTTGATTAGGGGTAAATGGGTGAAAATGGTTTTATATAAATATATGCCATAGTAAACCATCAATCGTTGGTGGTGGTTGGGGCTAACCATCAATGATTGGGTGATCATCGATGGTTGGGTCTAACCATTGATGATTACCTGTGTCAATTTAGGGGATGATCAGATTAAAAAGTATAGATTGGAAATTTGGTCAAGCAGTGATTTGGTTATAAGGTTGGAAGATGGGAATATGGTATTAGAAATTCTAATAAGATTAGAAATAGGATAGATTAAATAAAATAAGTGTAATATACTTAAATCTTGGTGAAGGGATCCTAGATTAATTTAGTCAGAGTGACAGTGATTTAGGCCTTTAAATGTGATTCCAATAGAGATTTGGGTCACCAATGATATTACTGGATACCTAAAAAGATGTTGGATAGCTACAAGAGAACTTTAATGCAAAGTAATTTATTATGGATCCATTTTCACTTCATCCTCTTTTCCTTTTATAAGCAAAAGTTACCAATTACAATAGAGGAAGTTGTTAATTTGATGGAGGATAAAGTTGCTTATTTTCATCATTTTTAAAATCTTGATTTAAAATTAAGTTTCTATTTTTTAAGTTGTTAATCTCTCATAAGAGTTGGTAATGCTTTAAAGTTTTAAATCAAGTTTTAGGGACCTAGCCATCGATGGTTAGGCTGACAATCAATGGTCAAGGGGCTAAAGGATAATTGGGAGAAAAAGTTTGAATTAAATGATGCATTAGGTTGGGGGGTTTGATGATTTTAAATTGTAAATGAGCCTAATGTATTAGATGGTTCACTAGACATGAGGTCAGACAAGGGTTTAAAGTAACATGACTTCAAAAACTATCATGTGCAGTTATTAGGTGTCTACACCATGAGGAATTTAGTGGTGTAACTCTCCCTCATATACCAATGAGGATTTATAACTACCCCACTCTCTCTAATTTCCAAGAAGTGTGTATTTATTTCCCTTCAAGGATCAGTTACCAAACATAATTGTTCTACATCAACTCTCTCAAAAGTCTCTCTATGCCAACTTTGAATTATCTTGTTTGACCAAGTAGGTTAAATAGGATAATTAGGCCTATTTTCCTAACTATTAATGTTTGGCATACATGAAACCTATAAGAAACTTCAATAAATTATGGATGGATGAGTTTTATGACTAAAAAAACATCATACATAATAAATTTTGGCCTTCTTGAGTAAAAAACATCTATAATTATGTCAAACTAGCTGGCCATGTCACCTTGTCTTTCATTTCTACAAACTGGATCTTTAGAACAAACCCACATAGAATTTACAATCATGTTTTTTTATCATTTTAATGTATTTAAGAGATATATTAAGTGTTAAACATTCCCTTACAATGATTGAAATATCTACAAATAACCTTGTACCTCTCTTTCTACCCTTTTCCTTGGAAAAGTATAGTATTCTAACACTTTTATACAGATTTCATATAATCAGGTACCATGACTAGGTCCTCCTTTAAGTTTACTTTATTTTATAGGTGTTTTTCATACCATTGTAGGGTGTTATGATGCCAAAATATCAAGGTTTCCAAAATCAGTTCTACCTAGGGTTTTGGAGAGGTTTTGGGTTTCTACGACTCTTAGCAATGATTTATAGAGTACATAACCCTAAAGAAAAAAGTATTATCATGTATTTTAGGGAAATTTTCCCCTATAACTTCTCTAATAGTCTAGGTTTCCCATATAAATAGTGCATCAAGATAGGCACGTAGATATGTGGGCTTGTATTCTTCTATAGGTAGTTTGAATAGGTAATAATCTTAACCTTTGGTCATAAAGGTGGGACCCTAAAACAACCTAAATACTCCATGGATTTTAAGTGAATATGGGTGAATAAAATACCATATTATAATTTTCTCCAAGTATCCTTTTGGTGAAAGATACAAGCTCTTGAACAGAGGGCTTGAACTAGCTACTTGGACTATATGGCTAGAGTATGCCCTTGAGATTAATTTGATCTTATATTTGTATATCATTGATTTAAATATCATTTTTTGTACATAAATATCCTATCATGCCTTCTCATAATTTTCAAATTTCCTAAGGATGGCATAAAAGTACCCCAAGGTGGTGTGAGCCTTTTAGGCCTTAAGATGGGCTTCTAGGCCAAATAGGCCTAAACTATGTTTGAGGGTCTAGATGGCCTATATGTGGTCTAAGGCTTTAATATCATCATAAATTTCCATATATAAACTATTTATACCTATATATTTTCCTTTTAATAACTCAAAACCCCTACTCTTCTCCTCTTACTTAAGTGGTTAGTTATAGGTCACCATTTAGACTTGTTAAGTCTGAATGGGTTTGATAGTAACATGGAGTCTAAGTGGTTTTCACTCCTTATTCACTATATTATATATATATATATATATATATATATATATATATATAATGTATATAATACATTTTAAAGGTTTTAAACCCATCAAGTCCAATCATTTATTCAAATCTACCCCTTCATACCCTACATAGTCAGGTTCAGGGTTTCTAAGAAACTACATTCATGTAACCCTATGAGCCTAATTTTATGCCCTTATACCACCTTGTAAACTTATAAAATGTTCTCAAAATAATTCCTTATACATATATATATCTCAAAATTCTATTCTATTTTCTAACTTTCCTGAGTTGGGAAAAAGGATATTTGTCTTAGATGCACAAGCCTATATTCCTAACTAGTCCTCAAGGCCTTTTGATTTAAAATATAAGTGTCACTAATTTCACATAGTATCTAAGAAATTAAAATTACCTTTCATTGTATTAAAAATATTTCATGAATCTTAAGCTACCTATTTAGTTCTCAAATCTCTAATTTGCTCACTTGGCCTCTTCAAGGACTGCTAATAGACTAGGGTCTATGTGAGATAAAATAATGAATTTTATCACTAATTGTTTGACCCATATAATAAAATGAGAAACTTAATTTAGTTATAATTACTACTTGGACCAAAATTTCAGGTGTGATCACACATTTATATGCCTTAAAATCATTAACTTTCCTAGGATTGTTTTTGGCATTGACTATGTTTCTTACTTGTGTATGACACTTAGGTCTATTTGGGCCTATATGTGTGGGTTTTCATCTCTTTAGTGGTTACTTGAGGTAAATTGAAGTAGTTTATCACCAATAATGTGACATTAAACTTACAAATCCTCCTTGATTCAAGCCTAAAACTATTGTAGGTGAATCTTTCAACTTAATGGATCCAATACTTAAATGCATCTTGGTTTAGGTCTCTCAGACTTCTCAATGGAATTATTTGTTCAAATACCATATCACAAGTGTATATATTAATCTCATTTTATATATGTTAATATCTAACCCTCAGTCATTTATTTTCTTTTGTTCTTCACCCTATCACTATGACACTTTATGATAGTTGTAGGTGATGTTTTCAACATGAAGGTTAGGTCATATTTGTCTTTTTAGTTTTGAGAGTCCATATTTTGAATTTCAATGGTATTATGTAGTTCATGAACTCATTTAAAGCTTCAATTACCTTGAAATTATTCAATTAGTAATCTTCCCACTTCTGGGGCTCATGACTAAGTGTGTTTATATATATGACTGTAGGTCTCTCTCTTAGGATCTTAAATTTTTATCAACATAATGATCTTGTTGAGAAGATACTAACTAAAACCTAATTCTAATAAGGGGTTTTAAATGATCCATTCACTTTAATATATTAATAAATGTCTCAAGGTTATTCTTGCATTGCACTTGTTTCATCCCTTTATAGTATGGCTATAGGTGATCTTGAGACACCTCTGTACAGATTTAGTACCCTGTGGAGTGAAGACCTTGAATGAGCATCAAGACCTCATAGTTTCCTTTCAGATATTATATTTAAATTTTTACCTATTTTTTCACCTCTATTTAAATCATAACATTCCAAAAATGACTATGTATAGGTGACTATTGCATTACATGTTGTAGGTGTTCTTTTGCTACTTCAGTAGGGAATATAACCTATATAGATCCAACCTTCCATGATCATATGGATTTTAAGGGTTAAAAGGTGTGTATATATCTATCTCACATAGTTCAAACTTTGAGGGAAGGGTGGATGAGGATGACTATGGAGTGACCTATGGTTGAAACATGAAGAAAGAGTTAAAAGACATTATACTGGTAGTGAAAACAATATGAAATGGTAGAGAACAAAAATGACATGAAATGGAGTATGTAAACCTATTTAAGACAAACCAAAATAACCTTGAAGACCCTTCTACATGAACCTATGCAAACATATCACTTTAGATTAAAAAAAAGGGAACATATAGTTAAAAAGTGAAACCTAGGAATATTCAATAAACCTTAATATTGTCTATGAACCTTAACTTTTGCTAAGATTGACTATATGAGATTTGGAGGCAAGGAGGATAGTTTTTAAGCCTATGAGGATATCATAGAGGTTAAGAAACCTACTCCCAAGGATATAATTATGGTATATCATGACTACAACACCTCATTCCATACTTCTAAATGTGTTAAAATGTTCTAATGGTAACATTAAATAATATGCAATATTCCTACATAGTGAAACTTAGATGCATATGTATACCCCTTCCTTGTAGACACCTTTAAGGGATAATAGAAATATGGAAGTAAAACTTGAGAAAATAGGTATGGAAAAGGATAAGATACTCAACCAATCTCTCAATGTAGTCCACTTCTTCTAGAGAAAGCACCCAACATTCTATTCATTGTGCAAATGTGTCTACAAATTGCATATTATGATAGTTTGGATGTTTTATGGTTAAAAAAACTCACACATGTGATCCAAACACTAAAAATTATCTAATAAGTTCAATCAACACATGAGGAAATATAAACCACCATTGGTTTGTAAAAAAAGTTAGAAACCCATGAAAACCATTATGTTCTACTTGGCTTATGTATACATGGATGATGCTTAGATCCATTATGTTCTTAAGTAATGTTTATAGAGCTCAAGGGACAAATATATAAAAAATTCCATGAATGAAATTTGACCAATTATGCTTCCTTTGGATAAGATCTTGGGTCTATGTTATCTCTCCTCCATACAGTCTAAGCACAAACTTGAAGGGTAGTCTTGGTCTATAAAGAAGGTAGATGAAGTAAGAGGATTGATTTTGAGTCTATATTACATCCTTCTACCATTAAAATTGTCTAAGACATAAAATATGAGCCATATTACAATCCTTGGACTTCCTTTATATGGATTAGTCTGTACACCTATATAAAACACATAGAAACTCTCATTTTCACTATTTTCTCCATGTTTCAAGTTGGGAACCACCATTTTAGGGAAAAATTAGAGGTAACATGAGTTAATAGACCTTTTAAAATAGGAAATATTTAGGATGAAGTGAGAGAGACACAATTTGGCACATGGGCTGATTTGACTAGTGGAAAGGTGTGAATGGGTCTCAAAATGGGATGTTAAGGCTATAAAATATATAGTGGTGGTAATATGACATGAATAAGACCTTTTAAAGACTATTTTTAATGTAATTTACATTAAAACACTTCCCCTTCCTCTAGGTATTATAAATTATAAAGGCATATATGAGGTGATTGATGTCTTAAGGTGTGTTTAAAGGTGTTAATTGAGATTGAAAGAGTATATGATGGACAATGAAATTTAATATGCCAACAAATATTCATATCATAACCAAATCAAGGTTAAACATCCTTCATATTGCCTTGGAAAGACCCTCTCATAAGAAAATGGCTTGAAAAGGCCCATGTATCATGAAAACTAATGACCCTGAACCTATCAATCTATGTTAACTTTACCAAAAGATCCTTAAACTCCTAAAATAGGTCTAAAACCACTCATGGAATTTTCAAGAATTATTGACAATCAGCTCTCTCAATCTAAGATAACTATGATAAGTATCACCTTACCAAAAGACTCAAGACATCCATGACATAATGGATTCAATAATGAATTATGACACATCATGACACTCATAAAAAGGTTGAAAGATTGTCAACATGACCAATGATGACATGACCATGTAGAAGATCACCATAACTAGACTAGGATGGTTGTAACCAAAAGGTTTTTAATGTTAGGGGTTGATATTTAGCCTATGAGGCCAAAAATGTGAACAACTAGTGCTAAGGTCAATGTCCTCACAAATTATGCATGGTGAAAGATGGCTAGAATGGCCTTAAAACTCTCACCTCATGTATTATTCATGGCCAATAAAATGCTTGCTATGATAATTGGTGTTTTTTAAAATAAAATAGTGGATATCCTTAGGGTAACTTTCAAATTTGACTTTAAAGTTCTAAAATTGGTTAAGGCCAATGATTTTCCATCCCTCTTGGGTCATCCTTGGTGTTATTATAATAATTCCAATTCAAGCTTCAAGAAGAGATATATCAATTTTGAAAATATTGATCAATGTGTCATCATCCCATTAGACCAAGCACATGGGCCCCTGTATGTTAAACCTATTAATGCAAATGAGGATATTGATCACATATACAATATCAAAACTTGAGGTAGTGAATATCATGGTCCTACCCCTGATGGCATCCTCCAATATAAGGATACATAGTCCTTCTTTGATATTATGATAAATGCCTATGATTTTTGGGCATAAAGTGATTATGACCTTACTAGAAGAGTGTGTGGTACCATAAGTAGTTGTGAATATACTAAGCACAAGTTTCACAAGTGTCATAGGGTTATTCATCTTATCATTAGGAAAGTTATGCAAGGACAAATTTTAGATACATTGCTTAAAAGGATAGATGAATCTCTATGATTCCATGGGAAAATATAAGTTTGTGACTTTATCTAGAAATTGGAGGCCTTAAATGACTCTAATGATGATTGTATATGATCATTGTTCACATTATTAATGACATAGTGGTGAGGTGGTGTCAAAATTATCATGAGCATATCCTTCATTGGGACCAAGAAAATTATACCTTACATCATCTATTTCATCATGAAAACCATGTATGAGGCACTACTAGCTATTGTGGTGTTTAAGCACTAGAACCTCACTTAGAGGCATATAAGGCAATGTGGTTAGCTGATGAATCTTTCTTCCAAAAATATCTTTGGGTTCATGAATTTTACATAACTTTTCACACCTAGGCTAGAGATTGGTATGTTCATGAGGAGCACCATCTAGGTACCTATTTATGGAATTTTATAAAGAATAACATGTTCTCAATGTTATCTTATTCATATTTTAGGATGGATTTTCATCTTCCATTACAAGTAATATATCAAGCAGTCATCAGTGATCCCAATCCCATTAAATACTATATATGAAGCATACATGGTATACTGGAAGAAGGATTGACCATTTTCAATGAGTCAATTGAGAAATCTTCTTCTGCACTAGAAACTGTAATCAATCATTCACTACATGATAAAATTTAATAAGGTAAGAAAAAACTTGTCTTCCATGTTGATGAAGGTGAAAGATCCAAACCACCTGACACATTGCCTAATCATTTAGATATACCCATGAAGTATGGCACTAGAACTATTATTGAAAAAAATCTAGATACATAACACCTATACTTGGAACCAATTCAAACAATATAATAAAACATTGGCATAGAGGATGCACCAAAGATGGCTCTTCTAGGAAATTATTGGTCTGATACTAAAAATTCCAAAGTGTATGAGCTAATGAAGGAATATCAAGATGTTTTTCCTAGGAATTATAGAGAGATGAAGGTTATTCACCCATTATTAGGTAAAATTCATATGAAAATGGTTTAAGGTGCAAACATAGTTAGGGGATGGCCTTATTAAATGGATCCAAATTTGTGTGCATGGGTTATAGAAGAAATTAGTAGTATGTTGTGCAAAGGATTTATTACTTCTATAGATGAGTCCAAGTGGATCATCCCTATGGTGATAAGCATAAAAATATGGGTGGATCAAGATTTGTGTATACTATAGGTTACATAATTCATCTTATATTACTAATCCTTTCATGACTAAAGAAATCTTTAAATGTGTTGTTGGGTATGAAATTTAACATTTTCCACTGAGTTGGGTTCTTTTGTGTATATTTTCATGACATTTAGGTTAAATAACACACCATATTTATTATCTATAATAATCATTGTGGCATTTAAGGACTCCATCCATATGTTCCTTTAAGTTTATCTGGATGATTGGATAATATAAAACTTGGTGAAAGACCATTGTTCTAATCTCATGCTTATGCTTTAGCACTGCAAGACATTTCAAATATCTCTCAACTTGAAGAAATGTCTTTTTACTAGTCCATTAAATTTTCTCCTTGGTCACATTATATGTTGAGATGGACTTCTAATGGGCCTTGCTAAAATTATTGTCATCCTCTGTCTACTAGCACCAATTACTCAACGAGAGGTTTACACCTTTCTAGTAGGTTATATTGGGTACTGTATGAAATTTATATGGGGATATGAAAAGATTTTAATGAATCTATAGGATATCTTAAAACATAATGAACACTTTATTTGGACTTATTCATGCTAATAATATTGTTTATCCTTAAAGGAAAATCTTATCACTGCATCAATTTTCTAGTTCCCCAATTATACTAAATTATTCCATGTCCATGTTTATGTTTATGGCATGGTAGTTGGTGTGATAATTACATATCTAATAGAGGTTAATCTAGATCACCCCATTAATATTATAAGTATAAAGCTTACTTTGGCCAAAATTAACTATACCACCACAAAGCATTAGGCACTCTCTATGGTCTGTGATCTACAAAAATTCTAACAATATCTATTCACAACTCCTTTTGTGTTCTTCATAGACCATGAAGCATTGAAGTATCTATTTAACAAACCCATTTTTCATGGTTAAATTTTCTACTAGATCATGTTATTCTAAGAGTTCTAGTTATCCATCATGGTAAAGCCTGGTAAGGCTAATTATGGTCCTAACCATCTCTCAAGAATTTATTTTGGTAAGTTGGTGTGCACTATCAAGGATGACCTACTTAACATGTAGTTTCACATCTCACATGTTACTAATGAGTTAGAGTACATAACAAAATTTTAAACTATTGTCTTAAATCTAGACCATTTAAGTATGTAGGATTAGAATTAACTATCCATTCATGTTGTTCCTTTCTAGCTTATCAGAGGATACCTCTATAAGCTTGGTCAAGATGAATTCCTTCAACAATGTATCATGAAACACAAATACCATATTGTGTTCCATGAAGTCAATGAAGGTATTCTTGGAGGACATTATGATATAGAGGCTATAGTGTTCAAAGTTATATTAGTTAGTTTATGTTGTCCTACACTTTTTCAAGATGTAAAGCTTTATGCATGTTAATGTGACATTTACTAGATTATCAAGAAACCCAATCATTGGGATGAAACTCCATTACATCTTATTCAATAATAAGAACCATTTGAGAAATGGTTCATTGACTTTGTTGACTCCATCAACCTAGAAAGATGGCGTACTAGTTCACACTACATTATCATAGCAACTGATTATCTCACTTATTAAGTTGAAGTTTCACCAACATAGGATTGTACTATGGTTACTATAATATGCTTCATATAGGACCATATTATTATAAGTTTTGTTTATCCATTGAGTTTTACTAGTGACTATATTACTCACTCAATGAGACTATCTAAGTATTGTTAGCTGAATTTATGATTGCTCACCCAAAACCATGCCATATCATCCCTAATAAAATAGAACTAATGAGGCAATCAATAAAGTATTGGGAACAAAATTAAAAAATATATGTAATATTGAATACACTAACTAGGATAATTAGGTATCTTAAGTTCTTTGGGCCTATTGGATAACTTACAAGCACCTCAACAAAAATACATCATTCAATCTTGTGTTTGGCATTGAGGCAATTCTTCCAATAGATTTATTGGTTCCCTCTCTTTTAATTTCATGTGTATGATAGATGTATTATGAACCATCACTGAAATTGTGCATATATGCCTTTCTACAATTAGATGAATCTCATTTTATTTCTCATTGAAGTTAGGATGTAGAGAAATGTTCATAAGTTTGACCTCACAGGTTGAACTATCACCCTTGCAATTCAAAACTTTTTTTGTCATGATTGTTTTTCCTATTGGTCAATATGTTATTATTTTAGTGTCTCTAAAATAGTCATCCAAAACCTAGATTAACAATGTTTAAGGTTGATTGGATAAGTTTGATGTTTTGTTTATCATAGCCTTGTACTTGTTTAGTGTCTTCTTAGTCCTTCCAAGCCATTTTTAATGGTGAAAATTTTATAAAGTGTATATATAGGTCTCATATAATGTTTCAATATCATTTCATGCCTTACATATGATTAATTAGGTTGATGACTTTCTAGACTAATTTTATGACTCATTTATATGCATTTTTGGCCATTTTATGACTCCCAAAGAATATTTTACAATATAATGATATTTTATTATCATAATTAAGCTTATTTTAATCATGGTGTATCTATTCAGACATTTTGAGTCCTTATGAACACTTTTTCCATCATTTCAATTAGGTCTCTTAAGTAATTATGGTATTTTTAGTGTTAAAACAGGCAATTTTGAGGCATCCATACATGTTTTTAGAGGATTGTTGTCTATAAATTATATTAAAGACCTTATTTATTAATGACAAGATAAAAATAACTATTTTTAAGAGGTTTTAAGTCTTAAAATCAATAAAATTGACTTATCTCCCATATTGACCTCCTTGGCAGCTCTAGAAGGGCCATAAATTTTTACTCAATATAGGTAGGAGAGGGAGAGTTAGGTCCAAATACCTTGGTAAATGATATTTACCATAATAACCTTCAAGTTAGTGTTATTTTTTCATAATAATCCCCCCAACTTTATGAAAAATAGTTAACAGTGCAAGGGGTCTAAATGGCTTATTTATGTAGATAAAGTACATGATTTTTTTCATTTATTCTCTTCAAGATTCGATAGGGAATAATGGTTATAGTAATATTACTTCACGTTAAAATAGGATTCATCATGTAACTCCTACCAAGAAGGGACATATGGCACAAAACCATTTTTCTATAGTGTCCTTATGAATGGTTTGTATGATCATTTTTGGAGAATGATTTGAGTTATCAAAGAAGTGTCTTAAAGGGTTTCTAAGTTAATTATCGAGTAATTTAAACCCTAATTCAACAAATAAAAATCTCATATATCCCCATCCTTATTACAATATCCTTTTATACTATTTTGGTGAGTTAATCTCTTTAACAAGGTACGACTGTAGTTAATTAGTTTATGATGCTTGAAAAGTATCTCAATGAGGTCAGAATGATATTATCAAACATAGTGACTAAATAGGTATAATTCAGTCATTGAAGGTAGTTAAATGAGGTTTAGGAGACCATACTATCTTAACTTACAAAATAACACTTTGAGGTCTAGTGGTATTTCTTTATCTCCAGACCTTGGTAAGCAAGTTAAGAGGAATGTTATGACAAGTGACATGAATAAAGGAGTCACAAAGGTTGAGAGTTTTGTCAAATAACATTATATTTTTTCATTTAATTATTTATAATTAATTAAATTTTTAATGACCCTCATAAGGATTCAAAGACCTAAAAATGCCTATTATGCCTAAATGTACTAGACATGCTTGTATGTTATGATCATGGAGACTGATAATAAATAGGTAAGCACAATAAGAACACTATTTAGATATCCATGCCTCATCCAAGAGGATAAAGTGAGAATTACATGTATATATCAGGTGAACATGATTATTTAATCCTTATTAGGTGAAATTATGATAAGTGTCACAGAGAGAAAATACTACTTACAATAGTCATGATGGAGTAAGGGTTAGAAGAAGCACTAATTTGTTTTATAATATCAACTCAAGGTTTATATAACATAAATTGGTTTCATATAAACCAAATAAATATATCATGGAAACCATGGAATAAATCATACATGTATATCTAAAGCTAATGTATAAATAACATTACAAATTCCTTTATTCAGAGAATTTTAGGTATTTTTGCATTTTTTAAGGTAATGGATCATTTCTAGTTTTTATTGCTATTCAAACCTCATTATGGAAATTTGATACTTATTCAATATGGTTTTGAACATTAAGTGCCATTTAGGTTCTTAATATCACTTTTTTCTCTTAATATCAATCTCTCATCCCTCTTTAATCCATACATAGGGAGAAATCTCCACCTATAGTAGTCACCGATGAAGATACTTCAAAAAGTGTGATGTTGAACATGGAGTCAAGAAAATATTAGAAGGGTTTAAGGGAGTATTAATTAAAAAATTAAAATTAAAATAGGCTTTTCATATGCTTACTCAAGTTCCCTACTTTACATGCTTCAACATGATGATCTCAGTCTGTAAAAATAGTAACCTACAACCATGTATTTGGGTTAATAGTCAAACTTCTATACAACATAAAGCTTTTGAGTAGGTCAAGATAATGGATGAAATGAATATATTTCATGAGATGTTTAAGAAAGAGTGACATTAATTTTATCCTTTTATGGCAAAGTAATATTAATAAAGTGAAGAGAAAGGGTGAAATGGAAACCTATAGCCAAGAAAAAATAGGGTAATAACATAATCAACCTTCTTATTCAATGATTACTTAAATAAGTTTGTGGGAAAGATAGATAAGGGTATAATATGATTTCACAAGATGATAGAGGTTTCATATGCATGTCACATACCTCTATTTCACCCAATTCCTCTATATATAGTTACATCAAACACCAAAAATCATCACCTACAACTAGCTAATTAGGCTTATTTAAGTTTTAAGGACATTTAAATGAAAGGGTAAAATGATGAGGTTTGATGTTGGTATGGACATGTTAAAATTTTGTTAATGGTGTCATGGTGATGTCATGGAGGTGTCCAAGTGAGTGGATAAAGTGACTTGATAGTCTAAGTGATAATGAGAAAGTGTGAAATGTGCTTGTCTTAGTATGATTGAAGTATGCTTGGTTGATATTCAATTTTGGCATGGTTTGAGTTGACTAGGGATGAGTCTGAAGTATTGAGCATATGCAAGGGCTCCTATTAGAGGTCAAGGATGATTGGATTTTCTTGTGTGCATGAGAGGAATTCATATAGTTTTTTATTATGTTCATCTAGGCATAATTATCTTTGTGATAGATAAATCTAAGGAGGCATTTTTATGTCATTATATGTCACACATATGAAGGTAACATGAGTTGTTTGATATATGGCTGGATTATCCTATGTGAGGAGATCACATGACTCAATTTTTATATTATACAACTAATTTCATCCAAAGTTACTACGGTGTAAAGTTGGTTCCTAAAACAAAAGTGTACTAAGTTCTAACACTTAATTAATTTTCAAAGGTAGATCCAATAGTCTACATTTCATTGCATTGAAGATTGATTATGTGAAATGAATATGATTTCAAATACATTATTTGTCTAAGTAAAAGAAAGAGCTGAGTAAGCCATTTGGTGATAGTATATCTTGCATGCATGGACATTTTAGGAAGAAATGGTCATATGGGTTTGTTTAGTATTTTTCCTAGTTTATATGGTTCAAATTTGAGAACATGCGAGTGAGCAAGATAAAAGATATGAATGTGCAAACTTGGCCTTCTAGGTAGATAGCAATGGTCCCCATACTTAGTATATTTTGCATGATGTTAAATATCAAGACTAGATGGATATCTAATGGCTTACAAGTGATCATATAGTGAGGATATATGGTGCATGTTGAGTCAAATGAGTCAAAGTGATTGTTGGTTAATGAGGTTAGATATTTAGATCCTTATAAAAGGATTAAAGGAGAGTGTTTGTTCTAAGGTGTCAAGAAGTAACAAGATGAGGATAAGTATTCAAAGTTTAACATTAAGCAGAGGTAAAGATCAAGATTCTTATAAGATCTAACAGTGAATAGATGTTTATAAATATAGAAATAAATGGTAAGTATTTATCAAGATGATTTCAAGGTGTCCAATTCTTAACACATATAAAGACTAAGCTATGTACAGGAGATTGATGATGCATATGTGGTCAAGATTACAACATTACATGAGATGAGGTCAACTATTTGAAGTTTAACATTTGGGCAGTGGCATACTATGAGTTAAAGTTCAAAAAGGATTGATGATGCATATTTAATCTAGGATGTGAGGGCATGAGATGTTTTTTAAGTGACTGAAGTTTAACTGTGACCTTTTGAATTCAAATATTTGAATTTAGCAAAGGAAAGACCAATGTCTAGTTTTTAGGCCATATCTTTTGATAAAAGCATAATTATCTCATGGTGTAAAAATAAAATGTGTAGAGGACTATAAGAAAAATTTTTAAATATAGATTTTAAAGTCTGAATGTTTGTATAATAAAAATTATGAAGGTTCAAAGTTGGCTATGTGTTTGACCATGGACTGTAAGTGAATCAAAAAGGATAATTGAGCTTATGTTGATCTTATTTTGATGTTTCATGATGACTTAGATATTGAAGAGTGTTTTATACTCCATGAGGTTTATCTATATGGATATTGGAGGTGTGATCAATCTATCTTGAGTATGAATAGTGCTTAATAAGTTGACTATGTGTTCATTCATGGTGTTCCTATGAATAAGGTCCCTGTTTGAGTTGATTGAGCATGATAATTTGAGGATGACAAAGGGGTCATGTGGAGTAGACCTATGTTCTTATTTTTTTCAATGAAGTGTTAAATGGGTGAATAGGTCTCCATAAGACATATAAGGGGTATAAGGACCTAATTAAAAGGTGGAACTACTTAAGGGTGACCCATGGATGTTATGGCTAACCTATGTGGATGGTATTGAGTTATGTCTTGATGAGATAGATGTCTTAAGGGTTAAGGTATACCTATTGGTTGACCAAGATGGTGATGATCATGAATTCTCTATAAATAGTGAAACCAAATGTGATGGTTTTTAGACTTTCAAGAGGTGTGTGTATGTGAGTGTTGTAAAATGAAGGAGAGGGAATGTGCCCAGTAGATAATTTGATGAGTCAAGTAGATTTAGTAATATGTGTATGACCTATGGGTCATGTTTTTGATGTCATAATAGTAATATTTCAGGTTGAGGATAAGTGAAGAGGTCTAGGGTGATCCAAAATGATTTTTTGGATGCTTTGAGTATGTAGAGTTGAAAAGAGTTGACATATTTTGTATCTCCATTAGATTGGTAGGAAATAAATGTTAAAGATATGTTGTGTTCATAGGTATTTTTGTGGATTCTCAACATCTAGGGGTTTATATCCTCCTTGTAAAGATGAAGCTTGCTAAAATTCTAGTTGTTGTGGTTGCTCAATTAGATAGGTGTGGTAGCACATTATGGGATTGTAGTTTCACTAAATAAGGGATGGTAGTTCCTTGATCAATTATAAATGGTCTAAATTATTTATTTTATTATAGTATAGTAGTCCAATTATAGGTTCTAGTGGGTTTTCTCCCCCAAGAGGGTTTCCCACATATGTTATGTGTTATGTGCTTGATATTACATTATTTGTCTTATTCATTGCTATGAATGATGTGTATACTTCATGAATGCTTATGATAATTGATTATGAGTTTGAAATAATTGAAATTGAAGTTAGATTATCTAGGCTCATTGATTCAACCCCCCTCTCAGTGATTGTACCTCTAATAATTTGTATCAGAGTTTGTCCTTTATGTTGATGCAATTTTTATGCACACCATAATGTAACGAGGTAGCCTCCAACATTTTAGGATCCCAATGGAGGTAAAATCCACTCCAAGGCATGATTTTAAGGTATGAATTATATTTTTAATATAATTATATAGGGGTATATATTGGGGTAGAATAGTAGTATGAATAGTAATAAATAGTAATGAATTAGACAAATAATCCCACATGCATAAAAATAAAGAGTGAGATAGATTAGAATAGTATAAATAAGAGGGATTACTATAAATAAGAGGTATTATGACATTGTAAGAGGATTAAATAAAATATATTAATCAAGATTTAAATACTCTAATAAGGAGGTAGCCTCCTTAAAGTGGAAAGAGATTGTGGAGTTATTCCTTTCCACTAAAAAAGAATATTTTATCAATATAATTGGTATTTATCTGTATCTTGAGTATGTGAGATAGTATGTTCTTATCATCTAATATCAAATAAATTCATATGTAAATTTATGTTATCATGATTTATATTTCAAACACAATTGGGAGTTTCATGGATCAAGTCTTAGAATTACAAGTTTTTGTTTATTATCCTAAAAAACCCAACTATTCTTCTTCAAATTGCTTGTAAATGGCAATGAATCGAGTCAAAAAAATTATAGGTTTTGTGCAAATTTATTTCAAATTTATAGAACATTTTGAATTTTTGAATTTTTTTATTATTTTTAAAGTTATCATAATTTTAGTGATAGATAATAATGTAAAAAATCAAAAATCAAAAATCAAAACTCAAAAATTAAAAAAAAATCATGCAACCTTCTATTTTATCAAGAGCAATGGATTCATTAAATAATATTAAAGACATTTTTGATAAATTTAACTTAATTTCCATATTAAAAAAAAAATATGATGAGGAAATTAATGCATGGTTAGATTGGGAGCATAACTATAGCAAATGGTATGTGGATTCCTTTCCTATAGTTGACGAATATGAAGTAGAAATAACTACATGGCTAGAATTGGAGGACATTTATAGAACATGGCATGAAGATATCCTTCACTTGGGTGAGGGTGATTTATTTAATCTTGTGTTAACTTATTTTCTTCTTCCCTCTAATGATTCTAATAATTTAATGAATTATTTGGTGGGGTTGGTCACTTCAACAAAAATGTATGTCAATATTAATGCTAAGAGAGATGGCATATATCCTTAGCTCATAAAATAGACTATTTTGAGAAACTTTGATCTCAATTTGAAGTAATGATATTCATGGTTCAAATTACACTCCAATCTATAGTTATAGTGCTCATATTCTTCATGTTATTATATGTGTTCACCTGCTAACATAAAAATAAGAAGCAAAAGAAAAAAAGGATGCATGGATGGGCTTCTATATTGTCTTCAACATATTTTAATAAGTATGGTTGAAACTTTATTTGGTCATCCTCCTATTTATTATCATTTTTTGAGGGTGAAACATATTTAAAGGGGATAGAATGTAATGTACCTAGATAGGGGTATAATAGTAGAATAGTGAATAATCCAACATGCATTAGGATGAGGAGTAGGGTAGGTAAGAAATAATATAAATAAATGGGCATATGATGTTGTATATTATTGAAGAAGTTATTTTTAAATGATCCTTGTTTAAAGGAGGTATCCCCCTCAAAGTGGATTGTGATTTAGAGTTATTCCTTCCATAAAATGAATTATGTGTAATCAGCATTTTGAGTTCAATATATGTAGTTTATATTTTTATTATGTGAGTGTGATTATGAGGTTCTTCTCACTATTATAACCTATTGATGGAATAGTGGGTAGGGCATGCATATTGTTGATAAGGTTTTTAAATAGAGACATGGTTCCTAATAAGGGTAGTGAATCTCTATGTGAGTTGGATGGATGGTTGGCTTATAACCTAAAGTGGATAGGTCTCAAAACAAACTCAAAAAGGAGGAAAGGGTAAGAAAAAAAATAAAGATATATGGTTTTTAAGAACTAATCCCTTGGTTGGTTTCTAAAATGAAAAATGCTGTCAAAATATTTGTCTACTACAAGAAGTAATTCCAACACATAGTCAAACATGGCTAAGAAGTCTAAGGAGATAATGATACAATAAATTCATAAGTCTCAGATAAAGGTTGCTCCTTTTAGGGAAATTGTTTCACACCCTTAATCAAGAGATTATAGCTCAAGCTAGTGAAGTATTTGAGGTAGATTTTACATAAACATAGAAAACTACATCCAAGAAATCATTCATGCACAATCAAAATTATGAATCAAATAATTTAATCACCTTAATTATTGTAATTTACCAATATTTCAATATATGTTGCAATTTATAGATCAATACATCAATAAAAAATAATCAATAATCCATTCGTAACTATTGCACACCAAA
This sequence comes from Torreya grandis, assembly GCA_037957365.1. Lineage (NCBI taxonomy): Eukaryota > Viridiplantae > Streptophyta > Pinopsida > Cupressales > Taxaceae > Torreya > Torreya grandis. The sequence goes on along the minus strand of JARHVA010000785.1, from coordinate 1,818,086 downwards.
AATTATTAAAACATACAACCAAATAAAGTAATAAATAATTACACAAAAATTGGAAATAAAATACACAAACACATTCACTGATGATCAAAATTGATGTTGCTCCTGTATTAAAAATTCTATAACAAAAATCCAAGTTGGATTACAACTATTTAAATATGATTGGAGAATGGGTTGCCTCATCCTCCAAGTTCATGAAAAGTGTTTACTTGTGGTAGTTATAACATGAGTTTTAACTATAGTCAAAACTATATAAGAAAAATCTTATAGTTATCAATTGAATAAGTTGACCTTTTCAAATTCATGCAATGTGTGCATGTTTATAAAATATAAAATCAATTTTAAAATAAAAAGCTTGAACTACAAGGAAACTATGTGATGTTAAAAAATTATAAATGCATAAAATCTTAACCTATCAAGGTTGTATCATATGAAGTGTTTCATGTACTTTAGTTGGTGTAAAAATTATAGTGACAATAGTTGAAGTTGTATATGTCAATGCATTATTAGAATCTTGATAAACATTATATGCCATGTCATGCTGCTATCATATAATTCTCAAGTTCAATAATGGTGGTTGATGTATTCTTTTAAATTAATCAAGGAGTCTTGCATGCTCAATATTTAATCATCTAGAATTAATTATTGAAAATTTCCACCTTTGTAACTTTATTTTTAGCTGCACTTAACTTGGAATACATCTCTTATAGTGATAAATCTTGCAAACTTTCTTGAAGTCATTTGCTACTTCTTGAATGAGTTTATCAAAATTGATCCTACTAATCAATTTTCCTGTGGCATATTTCACCTTCAATAGCTTCAAATCATGTAAAATCTAGAGGATTTGGGCTTCATGTCCTTGATATTTGGGGATCAAGGCCTCAACTAATTGTATCCAATTCTTTGCTTCTTCCTACCTTACAATAACTAAGTTCAAGTATTTGGATGCCTCTAATGTTGTCATTAAGTCTAGATGACTGTATTATGAGTTTATTGTGTATGTAATTAACATATTCAACTTATCACTATCATATTTTAAGGAATTATATAATTGGTTGGAATTATTTACATGAGGGGAAATTTTGGCCTTCATAAATTCCATTACCTCCAAAGATTTATAACATTAGGAAGTTATTTATTGCACCATAGTTTTTGTACCTATAGGGATATGCATACTCTTTGATTTCTCTCTTAATTACTCTACCTCAACCTCCAATCCTTGAACCTCATCTTCAAGCTTGTATTGATCCATCTTTGTTCCCTCATGGATGGATACTATAGCATCATTATGGGCTTGGGCCAGGTCTACAAGATTTTCAATGTAAGGATATTACCCAAGCTATATATTTTTCCTCTTAGTGAGGGATAATACTTCATGTATTTATTTAATAATTATTTATGTGCCCTTATCATCTTATATCTTCATATTCTTCACCCTCTATATACAAATATATGGGGGGTCAAATAGAGTTGAGATAGAGGGAAGCTCGGTGATCTTGAAGCTAGGCATTTGGGAAGCTTTACTCCTCAAGTCTAAAACCCATGGAAGAATGTCTAAATATGAATCATTTGAGGTTATAAAAATAAATTCTTCTTCAACCTCTTCTACTTCTAGTTTGTTTTATACTTTGAAAAGTAAATTAGGTAGGGAAGGCCATATAATCTTGGACCAATCCATTCCTCCAAATTGAGGGAGTGGATGGACTATGATCAATTACGATTTGGCCTTCCTTTCCCTACCAAAACTTATTAGAATAGTTTCTTTTGTGGAAGTGGAAGATAACATTGGAAGGGTGATCTAGGTGGACTAGACATGGAATAGTGGAGTGGCCAATGTAGTTTTTACCTTCTTGGACACATTATTCTTTAAGGCTCTAATAGTGGAATTTCTAGATGGGACAAAAGAGGTTGACATGGTGAGTGGGATGGAACTAGAGAGTGGATCAATGGTAGTGATGAAAAAAGGATCAATGGAGGTGGAAGTAGGCACTTATACTTAGGGTGTCCTCTACACAGAAGAAATGGAAACACATCCAAAAAATGGCACAAAAGATAAAGAAACACTTATGAAAGGTTGAGTACCTGAGGAACTAGGTTCTGAAAGATATGCTCAAAGGATCATGTCCTTAGTTTTTTATAGCTATGCATCTTCATCAAACTCATCCTTAATATCCTAAATTATCACAACCCATGCCTATGCTAGTTTAGCACATGGAGGTGTAACAAGAAAGCCTTGTGATGATTTCACTATGAGACTACCTATTGGAGTCCTAGGTTTCCTTGTGTAAACCAAAGGCATATTCAGCTATGTGGGGGAGCCTTGATGGGTAGATTCCATTGCCTCTTATCTTGATATACCAATATACATAGAAATATAAACTTGGGGTATAACAGTAGTCAATTGAATGGCACTTGTATTAGGTTGTCTTGTGTTTTCTCCTCCTCATCAAAATATAAATTAATGGGGTCACCTACCTATGCTCCCTTATTAGAACTAGGCTCAAGCACCCTAGGTTCTTTCTTGATAGCATTTAATTTCAAAGGAGGAGCTTGAGATGAGTGACCCACCTAGTTCTTGGATTGTTCCTCATATTATCCCCTCTACAAGTCAAAACTCCCATCCTTTGTATAAAACCTTCTTACCATCCAATTCTCTTATAGTGACTGAGGGTTAATCTTGGATCATTCTTAAATGATATTCCTTCAGTCTAATGACCCTATATCTCTCCAAAATTTCCTCATCTAACTTTGAATTAAGAAATAGAAAATTATAAGAATAGGGAACATGGTTGTAGGAGATGTTGAATCCATGTAGATGTGTTTGAATAAACTTATGTGGATTGTAGTCTTTATGTGGAAGCATGGGGAAATGATAACTTCTCTTCTTGCCTCCCACTACTCTAAAATGCTTCCTCTTTCTATAGACCACTCTCCTAATTGTTATATAGTGTCTAAAGTACAAAGATTTCTTCTACATGGATAGGTCATCTTCGATACTCCACCATAATTGGAAATCAATTTAATGCTCTGCCAACTTGTATGGGATATATTTTGGGAGACATAGAGGATTAACCTTTTTCCCCCAAATAATTATGACTATGAAGCTTAGGTAGAGGAATTAATCCCCTTTACTATCTAAGTTATTTAAAATATTTGGTTTAATTATGGTAACGGGTAAGCCATGAATGGCTTGCCAAACCTATGGATATCCATCCTCTACTATTATGACCATATTCTTGGTGTAGGCATATATGTGTATAAATTGGTAGTGATCACAAATTCTATTTTTGATAGAGATTTTATGTTTGGAGTCTAAAATTCCCTAAGGTATCTATAAAAGTTCTCATAATGGCATCTAACAAATAGGACATCATATAGAAATTACCTAAAGGCATGAGATGCTTGTCCTTATGAATTATCTACTCTCTTAGATGGAAGCTAATTATATTTCCCATGGAATATGCATCATCATGGGTGAGCATCATATATAATAATGGCACCCAATTTAGATTAAAAAAATGAATACTTGGCATACTCTAAAGTTAGTTTAAGAGAGCCATGCTGATGCATATGCACATTCTAAACTTGTCAATGGAAATATATCCCTTTTTCTTCTTCCCTTTCCATGTGATGGTCTAGTTTGGAATAACCATGAAGAGAGTAAATTTTCCATTGATCTCTCTTTTTATACTTAGGTAATGTATGCTTGTCAAAGTGTGCAATGGGTATGTTTAAAGATAGGTATTTTTTAAAGTCAGGTGCCAAAATGCATGTGACAATTATGTTATTTTTAGATTAATGAAGGAGAGAATCCTATGATATCCTACCCTATAAAAATAGATCTCGTAGGAGGTCAATGCATGGCATCACTTCTAGCTTGACGAAACAAAAATGTAACCTTTAGAATTTGAAAGCTAATAATTCTAAAACAAATAACCTATCAATGAGTGTCATCTCATCTTCCTCTAAAAACTTGTCCACATAATCAACTACATCCCATAAATTTGAATAGTTGGTGTATTTATTTTTGAATATGGTATTGTCAAACAGTGTATCCATGAACTCTATATAATATTTTATTGATTATGGTGATGGAGGATTTTCTCCCTTGAATGTCCTAGATGAAGATGTCATTACTATATACACTCTATGTTACTTACAGTTTCCTTTTAGGTGTTATGTATGTTGTATTCTCAATTCTACTCTAGCTTGATCACTATTTACTCACAATTCTCTTTGTATTGAGTAACTAAGTGTATAAACATAATATTTTTAACTTTTATCAATTACTAACACTTTATATCTTGAAAAAACCCATCAATTCTATATCTCTCTAAGTGCATGCCTTAATGGGTGCACTAAGAAAGGGTTGGGCAGACCATTGGTGCTTCATAATATTGTTGTCCCCTTTATGACTTGACATATACACACTTTTATCCTAAAACCATTTACCCTAAGATTATTCTTCTCAATTGTACCCATTCCAATCATTTGTCATGTTTTATCCTCCTTGCTCTTACCTTGACCCCGTTTCACTACTTGACTATATTAGGTTGACTGGGTTGACCCTATACAGGTTTCAACCTTTGATTATTGTACTATTTAGGGATATTTTTCACTTATATTTTCATTATCCCTTCAATTGACCTAGCTTGGGACCTAGTGATTTACCTCCCAAAAACATACAAGGGAAATTGGGTCAACCTTATACAACTGACATATTCAAAAGGATTTAGGGCAAGATCTACCTATATATACAAGCTCATTTCCAACCATTTGAGAATAAAGAAGTGAAGAAGAATAAGTGTGAATGAACATATCCTTATTAACCATTATACTTTAGGAATAAACCTTAGGGGTCCATACTTTCTTTGGAGATAAGGATCTAGTCTTGTGGAAAAGTACTTTGGATGCATAGATATGTTGTATATCCTAGAGATGATTTGTCTTTGTTATCCTTACATACCATAAAAATTTATTGTGAAGTACCTTCACAAAGGGAGATATTGAGGCTCTATGGGTTCATCTTCAAAGGTATGTATTCCTAACTTTATTTCTCCTTTGTAAGATTAGATAGATAATGCAATTGTGCTTCTATCCCATGCATTAGGATTCTATATACATTGATGTGAGCATATGTATTCTATGCATGTTTAGTTTAGTTTTTTTTTTTTTAAACCCTCAATTTATGCCACAAGCTTTGGTGTGCACTAGATTATATTTACTTTATTTTTTATTAGATATAGAGTGAATATTAAACCTAAGCCTCTTTTAGGGTTGTTACATGATTATGTTAGATTATAGGATTTGGAACCCTTCTTAGCATGGTGTATTATGATAAGTGATCCCCTAATTAGGTCTAGTAAATCCCCATATTGGTCATGTTCTCACTTAAAAAATGTATTTCAATCAAAAGTGTAGGTATGCTCTATCTTCTCTGAGCTAGGATTGATTTATAGACATGATGCATTTCTAACTACATACATTCTAATGAATTTGATGTGAACTAACCATTGTAGGATTTTTTTACCTCATTTTTTTCTTTCATTATTTCATAATTATTTTTATCATATATTTTCCATGTTGTATTGACTCTATTAACCCATTATCTAACTTATGTGCATAAGATTTCAAGTACAAGTTATTATATTGACCTTATCAACCTAATACATGTTTTAAAAAAATTAGACATCTAGTCTAGACTACTAGGTCAACCCGATTGACCATGTACATTTTTAGGCTCTCAATAGTAGGTTTCTATAAAGCTTGATTGACCCAATCAACCAAGTTAGTAGAATTTGAAAGCATATATCAAGATTCTTGAACATCAATCTTCATTATTTGCATGTCTAATCCACCAAGGTTCCTTTTTATCTCTTTGTATGTTTATCTATAGTCTTTCCTTTTATATTTTGGTAGAATTTAAAACTTCCCCTACACAGTCAACTAAATCAACATTATTGACCTAATTCTATGTTTTGTGTGCTATCTAGATAACTAGGTTGACTCTGCTAACCTTGTTCACTTTTAGACCTTTCTTCCATAGTATAGGTTTGACCTTGTCAACCCTATTCTTTATTCTATACATACACTATTGAATATATCAACATTGTACATTGTTTCAAAGTTGGAATTAACCTCACATGCTAGTAATTAATTCACACTTTATTTACTTGTTGCTTGCATTCTTAGAATAGATCACATAGTTTAATTAGGTGGTTTATAATTAATTTTTTAGGTTCACTATTTTCTATTTTATGCACACATGACCAAATCACAAAATATAAACAAATGTTCTAACATGTGTCTACCCAAGGCCAACCTACTTGGATTTCATCACCAAGGGGGAAGATGACTTGATGTTTTCATCAAGTATAAATCTTGGTTAAAGGTATATTTTGGATAAACAATTGACACCCTTATCACTATGGTTTTTGAAGTGAGGGGTAGGCCATAATACCAAGCATGTATCATTACCAATACAAATCCCTTTCATCTAAAACTCCCTGAAACCATCTTTAGATTGCCATTCTAGTTCCTTGCTTACATCCAACTTCCCATCACATTTAAAATAATATCTTAATAATATAATAAATATTCAAGTTGACCAATTAGGTATCTATTTACTTTCCAATTTGATTGCTTTTTGTTTTCTCAATTATATTTTGTATTGTAAAAACTTGCATTAGCCAGCATTGGTGTAAGGTTTTGTGTTGTGCTTCAATTAACTTGGCTAGCATTGATACAATTGCTTGTGTGTTTCCTTTCATTTATTTATTTTTAAATTAATTTCAAAAGATATCTTGTTTTATTTTACAATTTGTTATAGGCTTCTTAATTTTCCATATCTATTATTCTCGATTGACTTAGTCAACACTGTACCTTTTTCTTGCCTCTATTCACTATACTAGATCAACCCAATCAACCCTATACTATTTATAAACCCTATTTTCTCTTTTTTATCCTCTATTCACTATGTTGGATTAATCAAGTCAACCCTATACTATTTATAGACCCTCTTTTTGTGTTAGGTTGATCTAGTCAACCTTGTACTATTTATATTGTTTCCTATTTCCTTACTTTCCCATCTCTCCTTATTTTCCTTCATCATGGAATTTTTTCTTGATGACAATACTGAGTTGTTGTCAACAAACATGATGAATTTTAATGACCCTCATAGGGTCTCCCAATGATAGAGTAGGGATCCTCTCTTGGATGCTAGTAATGTTCATATTTCCATTCACACAATAAACTATGGGACCCCTCCTAATACCTCTTCACAATTTAATCCTCTCTTCTCATTATAAGACTAAACTAAATTAGAGTATACCCCCAAAATGCACTTTTTATCTAAATTTCCTCAAAATTAAGGAAAATATCCTAATATTATTTACAATCTTATGATTAGTGGTCAAGTTGAAGAGCCTCATTTGCCTAATCCTACATTATCAACTAGATTTAGGGGTACCACTTTCTTTGATTCTTAGCCTCTTCCTTTGATTATGACCTCTTATCATACCATGACCTCTTCTTCTATAACTTATTCTACCTCCATATCTAGTATATATAATAACATGGAAGGTTCTACATCTAGTGGGCCTATCATAAGATCCACTATCCTTAATCCTTCCACTAGTGCATCATTGGTTACCCAAGGTAATCATGTTACTAGTGTTTCTTCTTCTCAACCATTCACTATTCCATCTTTTACTACACAAGAAAATTTTTCCATTAGTGCTTGACATTCTCATAATTCTTCTCAAGCTCTTATCAACACTAATAGTGGTACCCAAGCCACTAATACCACCTCTAATGCTTCTAATAATTCTAATAAGACACATCAACTATTGTTACAAACACTCAATCAAATTAATACCTTTAAAGCTAATAAAATAAATCAAATGATGAGAATGAAAAACCACCTTCTTCATTTTTAATCTAATCCTCAACTAATGGATTGGACACATATAACTAGAATGTTCCCCCTCCTCCTCTTTCAGATTATCAAGGAAATCTCATTCCTTAACCTCCTTTGGTCAACAAAACCATTAAGCATATTTATAATGAACTTCTCACTACTCAAATTTCTAACATTAATATAAGAGGTATCACACCTACAATTTCTTATAATGTATCAACCAATCCCACCCTTCATCTTAAAACATTTGGAAATCTTTATAAGGATTGGTTCAAATTGAACACTTTTTCCAATACCAAACTCTTAGCCAAAACTCTCATAGGTGATGCCTTTGATTGGTATAACTAACTTATAACTCATTAAATTACTAATTTGGAGGATTTAGTGAATGTTTTAATTCAATAATTCCAAACTAGTGATAATCCTAAAAACACTTTGGCCCACTTCATAAATTTTAAACAACTTGAAAATGAAATTGCTCAAGCCTTTTTTAAAAGTTGGAAAACTTTGTCAAATAAATTTGAAAATAACATGGCTAATGATAGTCTTTTCCATCTCTTTACCAATGCCTTTTTTCCTAAACTTCAATATCAGGTCTATACTCTCTCTCCACATACATTGAAGGAGGCCATTAACTAAGATGAATGACAAGATTTCCTTATGCATAAATTAGATCCACCCTAACCTTCTATGGGTCCTCATATCTTACTTAAGAACAAAAATCACAATGTTACAAATGATGGTGTTATAGATTCTTATGACATCATTCACAATGTTCAAGCTGTTGTTCCTACCCCTTCATCAAAACCAACTCCCTCTTCTTAAAAATATACCAATCCCCACTTATCTTCACCAAAAAATATTAATATTCATAAACCTCTATCCTCATCTAAGTTCATTAATCATCTACCTAGGCCTCTTTGAAGATAACTTGACCCTACTCATCCTATAAAATCTTGGTATGATCCTAATAAGTTTTATTGGTTTCATACTAATTAGAGTCATTTTCATAAGACCTATAGGCTACCTCATTATTTATATATATAATTTTTTTTGGGTCCTAATTTTGATCATGATTTTATAATTTGAAAGCATCAAAAATTTTATGAAATTGATTTTGAAGACTATAAATCACATGATAAATTTCAAGCCTTGAACCAAGCCAATGCTCATTTGAGCATCTACAAAGACCCTCTTCCTAATCATCAACCTATCCAAGATAATCAATACAAATACACCCATTTCACTAATAATTTATAAAGTCTTATTTAACCCACTTTTGAATATAATGTGGTTAACATGACTAATATGTGAAGGTTGGTTGATTTTATCAATTCTTAACCTATCTACACTCCTTAATCTAGAACATATAGTGTTATCCATGATTATTTTCCAACTCATTTAAATGAGTTGGAGAAAGATGACCTTATTACTTTTGATGATATAATTTATGATTCTCCCTTAGATAACACTTCTTGTTCTATTTCTACCACCATTAATTCATTTTATAAAATTTATGATGCTCAAACTTCTACTAGCACTTCTTTTACCAATTTTCAAAATCAACTTGAACCAGTTACTTCATCATCACAACATGATCTACAAACTTGTTCCAAACATTATTATTTAACAAAAATAAATTCCAATGCACTTCAGATCATCCTTATAAGGACCTCCTTAATCATTATGTACCTATATCTAACACACCTTCTTATGGATTATGATGAGTGTGATCCCATTATGAAACTAACTAATCTCCAATCCTAGATTCCTTTCCTTGAGCTTATGAGGACTTCTCCATGTCATATAAATCATCTTATGAAAATATTATTTAAGATTAATGTCCCTCATCCTCCCTTATAAGGATGGGAGGAAGCCTTATCTAGATATGAGGATAGTATATGACAATAATGTGTAGAGATGTTTATCAATGTTGATGAAACTATGGACACTAATCTTTCCTTAAAATTTCTTATACATTATATAATTCCCAATGAGATTATTATTTATGCAGATGATCCTCCATTATTTATTAGTGTCCAAATAGGCTATACCTAATTTAAGCATGCATTGACTGATGAGGGTTCCATAACCTGTGTTACCTCTCTTGACTTCATTAAAATCCTTAGATATTTAGAATGCAATATCAATTCTACATACAACACTTATCAAGGATATGATAGAAAGGAAATGCCTCCACTATATTTTTTATGGCTTCCCATTACTATCCCACATATCACCATTCACATGAATGTGATCATCTTTAACTTTACCCTTTCTTATAACATCTTGCTTGATAGACCATGGACTCACTGTATGAGAGTCATTTCTTCTTGCACCTACCAATACATTAAATTATCTCATAATGGAACCATTTATAGTATTTAGGGTGAAACTAACCATTTTAATTTTGAAAAATTCCAAGACCATGACATATTAAATATTCTTACACTTGAACCTTTGCCTAGAGTTCCATTCCATGAGTCTTAATGTTTTAATTTTCCCATTAATTCAACCCAAGGTTACAATGGGCATCCCAAAATCATAAAGAAAATTCCCTATAACCTCTTAGATTTAAATGATTATGAGCCTAATGAGATTAAAATAAATATTAAAACTTCTAATCTCTCACCTCACCTCATCTTGTAGCTTCTTACTTCTTTACAACCTCATTATCATAGGCCTCCTTGCGATGACATTCTCATAGTCTTGACCAAACCTCATCATTATATTCATCACACTTCCTAGGAAGACAAAGTAATGCCTGCTTTAATCATTTATCTTAACACCTTGGATTATGATGATGGTTATTCCCTAGATGATCCATTCTTAGGTGGTCTTATACAGGCTTGTGATGCTAAAATTTTCCATTATCATTATTTTTTACTTGAGTATTTTCATGTATCTTCCTATTTTCACTCATTTTCAATTCATAATTTTAATATTTTTCCTATTTATCATAGGGTAGAGATGGATGCAACACCTCTAATTTTTTAGGATCCTGATAGGAGTATGCTCATGGATCATGTTATGACCAAGACTTACCATTTTATTAGGTACCCTAATCACCATAGTTAGTTTACCCTAAGGTTAGTGAGACTCTCCTTAAACCTTATATAGATCTTATTCCTCCCTCAATAGAGAACTTATCGGAAACCATTCCCCCTCCCACTAAAGTTGAGCCCATTCTTACTCTTTCTATAGTTGAGCCTCCTCCCACTCTAGTTATTGCTAAGCCTACCCTTGCTTTTCATCCCATTACTCCTTGTATTGAGCCTAGTTCTATTCCTCCTCCATCACCACCTTCCCTTGGTGATGGTTTTCTTCCCTTACCTTAGATGGATCTATTTCCCACCAAATGGACTGATGATTTATCTATGAGTGATTCTCCTAAGACCACTCACAAGAGTATCTAATGCTTATATGAGATAGATAATAAATATTATACCCATTGTTGTAAGTTGCAATATTATATTGATAATTTACATACTTCCTCAAATAAAAACATGCCTCCACCAAAGGTTCTACATGGATATATACCCAAGTATGGTGAGGTGTATTATCTATGGCACCAATGTGATACCCATCACATTGATAATTACTACATCCCTTTATAACACCTTAGGGATCACCTTATAGTTATTCTCAGACCTTATTTCATTGCTCCCATAGGTTATCCCCATAATAAGGCTTATCCTTCTTATCCTATGGATCCACCTCCAATGGTTCCATCCCCTCTTATGGTCCCTTCATCACCTTCTATGCCTCCACTCATGATTTCTTCACTTTTGGACCTTCCCTCACCTATGGATCCTTCTCCAACTATGAGTCCCTCACCCTTGAATCCTTATCTACTAGTGATTATTTCATTTCCCATAGAGCCCGATCCCATGTAATGTCTCAAGCATCCATTGCCTAATTTACCTCCTCAACATGATCTATCAAGTATTCCTACTTTTTTAGTTGAGGAGATTAGAAGAGAAGTCTTTTCCTAGTTTTCATTGAAGATTGATGAAACATTAGCAATAGTTCATATCTAGCTTCAGATATATTTATTTTATGTCTTGGATAATGTGTGTGGGAAGATTTAAAAATAATTATGAGCACATGAATGGTGCCTTTATATTTACATTTTCATTAGATGTGTGCTCTAATTTTATTTTTATCTATTATATCATTTGACATTGTGTTAAATTCATATTTTTTTATATAGTGATTCTTTACATTTTGTACTATATATTACTTATATTATCATTTATATTTGCATATGATTGTCTTTATTTATCATTGTCGTCTCTTTATTTATTTATTTTTTCTCAAAACTCCCTTTTTGCCTTCATGATTGTTTACTTTCTTATCTCTATTTTTCACAAATAATTATCATTATTAATTAGTTATATAAACCCAATTCCCTTCGGTATTTATCTTCTTTTACCATGTGATTAGGTATACAACAATGCATCTCATTATAATTTTCTTTGACCAATCCAACTTTGGATCTCCTTTTTTCCTTCTTCCTTTTTCATAAACTAAGCATATGCAAGATTGAGACTTGAGATCACATGCTAGTTCATTGTTAGGCTTAATTATCCTAGTCAGTGTTTGTATTTAGTCACTTGGCTTCTTTTAACCTTAGTGTAAAGCTCATTTATGTGTATCACTACATATATAATTATTTTTCATTCCAAATCCATATGGAAGAGGAATCTTAAAAATCCATAAAAAGTTAAAATCCAAATTATTTTACAAAAGGAAATGATATAAAAATCAAAAATATTATTTAAAGTCAAATCACACTAAAATATGTGATTCAAAGCACATCTCCTTCTTCTAGTAAAATATCAAACTCCATAGTTAGCCTCATGATAGAAATGATGTTCTTTTGGGTGTGATAGGCTAGTAGTTTAGAAAAGGAGAACAAAAAAATATTTTAGTGCTACCTACTTTCTCAAGCAATTACCCAATATTCATAGTAGACTAATGGATCTGTAAGGGGTCTTGAGGAATGAGAAACATATCATGGGAAGGTAGGTCCATTTTACTTTTCCTTGTACTAATATACCTTCATGAGTTGATCTTAGTAGCATGCTTATTTTCGTACAAAGATTTATGTCTAGAGTGAACTGTTTCCTTTGTACATTGATGGTCATTAATCACTTAATGTCTTCTCATGTCCTTAGTATGCCTCTTGTCTACTATAGTCTTCTCATAATATGCCTAAGTATTTATTTTTACACTCCCTTTTTCATTCCCTATATCCCTCACGTTTCCTCTTAATAAATATTATTTTGTTTATTGATCATTCCCCTTGGGATTTCATTTGTGAGTTGCTTTGTAAGACCATGGATAGGACCTATCCATCCTAAAAAATAAACACCTTTTTCCTTCCTATTAACCACATCCTTTTTTACCCAAGTGTCCTATTTTTTCCACCCTAGTGGTGTTCTCTTTGTGAGTTGTAGTATAAGACCATGGATAGGACCCAACATTCCTCACAAATTTTTCCAATAATACAAGTCACAATCAAAATTACATGTGTCAAATATGAGATAATATGTGATTTATTATGAATTTACACATCATTGACATGTTTCCCAATTTTATTTAGTGTGTTTTATACTAACTCCATTTCTCTTTTTCTTAAATCTTATTTTTCAAGTGTGTAAGAATACAACCATTTATTAAATTTTTCATACTTCCTATCTTGAATTGGTGTGATAAATTTAAGACCAATATTTTTTCCAATTTTGTTTTTCTCTTATACTTTCCAACATGATTTAGTATAATATATCGACTTAATTAAATTTGTTTTTATACCATTTATGCCCTCTTATATATCTTAAATTTTATGAGATTATTTTCATACTTCCTAATATGATTTAGTATGATTTTATTTGTTTTAATTTGGTGAAAAAATATTTTAATTTGGTTTAAAAACAAATTCCTTTTTTTTTACAATATTGTTTTACCATATCTTGGTTCTTTATAATTAGTCATTTTCTTGTTATTACACATTTCCCAACTTTAAATAGTGTGTAGTACATTTTTTATTGATTATATTTTACCAAGTCCTTTTTCCCTATTTATTTTTAACCATGCTTGTGTTATACATAATGATAGAAAATAAACCACATATCATATATTTCATATAGAATATACAATAACAGATAAATACATGTACTAAAAATAAATATATCCAAAGCATCCACATCCACAACCATAATGATAAAAACATACACAATCAACATAAATATGCCAAAATGATATATATATATATATATATATATATATATGTATATGTATGTATATATATACATATATATATATGTATATATGTGTGTGTGTGTGTGTGTGTGTGTGTGTGTGTGTGTGTGTGTGTATGTGTGTATATATAATGAAGTTTTGATACAATCATATATACAATGCTCCAACTCTATGGCTAGGATCCATCCTATCTATCTCATGGCCTAACCACATTGCCTGTTAAGGCCTCAATTTGACTCATCTAAATAGTAAACTATAAGGAGGCCAGCCAAGATCTCAATCTATTCACCTATCCCTATAGATGTGTCACCCTTGCATATACCTATACCAACTAGGATAAGGTCACCATATGTGTCTCTCTCTCCTACTCTTATACATATGTCATATGGGTTAGGGTCACTATATGTGCCTATGTCATCTATATCACTATATCCATATGCATAACTCTCTCCTCTACTAAGGCCTACCATTCCCATATATTTCCTACACCCATTTTTGTTGGTGGATTTATCCTCTCTTTATGCTCATATCTACCTCACCACCTCCCCTGCTAATCTAAACTAGCTCACATGAGCTGGTTTAGATGGTACACTAGGGTCCTCTTATGCATTAGGGTTATACAAATACATAGTCTCATCCAAGATGTCATGGAGTGCTCCCCTCACAAGGGACCCCTATATTTTCTACTCATCCACAGCTACTCCTATAAAATCATACACAAATTGATATTAGATCACTGTTATATCTTGTAATATCTATCTACCTCTAATTTTTATTTTAAAATAAAAACTTAAGTAATAATTTAATCATCTTTATTACCTATCTACATCTCAACCACTATGGTCTCACCATCCACATGATTGCTTAGCACAATATTTCTATCCACATGACCTCCTAGCACCTCTTCTATAGGTCACCTTCTCATCTCAAATCTAGACATCATGGCTCACATCTACCTCAACCTCCACCTGAGTAGCCTATATATCATCTAGCTCTCCTCTAGTTCACCTACTAGGTCATCAAGGATGGTGATAGTCTCCACTCTCTCCCACTCTACCTACCTCTATTACCACTATGTCTTTAGTAGTTGTTTCTCATCTCACTATAGATTTGGTGGTGGTATCTATGTTACCGCTACCTCCACACCCTCTCCTCTTACTCTACTCCTTATCATACTCATCTAGTCGATAGTTGCTCATGATATGGTCTAAACATTGGCCTCATCACTAGTGGACCTAGTCCCCTCCTCCCCCATGGCTATCTCACATGTAGAGCCCACTATTTAAGCATTAATATTGATGATGTTGGATAAGGTAAGCCAATATATCCTAGTATCCATACCATCATATGTGGCTCTCTCCATTAGGTATAGTGTCAAACCACCTCTTATTATAACTGGTGCAACTATGTCCCAACTCAACCATGTAGTTGTTATGTGCCCATATGGATGTGATACTATGTCTCCATATCTCATTGTATATAACACTGGCATGTGGGTCATGACCCACACTACCTAGTCCTCTCTCCATCTCTATACTTGAGGTGACCTATCATCAATTACATGGGGCAACCTAGATGGTTGATACATGGGAAACCTCTCATATATCCAAGCCATTAGTAATATGATCCATCTTATTGACTTCTTCCCTCTGATCAATACCTCATACAGATCATGTAGAAGCTAGACCAAAATGATAAAGCCAAGATTATATAATAATCCCTCCTCTAAAATCATCCTATTCAAGGCTACCATAAATAGTGGTACCTTATCATTCAACTTGTGACATATCACTCATTGTGTCACAAGCCCTATCATAGCTTTCTAGATATCAATAATCTATGATGTATATATGTCAAACATACTAACTCTCATACCTGATAATATCATCTCCAAGCCTATAACCCACGTGGTTAAGGCTCTCCTCTCCTTCATGTTATTTGGTATACCTATAGTCATTAGTGCTCTGGCTACCAATATGCCTAGGATGTCATGCACTTCCTCTAGAGTGATAGCTACCTCTACCATGCCCCCATCCACCTCCCATTTGAAGGTGTTAGTCAGTCATTCCTAGCATCCTAAGAACATGAATAATAGATTTGCACTTATTGGAATATTACACATATTAGCTATCCCTCCTAGACCTATAAATACTAGTCTATCTCTATTTCCTATCGTTATATGCTCCAATATATTTTGTAGCCATGATGTGTTTACCAATCACCAAAATTTGGGTCATTCCTATAACCAAAAAATAAAAAAATATGCATTGGATCTTTCATGTCATATATAATCACAATACATTATGTTTAAAAATTCAATAAAAAAATAAGCCTAAATTGCTTTAATTCATTCATTTTTACGTATTTTTAGCCTACTCAATCTTTTTTTCCCTTACTGGGTCATTTCAGGCCATTTTAGCCTTCTTTCAACCTTTTACATGCATTTATGTACCATTTTAGTTCTTTGTCAACATAGTTTGACCAAAATTTCCCTATTTTTGACTTGGTTGACATAAAAATCTAAGTCAACCCTCTTCTTTTCCCTTTTATAATATTGTATTGTCATTTTGGGGTTTTCATATCTGTTGGCAAATGAGTCTACAAAACATATAGGGTTAACACCTACCTACTAGGTCACTAGTGTGGATTTTACCCATTTTTAGCCTACTGGTTTGACTAGGTCAACCTAATTGTTTTTCACTTCTAACCCTTTTCATTTTCCTAAAAAAAGTGCATTTTTGTAGTTTTCTCCCAAATTCCTTTGATCCTATTTCCCATCTTGATTTTTCCTATCTATAGAATCTATTTGGCCTCATTTTGACATTTTTAAATGCAAAAAATTATTTTTTTCTAAAAATACACTTAATTCATTAAAATACTCCAAATTTGGCTTAAGATTCATAGTTTTATACCTATAGTGCACTTGGTGCTACTCTTGGAGCTCCCCCTCATATAGCTTGTCATCTCCTCTCCATCCTAGATTGTTTAGTCTCTAGAGCTCTTTTTCTCTCTTTCACAAATCAATATAACAAATGAATTATCTTTCTCCCTATTTAAAAACACTTTTCAAAATTCAAATCTTTCCATTATTTTCAAGCAAATTCCTTGTTTTAACTATATCTTTGTTTCTACTCATTTATTTTAAAATATATAAAATTCATTAGAATCATGATGATGTAGAGAATCATTTTCACTATTATAATCCTATATTTCCTTTTAAAAAATTACTTTTGGTTATTTTTTGCACTAATTTCTACAAGTTCACCTAGTCTTCTTCACATTGGATGCCTTCACTTTATCTTGTAGTCTACTCTTTTATCTATAGCACTCACGTAAGTAAAGGAATGTATTTTTCAATTCTATCCTTTCATTTATCTTATTTTTTTCTTATTGCACTTTACTTAGTATCAATGTTATGTGTTATGATGTTCTATCCCAAAATACCATCCCATGTTGCACTTATGTGACACGTGATGAGCTTCGAGTGGGGCATAGTTATACATATTATATTTTTAACTTTTATCAATTACTAACACTTTATATCTTGTAAAAACTTGTTGAGTCTCAATCTCTCTGAGTGCATGCCTTAAGGGGTGCACCAGGAAAGGGGTGGGTAGACCATCGGTGCTCCTTAATATTGTTATTCTTTTTTCCACTTTTCATCTACACACTTATCTCCTAAAACCATTTACACTAATCTTATTCTTCTCAGTTATACCCATTCTAGTCATTTGTCATGATTTTTCCTCCTTGCTCTTGTCTTAACCCCCTTTCACCAATTGACTATACTAGGTCGACTAGGTCAACCACATTTAGTTTTTAGCCTCTGATTATGATACAAGATTGCCAGGGTCAACCCTATATTATTTATGGATATTTTTCAATTGGATTTTTTGTTAGATCTTTAGTTGACATAGCTTAGGACCTAGTGATTTAATTCATGAAAACATATAGGGTAAATTGGGTTGATCCTATATATCTAACATATTCAAAAGGATTTAGGGCAAGATCCACTTATATATACAAAGTTCATTTCCAACCATTTGATAATATAAAAATGAATAAGTGCAAATGAATATCTATTTATTGACCATTCTACATGAGGAATAAAGCTTAGGGTTTCATGCTTTATTTAGAGATATGGATATTGTCTTACGAAGAAGTGTTTTAGATGTATAGATAGGTTGTGTAGCCTAGAGATGATTTGTCTTTTTTATTCTTACATACCACAATAATCTCTTGTGAAGCACCTTGACCAAGGGAGAGATTGAAGCTAAATAGGTTCATCTTCAAAGGTAAGTATTCCTAACTTTATTTCTCTTTTGTAAGAGTAGATAGATAATGTAGTTGTGCTTCTCTCCCATGCCTTAGGATTTCATGTACATTAATGTGATTATATGTCTTTTATGTATGTTTAGTTTAGTTTTTTTTATTTCTAAGCCTCCACTTTGTGCCACAAGCTTTGGTGTTAGATTTACTTTCTTATTAATTAGATATAGAGTGAACATTAAACCTATGATTCTTTTAGGGTTGTTTCATGATTGTGTTAGAATGTAGGCTTTAGAACCCTTCCTAGCATGGTATATTGTAATAAGTGATCCCCTAATTAGGTCTAGTAGATTCCCATCTTGGTCATGCTCTATCTTAACAAATGTATTCCCAATAGAAAGTGTAGGTGTGATCTATCTTCTCTGAGCCAAACTTAATTTATAAACATGATGCATTTTTTATTAAATACACTAAGTCTCTTCAATACATAGGATAGCAAGAGACTTCAAATGTAATTTTGTTAGAAATCAATGTATACTTTGATGGCTATGCATCGAATATATAGAATTTTGCATTGAATATCAGTTTGAGTGATATAAATTCCCAATGTTCATTTTACTTATAATTACTACATAATTCAAACTTTGTTAGTTCAACCTGATGTGGGTCTCATACTATTAATGGGAAATATTTTAACCTTTTATTTAACTAAGTATAACAAGAGCTAGTAGTGTTCTCGGTAGTGAGGAATTCATCAAGCAAAATGTTTTGGAAAAATGTTCACATACTAATTCCATCAGGAGAATTATTTTAGACAAAATGTTTGCAACAATTTCCCTGAAGACCTATTTCATTAGGCAAATGTTTTGAATAAATTATCCTAAAGGGTCACTTCCAAAAGTCCCAAAGTATTATTGTCATTGAGTAAAAATCTAAAGGGTCTACTTTATAGGGAATTTCATCCATGACAAAAGTCTTAAAATATCTACTTCATAAAAGCTAAAGGGATATTCAAAAGGATGAAGGGCAAGTTTGTAGGGTAAAAGGGACTGGGATAAAAGTCCTAAAGGGTAGGTGTAGTATGATAAAGGGGATATGACGAAGTCTTAAAGGATAAGTTGTCATTTCAAAAAGGAATAAAAGGTCACTTCTAAATGTTTGAAGGGTCATTTTAAGAATCTAAAAGGTAGGTGAAAAAGGTCTAAAGATTATACTTCATGGAAAAAATACTTGAAGGGTATAATTCATAAGGTAAATTTTCATCAGGGAAAGGGTCTAGGATAAAATTCCCAAAGGGCAGGTTTCAAAAAGCCAAAGGGTATGTGCCCTTGGGGTCATTGTTTTGATAAAATTATATTGGCAAGATTGCTTCAAAAGGTCCAAAGGGTAGGTTTGGAGGGATAAAGGAAATCTATTAGAGGATTTGTTTTGGATAAAATATCTAAAGGAATGGTGTGAGGGTAAAAAGGCCTAGAAAAAGATTCTTGAAGGGTAAGATGTTTCAGATAAAATGTTTGAAGGAATTCAATTGGCTCAAGGCAATTTTGAGGGGAAATTATATTAGATAAAATGTTTGACATAATAAACCTGAATCCCAATTATTGTAGAAGAAAAGTTTCAAAGGAAACATCCTATAAAAAGATAAATTGAAGATTTAAAACTTGATAGAGATAATTTGCACAAGTCTAAAAAAGATAAGCTTAAAAGCATAAAACCCAATATAAAGAATGAGTCTATGAATACAATACCAATGCCGTTTTTCTAAAGTATGAAAAAGGCCAATAATTAATCTTCTCCCATATTTTTCATAAACATACAAAAGAGGGGCTCAAAGTCAAGACCATAGTCTAAAAAGTGGGTTTCCATTTATGTAAATAAAGAAGGGATGTTGGGTACAATAATAATGACTCATAAGGTGAATATTCTTGAGTATTTAAGAATCCAAAACTCAATTTTTCAATCTTAAATCAATCATGAAGTGTGTCATAGAAGAATACTTAAATCAAAAAAATGAAAGAGACTCCTAAGTTAATTCACACAACATACTTGCCTTTCAATTTCCTAGAACTTTGTGTGTGTCAAACCTGTAGTTTATTTAACCCTTTCTATGGTGAGTTTTTTAAAGGATTTGATGAGGCTATATGTTTCATCCTAGTATCTCTTAAAGCTAAAAAATAAGGGAAACTCAGGCATTACTCTACTACCATACAAGAGTTCATAGCCCCGACAAAGATACCTTAGGCTCCTTCTCCCTCTATTTTTTTGGATTAATTTGTATTGATCCAAAGTTAGTAATATTTAATACTTAATTACTATTTTACTTTGTTAAGTTTTGTTAATAAATTTTTGGTTCATGGAAAGTTGGTTTTAACCTGTAACCACCCGTGAAAAGCCTATAAAGATTTTCACGTGATTTGTAAATAAAATAAATACAATATAATTATAGTTTTAGTCAAATAATTACTTTTAAAATGTAATTTCTTCATTATTCCCATTGTAACCTATGGCATTAGTGGTATCATAGCATGGTGTCTGAAACATGGTGAAAAGTAAGTGGGTGAAAAATGAATTCCAAAAATGGTATGCCAATAAAATAAATTTTGTTTGGATGGTCTAAAGTTTAGACTTTTAAAATTATTCAATATTTAATTTTTCAATAGTTTTATAGTAAAAATTTGAAGAAAAAGGCCTAGTACGGCCATATAATTGGACAAGCTCTTCATGCTACTTGGTATTGCTTTCAAACTTTTTTTAAGCATTCCAAATTGAATTTGTAAGCTTTCAAATGTTCTAGAATTATTTTCAAAACCCTCAAATTTTCTAAAATATCTATTTGTACAACTTTTTCAACCTGAGAAATCCTCTATGAGTATGTAAAATGGTTTCAAATTCTATTTAATCAATTTGTTCAGTTTCTAGTCTATTTCAGAGTTTCTAAAGACCATTGTTTAGTCCATATTACATTTGGGTATTCAAGATCAGATTTTCAATTGTACAACCTAAATTTGTAGAATTACAGCCTCCATAATGTCCTCATTTATCAGCAATCAGATTTTCTTTAACAAACTTTTCTTTGAAAGTCTTAAATGGATCCATAAATGCATTCGTATGGCCCTGTTAGATCATGTACAGCCTAGTGGAGTTAATATAAAGTTTAATTAATTCATAGATCATCAATGGAATTGAAAAAATTTAGCATGGCATTGGAATATTGAGAAAAATAAAATATTTCATTTTTATAAAGTTTTTAATATAGTTTGATAAAAACTAAGGTTTGGTGGGTCCTACAAAATATTTGGAAAGATATAGGTTTTATTTTAAAAAATTAATTTCATGGGAAAAATTATTTTTTCTCAAAAGTACAAAAAACATTTTTTTTTAAAAAGAGGTCATTTGAATTAATTCTAAAAACTAGGAAAATCTATACCTACTATAACTGTCTCTACCATATCTTGAACACATTGTCATATTATTTTGTATAAGTTACTTTTTTGGAAACTATACTCAAATAGATTTACAAAGAGTATAAAAAAGGAGGGGTACATCATGTCTTTATATGATATTTTAATCCCTATAAACTAGTATTTTTTTAAAAAAATTAGCATTGAGTGGGGGGTTTGCTTAGCCTAACAGAGGAGCAAAATTTGAAACTATCATATCTTCTACATATGATAGCCAAAATCTTCATATGACCACTAATTTTTCATAGAAATGGATTTTAGAGAGCATCAGTGTAAGAAATTTTTGATTTTGACATGTGTAAATATAATTTTTACATACTTTGTATAATTTACACATTATAATAAAATTGAATGCAAATTTAGTGTAGTCTGACACCCCAAGTTTTTCTCAAATAGGAAAAATGTGTTGTATACATCAAAAAAATATTGTAATTATGTGTCCCACCACTTGTTTTATCAGTGATGATGGTATTACATTTCAATGTTTATAGGGCCATGAGGATCTAACAAGCTAAAATAGAGCAAACTTGAGGTTGGAGGACCATGAAGGTTGGAGGATATTTTCCCTTATCTATTTATATATTCACATGGAGTATGGTTTTAGTGCTTGAATGGAAATTTTGGCTTTTGTACTTTGATTTCATAGATGTAGTGTTTTTATGATCTTTTATGTGGAACATTTCAATGGTTTGTACTTGGTTTATTTATCGCATGAATTCTCACTTCTCGCTTGATAAGGGGAGAAGATATTACATATTGGTTTTTTGATCAATCATCGGTGATGTGTGGTATGAGTCAAAATTGTGTTGTTATAATTATTAGTGTTGAGCAAAGGCCTATGGGAGATGTTGGTGATTGTTGGGCATCATTTTGAGATGTGTCATACATAGTATAGAGGGTAGTCGCTTGTTAGATGGAATCTATATGAGGATATATTTAGTTGCACAGTGTGTGATCATTTTCTACTCAAGTGTGGGGATGATCAAGATGTGATCATTCTAGGATGCATAGTGTACTAGTTGTAGTTGTGATAGAGTCTACTTGGATGACTCATAGTTCTTTGCTCTAGTCTTTCTATACCCCTTTGGATCAAGGGGGAGTTTTTTTGATTAATTTGTATTGATCCAAAGTTACTAATAGTTAATACTTAGTTAATATTTTACTTTGTTAAGTTTTGTTAATAAATTGTTGGTTCACGGGAAAGTTGGTTTTAACCTGTAAACACCCATGAAAAGCCTATAAAACTTTTCACATGCTTTGTAAATAAAATCAATATAATAAAATTATAGTTTTAGTTAAATAATTAATTTTATAATTTAATTTATTCATTATTCCCACTATAACCTGGGTCATCATATTTCCATTATTTTATTTTAATCATGATGCATGGTACATTGACCTTATTTTATCATGTGAGCATTTTGATTTTATTTAAATTTTATTTTGCTCTTTTCAACCTATTGGTTATTTCTTCTTTTTTTTGTTCTTGAATGGAAAGAGAAGAGTTGGAACCTCAATGAGCTAGTATAATTATAAAATACATCATTACTAGAATGCCCCTATTAGTTGCACTTATACCTAGAATTATCATTTCTAACAATTATTTAATGTGATAAGAGCATTTGACCCAATAAAACAAGAAAACTTTCTAAATTTATATGAAGCACTCTAAGAGAAACTTTCACATGCTTGATAAAAGTATATAATTATGACACCATCCAAAATGATCCATGATTACCTACCTTCATCTTAAAGACTCAAAAAACATATAAATACACCCAATCTATAAACTAGTGCCAAATTGTCTGGATTTGATTTTCTCCTTTTCTACAAGTCATAAGCTTAGTTGATTTGGATTTTAACTTTTTTATAGTTAGAGAAAACAAAATTATAAGTTTTAGAGAAAGAAAATAATAAGTAATCTAATAAATCATTTAAATCTAATCAAGAAATCATGAAATTTACTCTATGAAAAAAAATTGAAAGCAAGAAAGATTAATGTAGAGAGTAGGAAATATAATCTAAGAAAGCAGGAAATCTAATATAATACTATAGCTAAAATCATGTCCCTCATTACTCAGTGACATTAGTAGATGGTATAACCCTAAAGTAATGCTTCAAGAACTATTCATTAACTGGATATATAAGTTCATTTCCTTGGAGATACTTTAAATGAAATGTGGTATTCCCATGATCTTTGAAATATGGTATGATCGAATCCATAATGGAGAAAACTTGTCATGATGTCATTTCTTCTCATGGGATTTATCCCAAAGTAACACTAGATCTAAAATCCTAAATGTTTTGACTTTTTTCTCTCTTGTCAAACCACCTCTTGAAAACATCCCAGTGTTTGTTGAATGTTTGTAAGGCCTTAGTCCTTGAATCTTCCATTTATAATATGTCCAACAATCTTGACTTTGTTTCATCACATGGCTCCATATAATATTACATGAATTAATAAGTGGGTAACTTTAGAATAATATGGAATACTAGTTTGCATCCATACACTAATAGGTAAGGTGAATCTTTAAGGGCTTGCTTATATCTTATTTAGTTTTCCCAAAGAGCATACTTCAATAAATCATTCCACTCCTTAGGATTGCCCCCTACTAATTTATTGATTTAATTGATCATATTTTTGTTCATTGAGTCTGTTAATCTATTTCCTTGGGGTTAATAGTTAGAGTCTAACCTGATAATGATCTGCTTATTATGTGCCCACTTAATAAAGTTGATTGATATGAAATCTAGTCTATTATCACAAACCAGAGAAATGGCCATGCCAAATCTAGTGGTTATGTGTTCCTCCAAAAAGTGGCTCACATCTTATACTTTGTTATTTTTTGTGAATATGTCCTTGATCCATTTGGTGTAATAATTAGTAACAATAAGCATGAATTTATGACCTACTAAGAAATTTGTGTTATTGAAACCATTGAATTTTAAACCCCTATAGGTAAATGTTCATCCTTAAACAAATAGTTGTAAAGGCATTAATGCATGTAATTCTCTCTTGAATAAATTTTGAAATTCATGTCATCTTATCACATGAACATGAGCACCCTTTAAGATGATTGACCAACAGTAAGCCATTCTTAAGATCTTATGGGTTTTGGTATTTTGAGATGAGTGACCACTACCTATCTTCTAATATGAGTTCTCTTGGATTTATTTAGATTCTTCTATAGATACACACCTAATATAGATACCTTCATAATTTATTCTATAGATGAATCCCTTATTGATCATGTAATGAGCATCTTTGAGCCTTAAAACTCTTTTTCTCTCTCTATTGAGATTTAGGGAACAAGTTTGTATAAGTAAATACTATATTGTATCAGTATACCATTCTCCTCTAGATACTTGAGCTTTACATAGCTCTTCAACTATGATGCATGGATCTATTTTACTCATGAGCTAAACAATACCTTGACCTCTAATGATCTTTGTAGGCTTGATCTTTATGTCAAATTCTTGCAATTTGGCCATACATATTCTATGATAGGGTGAGATTGAAAATAAGATTGGGAACAATGGCAATGGTTTTATTCCTTAAGATGTAATGCTGAAATTTCTTCACTACTTTGACAAGGGTAAAAATCTATTTATCAATCATAGAGTATCAAGTTCTACATCTTTAATATTTTTGCTCATAAATGTGATCATATACTCAATATTTTCCTTCTACATGATGACAACAACAATATTATGCTTTGAAGTAAATGAGTACAGGTAGAAATATTTATTTAAATCTAGACTGATTAGTACTAGAGCCTACTATATTTCATCTTTAATATCCTAGAAGGAGTTTTGGGCTTTAGTTTTCCACTCTATTTTGGCATCCTACTTGAGCATGGAGTTTAGAGGTCTAATGATTTATAGAATTCCTATGATGAACTTCCTTATGAAGTTAATTTTTTTAAATAATGATTTAAGCTCCTTCTTGTTGTTTGGTGGTTGAATTTTTTAAATCACCTAAATTATGTCTGGATCAATGGTGATCCCATCCTTGGTGATGATGTGACACAAAATCTTAGCTTTAGTCACTCTGAATATGATTTTATTTGGGTTTAATGAAACACCAAACCTTTTACATATTTCAAATATGTATTTTAGGTAAGTTATGTGGTCTTTCCTATTCTTTGAAAATACTATACGATCATCTATGTAGATTATTATGAATTTTCCTATTAATCCATTGAAATCATGATCCATGATGAATTGAAAGGTATATAATATATTTATTAGGCCAAAAGGCATAATCTTATATGAATAAGTTCCCCACTTCATGGTAAACATTGTCTTCATTCTGTCCATAGATTGTACTAGTACTTGATTGTAGCTTAAAAATCCATCTAGGAAGGACATTATTTTAGAACCACTTACTATTTGTATCACCTCATCCAGAGAAGGTAGAGGATAATTGTCCTTTTTATAATCCTTTTTCAAATTTCTAAATTCCACACATAATCTAATCTCACCATTCTTCTTTCTTACTGGGACCAAATTGGCCACCCAGGTAGAATGTCAAACTAGGAAGATGATTTTTGCATTTAAAAGATTCTCCACTTCTCTCTTCCACTTCTCTATAAATGAGAGGCTCTAGAATAGGATTTACTATTCTTTACCTCTATCTAAATGGTTTATTATTTAGCTTCAAAGTAATCATATGAGTAATGACATGTGAGTCATATACTTTCAAATCTTCATATATTTAGGCAATGATGGCCCTATATTGAACAATTAAATATTTCACTTGTTATCTTTCTTCTAAGGTGTAGCTAAGGCTAACATTCACATAAAATGGATTATGCTCATCTCCTAAATTTATCTTTCAAATTTAGATTCATTGACCTTGGGCTACCTGAGTTGCTGAGCTTAAGGGTCTATGTCGAACGGTCTTTCCAAAGAGACTATCTTGACTAGAATTTGATTCTCTCTAAGCTAAAGAATGCCCTTTTATCTAATTTCTATTGAAAAAGGTTGTTAATGTCCTTTTCATTGATAATTTGGGATTCAAATTCCCCTAAATTATCTAAAAATTGAATAATCTACTAGTCATCATCAAAGATCAATAAATTTTCTATGTTATCTAGAATAGAGGGGCACAATACTAATTTAATTGAGAAATTTTTTACCTTAGATGCTTGTAGTGGCTCTATATTAGCAAGAATAGTAGATAATGAATCAATAGTCTAATTATTATCTCTAAGAAGTGATACTATGTTGAAATCTTTAAATATTTCAATCAGGTCCCACACTCTATGCTTGTATCTCTTTAAATAAGATATCTTGCATTGGTATTTATTTCTGACTTGATTAACCACCATCTTTGAGTTACCAAATACTGATATTTGATTCACATTATTCTTGAGTGCAAACTATAGTTATAAAACTAAGACCTCATACTTAGCTCTATTATTAGTGCATAGAAATTATAATTTATATACTGCCAAAAAAAATTACCTTGTGGATTAATCAACTCAATTCCCATCCCTGATCCTTGATTGGATCTATCACCATCAAAGTGTAGAGTCCACAAATGACTAGATCCTTTAGGTTCTAGATTTTGTATTTGATTTTGTGTAGTAAAATTATAAATTCCAAGGTTAGGCAACTAATAATTTACCTCTTCATTATTGACATTGTACTCTGTAATGGGACACTTCATTCTCGAATCTTTGTTAATTCTAATTTGATTAACAATTCATCTTCATGGTAGCCAGATATGAGATAAGTCCATAGAGAGATATCCATTGACTTTTTTTGACCAATCCCTACTCAAGAGTAGATTATAGCCTTCAAGTATGTCTACCACTAGAATATCAATGGTCATGTAGACTCCTTTCCTAGATGCTACTTGAATCACACATTGGTCAATTCTCTAACTACTGGTACTACTATTTTATCTAGTTGAGAAAGTTTTTCATTTAAGGGGATTAGAGTGAGACTAATCTTATAACATATAGATGTAGGCATGATAGTTATAGATATTCTAGAATCAACTAAATAGTTATGAATGTTCTTACCAAATGCCCCGATAGTCAACAAAAAGGGTAGAACTTTTGGCTTGTTCTTGTAGATGGCATTGGCTTCAATTATTTTTTATTTATATATAGATGCTTTAGCTCTTTTCATAAGGGCCTTTCCAATAATGGAATTCCATAGAAACTCATTATATTTTGTGATCTTTGCTAACTCATGAAAAGTTATATTTTCCTTGATCCTCTTCATATCTTCCATAATATTGTATCCTCCTTTTCTTAGTTCTTCTTTGATTTATGGTTGAACAATCCCCTTTGGAGGGGGTGGATTGTTGTCTATCTTAGGATTAGGAGGAATCACCATGGTATTTAAAGGATTTGATATTATAAGTGGCTACTTATTCCTTAGATTGTATGAACCTCTCTAGAACTTCTATAAAGAATAAACTTCATCCATATTATGTTTTGATTCATTGTCATCTTTGCCTAGGAAGAAAAACTCATGAGTTTCAAAGAACATAGTAGTACTTGAAGAGCCAAGATCCTAGTGGGATTCTAGTAGATTATGCATCTAGTATTTTCTGACTACTTCTCTTTGAAATATTTTGAATGATGCACAAAACTCAATGTAGTTAAGCTCACCATGCTTTAAAGTATTGTGAATTATGCACCAATCAGTAAGAGTTGTTTTTGATATGTTGATATCTATAAGTTTGTTAGGTTTTTCAAGC
This sequence comes from Torreya grandis, assembly GCA_037957365.1. Lineage (NCBI taxonomy): Eukaryota > Viridiplantae > Streptophyta > Pinopsida > Cupressales > Taxaceae > Torreya > Torreya grandis. Next base: position 1,789,459 of record JARHVA010000785.1, on the reverse strand, counting down.
CTATTGAATGATCTATTGTATCTTTGGAATAAAATGTTTTGATTTCCAATTAGGTTATTTTCATTACCCATCTTCCTTTGCATATTCAATAAATTGTTGTTCAGTTTTTGAACCATCTTTTGAACAGAATCTAGTTCTACATTTGTGGAATCCATACCTTGTAAAATGGTAGTGGGAAGCATAGTTTCTTATTGGTTTTACTGATAACCATTACCTATCGCATGATTGTTCAAGTAGCAAAAATATGACTATGTTGTTTGCATCAGTAGAGGTAGTGTGTAAAATTAGTTTTAATTGAATGTGGAAACATTTTAATTCATGTATGGTAATAGATTTAGTGATAAAAAACCATTGTTAACATTAGGCACACCATGTGTCTAAGGATTTATTTGCCTATATATGTTTATAGCTTCTTCAAATGCTAATGCAAAAGTGTTATCCACAATTTCTCTTATAAGGAACATGGAAGTGATAGGGTCCAAGGCATTCTTGTACATTTCCAATGCTAGTGCCTCCTCATATTTATATCTTAGGGTCAACTAATTGTATATATTTTACCATCTTGTGTTGAAAGAATGGATGGGCTCACCAAGTTTTCTACTCATGATGGTGAAGTGTTGGTATACCAAACTAGGATTGGTGACCTATCCAAACTACACAAGAAAAACTACTTGACATTTATCTAAGAAGTGATGGAATTTTTGGTTAGATTTAAATACCAATCATAAACAATGTCCATTAAAGTAAAAGGAAATAATCTTCATGAAATATCCTCATCTATGACATTTATTTGTCTTAAAGTATCTTTAACTAATTTGATATGTTCCTCTACTATCCTTACTTTTGAAGGAGAAAAAGATGGCAAGTACTTTTCAAGATTCTAAGGTAAGTCACACATGTCTCCTAAGATAGAAATAGCAAATCTAACTAATTAAGGCTGATCCATTGGTTGATTAACATGTAACGGATTCCTTACTAGAGGAGTCCTTAAAGGTGAATTGTTCTAAAGTGGGGTTGTTGGCATAGTTATAGGTCTCCTATGATTTAACAGGGGTGAGACTAAAAAACCTACTTAGGAATTAGATCTAGTCACTCTCCTATGTAACTCTAGTATAAATCTACACAAGAATAACTATTGTTATTTAGGTTAGTGCCTTCCATCTAGCACCAGTGAAACTATTGATGTGGGTTTTATACACACCACAACATAACAAGTAGCCTCTAACATTTTAAGATATCAATAGAGGCAAACTCCACTTAAAAGTATGTGTTACAAGTATGTAGTCTATTACAACATATTTCTAGAATATTTAGTAGGGTATGTAGGTTGTTGACAAGGTTTATTGGATGGAGGCATGGTTCTTAATAAGGGTAGTGAATCTCTATGTGAGTTGTATGGATGGTTGACTTCTAACCTAAAGTGAATAGGTCTAAAAATAAACTCAAAAAAGAGGGAAGGGTAACGTAGAAAATAAATATCTATGGTTTTTAAGAACTAATCCCTTGGTTTCTAAAAGGAAAAATTATCTTAGAACCTACACCTATTGCTAGCAAAAATTTCACACACACAGTCAAACATGGATAAGAAGTATAAGGAGATAATGATGCAATAAATTCACAAGCCACAAACAAATATTGTTCCTTTTAGGGAAGATATTGCACACTATTAATTAGTAGATTATGGATTGGGCTAGTGAAGTATCTAAGGTAAATTTTGCACACACAAAAAAAACTACATCCAAGAAAGCATTCATGCACAATTAAAATTATGAATCAAATAAATTAATCACCTTAATTAATGTATTTTACCAATATTTCAATAGTTTTTGCACATCTAAAGATAATTACATCAATAAAAAATAATCAAGAATCCATTCAAATCTATTACACACTAAAGATTATTAAAACATAAAACCAAAGAAAGTAACAACTAATTACATAGAAATTAGAAAGAAAATACACAAACACCGTCATTGATGATCAAAATTGATGTTGCTCCTATATTAAAAATTCTATAAAAAAAATCCAAGTTGGATTAAAACTATTTAAATAATCTTGGTGAAGAGGTCACCTCATCCTCCATGTTCATACAAAGCATTTACATGTGCTAGTTAGAACATGAGTTCTAACTGTAGTTAAAACCATAGAGAGAAATCTTATACTTATCAATTAAATAAGTTGAAATTTTTAAATCCATGAAATGTGTGTATGTGTATAGAATATAAAGTTAATTTTAAAATAAGAAGATTTAACTAGAAGAAAAATATGCACCATTAAAAAATTGTACATGCACAAAATCTTAGCCTATCAAGGCTACATTGTGTGAAGTGTTGTATGTACTTTAGTCAATGTATCATTTGTGATGGTAGTAGTTAAAGTTGTAGATGTTGATGCCTTGCCAGAAGCTTGATTTTTTTGGCCTCATTATCTTGATAAAATTTATATGCCACATAATGTTTTTGTCATATAATTTTTAAGTTCATCAGTGGTGGTTGATGTATTCTTTTAAATTGACCAAGGAGTCTTTCATGCTCATCATTGGTCATCTAGAATTTATTCTTGAAAATTTCCACCTATGTAAATTTCTTTCTAGCTACACTCAACTCAGACTTTATCTCTTCTAGTTCTAATCCTTGTAAACTTTGATTGAAGTCATCCACCACTTCTTGAATGAGTTTATTTAAATTGATCCTATGCTTCACATTTTACAGCTTCAAATCATGCAAAATTTAGAGGATTTGGGCCTGATGTGCTTAATATTTGGGGATTAAGTCCCCAACTAATTGTATTTATTCCTTTGATTCTTCCAAACTTATGAAAACTAATTTCAAGACATTGGATGCCTTTAGTGTTGTCATTAAGTCTAGATAGTTGTATAATGAGTTACTTATGTATGTAATTAAAATCTTCAACTTAGCACTATCATATTTCAAGGAGTTATATAATTGGTTGGAATTATTTACATGAGGGTCCATTTTGGCCTTCATAAATTCCATTTCCTCCCAAGATTTATAACATTAGGAAGCTACTTCTTGCACCTCAATTTTTACACATATAGGGATATGTACAGTCTTCACTTTCTCTACTAATTGCTCCACCTCAGCCTCCAATCCCTGAACCTCAACTTCAATATCCTATCAAACCATATATTTTCCCTCATGGATGGCTAATATAACATCCATATGGGCTTGGAATAGGTCTACAAGATTTTTAATGTAAGGAGATATTTCAAGCTATCTATTCTACCTCTTAGTGAGGGAGAATACTTCATGTCTTTCTTCAAGAATTATTTTTTTGCCTTTATCATCTTCTAACTTTCTCTTCTTCACCCTCTATATAATACCATATGGGGGGTCAATAGTGAAGATAGATGGAAGTGCAGTGATCTTGAAGTTAAGCATTTGGGAAGCCTTGCTCTTCAAGTTATAGCCCATGGAGGAATGTCCAACTATGAAACATATGAGGTTATAACAATAACTTATTCTTTAGCCTCCTCTACTTCTAGTTATTTATTTTTTACTTTGACAAGTACATTATGAGGGAAGGCCATATAATAATAGACCAATCCATTCCTCCAAATTGAAGGAGTGGATGGACTATGATCAATTAGGGTTTGACCTTCCTTTCCCTACCAGATCTTATCATAGTAGTTTCTTCTATGGAGGTGGTGGATGGCATTAGAAGGGTGATATGGGTGGAATGTACTTGGAGTTATAGAGTTTCCAATGTAGTTTGTACCTTCTTAGACACCTTTTTCTTATTTAAGGCTATGATAGTAGAAGTGTCAGAAAGGATATGAGGTTGGCAAGGTCAGTGGAATGGAAGTGGAGAGTGGATCAATGGTAGCAGTGGTGAAAGGATAATTGGAGGTGGAAGTAGGACTTACACTTGGGGTGTACTCAACATAGAAGAAATTGAAACATGTCCAACAAATGGCATAAAAGATAAACGAACACTTATGAAGGGTTGAGTACATGGGGAACTGGGCATTGTAGGCTCTAGTTGAAGGCTCATGGCCTAAGTTATTTCTATCTCTACCTCTTCATCAAAATCATCCTCAATATCCTTAATTATCATAAACCCTCCCTATGCTAGTTCTGAGTATGGAGGTACAACATGCAATCCTTGTGATGATTCCATTGTGGGACTAGCTATTGGAGTCCTAGGATTCCTTGTGTAAACTAGAGGTGTCTTCAACTATGTGAGAGAGCCTTGATAGGTACATACCACTACCTCTTGTGTTTGTATCCTAACATATGTATCAATATGAACCTAGGGCATACTATTAGTCACTTGAATGTCATTTTTAGTGGGATGTTCTTGTGTTTTCTCCTCCTAATTAGAATCTATGGGGTCTCCTATTTTTGTTCCCCTACTAGAACTATGTTCAATCACCCTAGGTTATATCTTGAGAGAATTTAATTTCAAAAGGGGAACTTGAGATGAGGGACACACCTAGTCCTTATATTACTCTTTGGACTTTCCCCTCCAGAAGTCAAAATGCTCCCATATTTTGTATAAAGCCTTCTTGCTATGCAATTATCTTATAGTGACTAAGAGGTCATCTTGGATCCTTATTAAATGATATTCCTTCAGTCTAATAACCCTGGATCTCTCCAAAACATCCTCATCTAACTTTGCATTAAGAATAAAAAAGTCATAAGAATAGGTAACATGGTTATAGGGGATGTTAAATCCCTGTAAATTCCTTTAAATAAACCCATGTGGATCCTAGCATCTATGTGAAAGCATGAGTAAAGGATAACCCCTCTATTTTACTACCACTTCTCCAAAATGCTTCCTCATTATGTATACCATTCACCCAATTATTATATGGTAGCCAAAGTACTAAGCTTTCTTCTACCTAGATAGGTCCTCTTTGACACTCAACCATAATTGAAAAGCAATTTATTACTCTACTAACTTGTCTAGGACTTATTTTGGGATAAATAGAGGATTAAAATTATTTACCCAAATAAATATAAATATGAAGTTTGGGTAGAGGAAGTAATCACCCTTACTATCCAATTTCTTTACAATATTTGGTATAATTTTAGGCATGGGCTAGCCATGAATGGATTTTCAAACCTATAGATATATGTCCTTTGATATTCTAACCATATTCTTGGTACATGAATAAATGCGCATAAAATTGGTAATGGTCACAAATTCTATTTTTCATATAGTCTATGGATGGAATCCACTATTCTTCAAGGTCCCTTTAACAAGTTCCCATAATGATATATAACAAATAGGACATCATATAAAAATTACCTGAAGGCATGGGATGTTTGTCCTTTTGAATTATTAGATTGAAGTTTATTATCTCACCCAAGTCATACGTAACATCATGGGTGATCATCATGTATAACAATGGAACCCAATCTAGATTAAAAAATGAATACTTGGCATACCGTAAAGTCAATTCAAGAGAGCCATGCCAATGTTTATCCCCATTTTGAACTTTTTGATAAAAATGGCTCCCTTTGGCTTATTCCCTTTCCATGTGATTCTCTAGCCTAAGATTAATCATGAAGAGAGTGTCTTTTCCATTGAGATATCTTCATTCAACTAAGGTAATGTATGCTTATTGAAGGGTGCATTAGGTATGTTCAAAGATAGGTATCTGTAGAAGTCAGGTCCTAACATGCATGAAACAACTATGTTATTCTAAAGTAATGAAGGAAAGAATCATGTGATATCCTACTCAAGAAAAACATATCCTATAGGAGGTTGATACATGGCATCACCTCTAGCTTGGTAGTATAAAAATGTAACCTTTGTCATTTTAAATCCAATAATAATTAGACAAATAACTTATTAATGAGTGTCATCTCATCCTCCTATAAAAACACATCCATAGAATTGGCTACGTCCCATAACTCTAAATAGTTAGTGTATCTATTTTTGAATATGGTATCATCAAACACTATATCCATAAACTTTGTAGAATCTTTGATTGTGTATGGTAATGGTGGATTTGATCCCCTAAATGTCCTAGATGAATATGCCATTGTTGTATACACTCTATGCTACTTGATGAAGAAGTAGATCAAAAGGTTAGAAAGTGGATCCAAGATTATAAATTAGAAGAGACCATGTAGGTTCTCATATGTTTTAGACATTTGAAGCATGGACTATATTATAGAGATCCTATGGGATGTTAAAAGTTCTTGTAATAAGTGTGTAAATTCAAAATATCCATCTTGTTCTTCATTGAGTTCATCCTGACATTTTAGATCCAATGGAAAATAGTACAAGTAGGTAGTTTACTAAGGCCAAATCTTGCATGTGAAATATTTATAGGGGAAAGTGGTCACATGGTTTTGTTTATCTTGGTCACTAGTTGTTACATGCTATGTTTTAGGTCATCCACCAAAGTGTATCTAGATTTATGCATGTGCAAAGTTGGATCTTGAGTCATATTTCACTAAGTTTTCCATTCTTAGCCAAACGAGTTCGATCATCACTAGGACATCACATAGGAGCATTTGAACCAGCCAAATTATGCATTTAATATCATCAATTAAAACTATATTAATACCATAGGATCAAATGGGTTCATCCATTTTGCTTTAGGATCAAATCTTCAAAGTTAGTTAAAAAGCATAAGACATTTATGTAGACGTCAAGTTTTAGATAGAGAAAAATAAATCCATTTGAGATTAAATTTGATGGTCATGTGAATATAATTTTATGGGAGTGAGGATTTAAATTTTAATATCATGAACTATTCATTAGATTTCAAATATTATATCATAGTTAATCTAACAGTCCATGTTCAATCATGCATTCAGATCTAATGATGAGTGGAGGTCAAAGGGTCATCAAATCTCAGGAGCAAATATGGGCATGATAAGTTTAAGGGACATGTTTAATTGGTAGAGGTTTGATGGTTTCAAGGAATTCATATTGATTTAGATTAATGGAGTGAGTTAGGTTAGCAAGTCAAGGATCTGATAGCTAAAATCCATGAAACCAATGAGAATAAAGATAAAATGGAACAATTTGATTGGTCTAAGTTAATTTTTGACATCCAAAGTCAAATGCAAGAGCCTTTTTTACCAAACAAAGAGTATGTATCCAAGCTAGAGCACAATATAATTTAGGCCAAGATGAAATAATTTAAGATTAGATGGTGCCATTAAGAACCTACAGAGGTAGACATGTAGTTTTTAACTACTTCATTACCAAATCCAACTAGATGAAAATAACCCTTCTTCCCACTTTAGCATGCATCAAAAAACTATTAATTAGTAGTTTTTCTTTAGGACAAAGTAAAAACAACTCGATCCCACCATTGCAGCCACCATGGAGCATCACAGAGAGAATAATGTAATGATGCAACAAACTAGAGTGACCTAGATCAATCAAGAAGGGTTTGAGTGAGCTTGATTTGTGGGGGAAGTTGTAATGACTTTTTAAAAAAATTTAACTCATTTTATTCTCTTTATTAAGTTCCAAAAATACCACTCTCTTTATTCCCTTCTACTATAGATATAGACTTTGATCTATTGTTTTGCATCGCTTAGGTTGGTATGACTAGACTCTACCAGAATTATATTCAACACCTCTTAGAGTAGTGAATAGAGTAATCTACAATCATTTGTTAATATATATTTAGTTTTATATGTTTTTTTAATATGTGAACATGAATTTCATCTTCCCCTTGCATGTCAAAACTCAACCTAAAATTTAAGAACTTTATTTATAGGTCATATAGTATGTCTTAGCATTGATCCATCAAAGATATAGCGAACAACTAAACTTAAGTGTCTTTAACTAGACCTTATTTTCATTTGATCCCTAATCTAAGTGTATAAAATTGACCTCTATATGAAATATTATTACATATAAATTATAGTAAGTATTGCATTATCTTATTTTCATAGTTCATTAGTGTGTTAAAGAGTCCAAGCTTAAGAGTGGATCTGATAAATTTTTGGTTTATCACCACATATTAGAATAAGTTTTACTTAATGAAAATTATTAACTCTATTCATTAAAGGTCCAAATTATAAAATATAAGGAGCTAGCCTCATAAAAAGTCTTAAAGGTATGGTCTAGTTATAGGCATTCCATAGCCTTATACCATTTCCATGTTAGTCTAGGTATAGGTCAGACTTGAATAAATTTGACCCTTAACTAGGGTGTTATCTAGAGAACTAACAATTTTTACATGCCCATTGGGATTACTTATTTTCATATCTAAGTATATTAGTTAATTTTAGAGTTTCATTTCTTGATTTGCATTTTTTTTCATGCCCTCTAGATTTATCACAAGATTATCTATAAAAGGGAAGGAAATAGATTTATTTGAGCTACTTGTCTAATAAATAAAGAAGAACAAAGCCTCTCAATCAAATCCTACACCCACCCCTCTTATTCCCCCCATTGTTTCCTAAAATCCTCTTGTTCAAGACAATACTATTTAGTTAAACACTGTTATAAACCCCATACCTTAGATGGGTATTCTTATAAGGTAAACATTTATGCCATTTAATGGTGGTGGTCCTCTGAATCTTACTTAATGGGATGATATTCCAATCTTAGCTTTGAAATCTCTTACCTATTATACAAGATAAAATCCAATTACTCTTATAGACCATATTGTAGATATTGTTAGACTTTCTTTAGTGCACCATGTGAATTAGGTAAATGTAATAATGAGGTTTTTAGTAACTTCTTTCAAAGGGAAATCACTTCAATGGTATAGATTATTTACCCTCAAATCAATCAATAGATTGGATGAGTTTGGAGAGATCTTGTACAATCACTTTGAGGACAAGAGTGATCACCTTTCACTTGTGGAGTATCTTACAATGATCAATAGATTTGATCATGAATTCATGGTGGATTTCAACTACAAATTCTAGAAGACCTGGGATAGAATTCTTATAGTGATCAAGCATGTGCCCAAGTATGGTTCTTTTTAATACTTAAAGGCTCTCAACTTGAATGTAGCCATAATGATTTAATCCATATTATGAAACACTCTAATTAAAGATTTTGAAGTAGCAATTAGGGCTGAAAATTACCTCATACAAGTAGGCAAGTTGGCCCCAAGGCCAATAATGCCTCTCTTCCTAGAGATACATCCTCCTACCCCAACTGTGGCTCCATTTCTAGAATCAATTTTTTTATCAAATAGAAGGTGAGAAAACTAATAGACTGGGAAAGATAGAGAGTTTTCTCAAAGCCCAAAATAATAAGTTAGTTGTAATGAAGAGGAAATAAACTCCACCATATAGGCCACACCAAAATAATAATAATTTTTTTAGTACAATAGGCCACCCTATCAACCCAATCAACAAGGATAGGGAAAAATACTTAATTGAGGCAATACAATCTTAATGCTCCAAGTAATTCTAGATTTGTTATGCTAATTCAAAACAACTATGCACAAGAAGGCCAATGGTAGTCACAAGGATAGTCAAATGAGATGGTGATGGTCACTAATAGAGACATGTATCGAGACCCTAGTTGGTAGCATGCTCCTTCATTTCATAGTCATGACATGATGCCTCCTCCACCACAATTCCCCCAAATGATTATCATGTCATTATCAAAATCTTAAAGATAAAAAAAAGGGAGCATGGGTAGAGCATCAACTGATACCACATGAATGAATTTTTAAAAAGGGGAATATGTTTTTGAGCATGTAGCAGTGAATATGGGACAAGCTTCATAGAGGAAAAATGAACTAGTTATAGCTAAAACAAGGGCTAATAAGAGGATGTTGGAAGACAACTTGGGGTGATCTAAGATTTATTCATCATCTCCATAGATTATTATCAAACCTACTTCTTTAGATGTAGTGGATAAGGCTCCTACAAATAAATAAGCATGCTAACCTCATGGATAACAATAGAGGCCCCCCTTTGTTCCACATGTTACTTAAATTCTAAGTGACGATTCCACTTCTAGGGTGAATTATAAAGGTACTAATATTCCCTTTAATATTGTGGATCATTTGAAGAAGGCTAATATAAATATGTCCATATATGATGCAATATTTGTCCCTAGGAAAAAGGAGATTCTATAGCAAGATCTCTCCAAACTTTCTCATATGGAAAAGGTAGATGAAAAATTAAACATTATTTTCATCAATAATAGTAAGCTTAGTCAAGACCCTAGCCAATATCCCAATCAAGTTCCAAAAAAAGGTCAACCTCAAAATGTTTTTCACCCTTCTAAGGTTGTTAAGCCTCTCCCATTTTATCTATCAATCATTATAAGGGATTTTTTAGTACACAATTACATGATAGACTCAGGTGCTTCAACCTCAATGGTGGCTAAAGCCATAGTAGAAAAGCTTGGGCTCAAATATGTCCCTAAAAAAAAGGGTGTGCTATAATTAGATGGATCCCTTACTAAAATAGTAGGCATCTTGAAATATCTATAGATTACATTAGCTACCTACCCAAATTTTATCATTAAACAAGATGTAATGGCGGTAGACCTACCTCCATATTTTTTCCTATGTTTGTCTAGGGACTTTACTGCTAAGATTAGGTTATTTTTGTCATTTGATTGGTCATACATGGTTTTTAGAAATAGATATAAAACTAGAGTCACTATAAGATATGAGCCTATCTCTAGGCTCCACCTAGAACCCTATATGCCCAATCTTGTAAATATTAATTGTGCCATATCTAAAGAGGTTGAAGAGTTTATTAAACAAGAACCCCATAGTCATATTTAATATATCTCATATCTAAACTTAGATGAATGGGTAGTTGAGAGTCATGGATTTGATCCATATAAAAACATTGAAGAGACAGACTTAGGAGTGCACTGTATGCATTAAGAGGGTGTTGTAATACCTTATTTAACTAACACTATTAAAAAAGAGGATGGTATATGGACTTTGTTCTTTGATGGCTCAAGGTCAAAAAATGGAAGTGGAGTGGGGGCCATGCTAATTTCACCCTCAGGTCAAATTACCATTCTATTATAATACTCTAATTTATTTTTACCTCAAATATAGTTGAATATGAAGCTCTCTTGCATGGTTTGCAAGGAGAAAGAAAGAGAGGTATCCATCTCCTCAAAGTCAAGTGTGAAAAGGAGCTTATAGTGTAATGAGTGAGATTCCTATGTGTAGTCAAGAATCACCATAAGAATCAAGTATGGGACCTCATGGAGTATTTCTTGGAATTTGATATCTAATCCATACCAAGAGAAGTAAACTAGCATGCAGATAGGCTTATTACCATTAGTTCCTAATATGAGATAACAAAAGGAGTCAAAGGTAACCAAAACTAAGATAAGGTCAAGATTTTATGAAAACTAGTTATACCTAGTAATAAGGTGAGTTATAAGGTCTTTGGAAATGATGATAAAATCATATGTTTTCTAATATAAGAGGCAAAATTATGCCATAATAATCAAGACAAGTTCTAGAATCAATATGATGATCAAATAGTATAGCTAAGATCTAATAAGCTACCCAAAGGGCTTGTGAAACTTGAGAGAATATTCAATGAATATGAACAAGTAATAAAAGAGAAAGCATGCATCTCAGCTAAAGAAAAATAGTATGAAAAGATAAATATCTTTAAGGGCAAGTTGTTGAGGCTAGGAAAGGTCAATACAACATCAAAAAGATTTGCATTTATTACTTTGTGTCGATAATTTTTTGATATATTTGGTTGGGAATATAATGACTTGAAAGGGTTTGACCCCAAACTTGCATAGCACATAATTGAATTAGAAATCAATGCCAAGCTAGTCAGGTAGAAATAGAGGCCTATCAACCCAAGAGTGGAAATTATCATGAGAAGAGAATTATATAAATTGATTGAATCCTAGATAATATTTATAATTAAACATTCCTCTTGTGTGGTAAACCTTGTGATAGTGAATAAAAATAATGGAGAGATTTTTTATGTGTTGACTTTAGGGACCTCAATAAGGTGTCCTTTAGGTATCATTACCCACTACCCTTCATAAATCAAATTCTAAAAAAGGTGGCAGGTTCTAAAAGGCTCTCATTACTTGATGGCTATTCTAGATATAACCAAATCATGGTCAAAGAAGAAGATAGGCATAAGACTACATTCACTACAAAATGGGGCACCTATGTATATTGTAAAATGCCCCTTTGACTCTCTAATGAGAGAACCACCTTATAAAGAGAAATAAATGTTACTTTTCATGGTATTTTGAATGATATGGTTTTATTTTTCCTTGATGATATAATAGTTTTGTCCAAGAATCCTAATGATCATCTGCCACATTTGAGATTTATTTTTGATAGACGCAAATAATTTGGAGTTTTTTTTAATCCAAAGAAATGCATTTTTTTAGTGCATGAAGAGAGACTTATTGGACATGTAGTGTCCAAATCTAGTTTCTCCATTGATTCAAAAAGGATAGAGGAAATACTTACTCTATCACTACCCAAACACTATAAAGGATTATAGAGCTTCTTGGTCAAGATAAACTTCATCAAGAGGTTCATTCTAGGTTTTACATAGATGGTCAAGCCTCTCACTCATATGATGAGAAAATGAAAAGAGTTTACATGGACAAGAGAAGGTAAGAGAAGCTTTGAGGCCATCAAAGAGGCCATATCTCATGCCCCAACTCTTCCAAATACAAATTTTAGTAAGGAGTTCTATTTGTATGCCTTATCTACATTAGATGAAATTTTAGTTATGATTATATAGCAAAATGACCAAGGTTTGGAATAACCCATTACCTTCTTCAACCAAACTTTGGAAGGTTATGAAGAAAGATATAGCTTTGTTGAAAAACATATGCATGTTGTTGTAATAATTTTGAAGAAATTTAGGCATCTAGTTTCAAATAATAAGATCATACTGATGGTGACTCATCCAAGTGTGAAGGATTTTATCCTCAATAGAGACTTGAATGCAAAGAGATATGTATGGGTTACCAAGTGTATGGAGTATGACATTGAGGTTAGGATCACAAAGCTAGTTCAAGGAAAGGGATTATGTGAACATCTTGATAAAGATGTGAGAGAATAAAAAGAGATAATATTTGTAATCTAAGATACTTAATAAGAATATGAAGATACTCTTCCATCTATCTAGACATAAGATATTTTTAGATTTCTCCAAATAAGAGAGTGTCTAATGGGTTTTAATGCATCATAAAGAAGACACTTCAAGTTAGCTTGAGTTTCATACATTTTGATTGATGGAGTGTTGTTCAAAAAATACATTACATGTATGCTCTTAAGATGTGTTGAAACTAAAAAATTTTATAAGCTTCTTAGGCAACTTCATGATAGTCCTCAAGTAGGCCATTTTATAGCCAAGACCATAGCTATAAAAATCATTAGATCTGGTTAGTTTTGGCCCAATTTATTTATATATGCACATTCATGGGTGAGTAAGTGTTCAGAATGTGCCATGTTTATAAGGGAATAAAAAATAGATGTTATTCCATTGAAGCCTATTCAAGTTGAAAATCCTTTCATGTAATGGGGTTTATACTTTGTTGACAGGATTAATCCTCAATCTAATACTAGCCATAAGTGGATCTTGATAGCCATAGACTACTTCACTAGATGGGTAGAAGTAGTTCCCTTGAAGGAAGCATATGATAAATTTATGCTTGAGTTTTATGATATCCTAGTCACCCATTTTGGAGCACCATACATTATAATATTAGATAATGCTTTGACATGTATCAACACAAAGGTATTTGAGTGGGATCTTGAGTAGGGCATCTATCTAACATCTTCATCTCATTATTATCCATAGGGTAATGGACTGGTTGAGTCCACTAATAAAAACATGATTCAGATCATTAAGAGAACAATAAAAGATAATCATAGATATTGGCACACAAATTTGAAGAATGCCTTATGGGCTAATAGATTGAGCCCCAAAAAGGCCATTGGTAATTCACCTTATCTCTTAGTCTATGGAAGAGAAGTAAGGTTACTAATTTCATTAGAGCTTCCAGCTTTAGAGTTTACACAACAACTAGAGATTCTAGAAAGTGATGTAATGAAGGTTAGAATGAAGAAATAAGAGAATTAGAGGAAATAAGGGATGATGCCATGCATGCCATGTGGTCTAACTAATAGTAGGTCAATATTACCTTTTATAAAATAAATTTATTGAAGACATTTTATCAAGGTGACATATTACTCAAATGGGATGAGGACCATGTAAAACCAATAAAACACTCCAAGTTTGATAGCTTTTAGAGTGGACCCTATCTCATCACAGGCTATTATAAAGAGAGAAATGCCTTTGAGATTTCTATATTTAATGGAGAGAACCTTCCCATCCTAGTCAATGGGAGGTATCTCAATTCCTACTACTAGTCCCATATCTTGCCCCATTGTACATTAGTTGATAGGTCTATTCTTTTCTTCCAAGTGTTTTTTACACATTGTTATTTTCCTATTGTTATGTTTGTGGTTTAGGTTGTTTCTTTGTTATTTTTTTCCCTCCCCACTACTCCAAAAAAAGTGTTTCCAAAATTTAATCAAATTCTATTTGTAAGTAATTTTTCATTTGATCAAGATTGATCATTATTGGGTTCTATGACTAGTAGGATAGTCAATCCAGTTGAGTTACCAAAGATGTTGGCATTTTTTTGGTCCACATACCAAGATTTTGTATGTTTTGATGAAGCAGTAGATCAAAGGCTTAGAAATGGGGTCTAAGATTGTAAATTGGAAGATACCATGTAGGTTTTCATGTGTTTTAAACATTTGAAGCATGAAATATATTTTAAATACCCTATGGGATGTCAAAATTTCTTATAAAAAGTGTGTAAATGCAAGGGATCCATCTGGTTCTTCATTGAGTTCATCCTAACATTTTGGATCCAATTGTAGAAAGTATGAGTAGGTAGTTTTCTAAGGCAAAATCTCAAACATACTATATTTTTAGGGGAAAATAGTCACATGGGTTTATTTAACTTGGTCCCTAATTGATATACACTAATTTTTAGATCATATGTCAAAGTGTAGTTAGAGTTATGCATGTGAAAAGTGGGCTCCTGAGTCAAATTTTGCTAATTTTTACATACTTAGCCAAATTATCTCGACCATCATCAGGATGTCATGTAGAAGCATTTGAACCAACCAATTTATGTATTTAATATCTTTACTTAAAAATATTATAGGACCATTAGATCAAATGGGTTCATCCCTTTTAGTCTTTATAACATCCCTTATAAATTTGATGTCTCCATGATACTTGTCCTTCAAGATACAAGCCTTAAAAGCTGGTAAAATAACATAAGACATTTGCATAAATGTCAAGTTTTAGATAGAGAAAAGGAAATCCATTTGAGCTTAAATTTGACAATCACATAAATATCATTTTATAGGAGCGAGGACATCAATTTTAAGATCATGAGATAGTCATTCACTTTCAAATAGTGGGTCCTAATTGATCTAACAGTCTACATTCAATCATACACTCAGATCTAATGATGAGTAGAGGTTAAATGGTCAATGAATCTCAAGAAAAAATGTAGGAATGAAAATTCAAGGATCGATGGTTTTTGGGAATTCATACTGATTGAGATCAATAGAGTGAGATAGGTCATCAAGTCAAGGATATGATAGCTAGGATCTATGGAAACAATGAGAACAAAGATAAGATCAAATAATTTGATTGGTTCGAGTTAGTTTTCAAGGTCCAAAGTTGAACCTAGGAGAATTTTTAAACCAAATAAAAAACATGAAATTAAGCTTGAGCATGATCTAGTTTGGGCTAAGAATGGATATTTCAAGATTGGATGGTGCCATTGAGAACCTACAAAGGCAGACATGTAGTTTTCAACTACTTCATTACCAAAGCCAGCTACATGAAAATGACACTTATCCCCACTTTAGAACACATCAAAAAACTAGTCATGAGTAATTTCACATCAAGAGAATGTATAAATAACTTGATCCCACCATTTTATCCATTATGGATCATCACAGAGATAATAATGTAATGATGCAATGGACTAGAGTGCCCTAGATTAATCAAAAAGGGTTTAAGTGATCTTGATTTTTGGGGTATTTATAACAACTTTTTTTAAAGTTTGAACTCGTTTTATTCTATTTATTGAGCACAAAAATTCCCTCTCTTTCTTCCCTTCTATTATAAATATAGCCTTTAAGCTATTGTTTTACATCCCTTAGGCTGGTATGACTAGACTCTACTACAATTATATTCGACACCACTTAGAGTAGTGAATAGAGTATTTTACAGTCATTTGTTAATCTATATTTAGTGTTATATGTTTTTTTAATATGTGAATGTGAATTACATCTTCCTCTTACATGTCCAAACTCAACTTAAGTGTTAGAAACTTTCTTTATAGGTCATATAGTGTGTTTTAGCATTGTTCCCTCAAAGATATAATAGACAACTAAATTTTTGTTTGTTTAACCAAACCTTATTTTCATTTGATCCCTAATCTTAGTGTATCAAAATGACCTATATATTAAATATTGTTGCATAGAAATTATAGTAAGTATTACATTAACTTCTTTTCATAGTTCATTATTGTGTTAAATATTCCAAGCTTAAGAGTGGATCTAATAAATTCTTAGTGTTTCACTACATATTATAATAGGTTTTACTTAATGTATTTTATTAACTCTTTTCACCGCAAATAGTCTTAGATTTTAGAATTAAAGGTTGAAATTGTAAAATCTTAGGAGCTAGCCTCATGAAAAATCCTAGAAGTTTGGTCTATTTATAGGCATACCACAACCTTAGACCATTCCCATGTTAATCCAAGTATGGGTTGGACTCAAATGAATCTAACCCCTAACTAGGGTACTATCTAGATAGATAACACTACTTATAGTTTATTTTCAGGTGTTATGTATGTTATATGGTCAATTTTTCTCTAGCCTGATCACTATTTACTCACAATTCTCTTTGTAGGGAGTAGTTAGGGCTCTTCGA
Organism: Torreya grandis; assembly: GCA_037957365.1. Taxonomy (NCBI): domain Eukaryota; kingdom Viridiplantae; phylum Streptophyta; class Pinopsida; order Cupressales; family Taxaceae; genus Torreya; species Torreya grandis. The sequence continues at coordinate 1,772,549 of JARHVA010000785.1, read as the reverse complement.
TACATAGGATAGTAGGAGACTTCAAATGAAAATTTGTTAGAACTAAATGAAATATTTGATTGTTATGCATCTAATATATAGAAATTTTTATTGAATAATAATTCATGTAACATAAATTCCCAACATTTACTTTGCCTCTAATTCTTGCATAATTCAAACTTTTTCAGTTCAAGTTGGCAAGGGTCTCAAACTATTAATGGGAAGTATTTTAAGATTTTATTCAACTAAGTATAGTAAAGGCTAGTAGTGTTCTTGGTAGTAAGTCATTTGTCAAGAAAAATGTTTCATCAAAATGTACACAAACTAATTTTATTAGGGCAATTGTTTTAGATAAAATTTCTGTAATAATTTCCTTGAAGACCTATTTCTTTAGGTAAAATTTGTGAAACAATTGTCTCAAAGGGTCACTTCCAAAAGTCTCAAAGGGATATTTTCATTCAGAAAAAATCTAAAGTGTCTACTTCATAGGACATTTCATCCATGAAAAAGGTCCTGAAGGATCTACTTTATAAAATTTGAAGGGCTATTCAAAAGGTCATGGGGAAAATCTATAGGGCAAAAGGGTTTGCAATAAAAGTCCTGAAGGGTAGGTACAATATGATAAAGGGGTTGGGACAAAGTCCCAAAGGATAAGTTGTCATTTTAAAAAGGCTCAAAGGGTCACTTCCATATGTTCAAAGGGTCATTTTAAGAAATCTAAAGGGTAGGTGCATAAGGTCTAAAAGATCTACTTCATGGCAAAAATGCCCAAAATGTCTACTTCATAAGGCAAAGTTTTGAAAGGGAAAGGGTCTAGGACAAAAGTCCCTAAGGGTAGGTTGCATAAAACCTAAAGGGTGTGTGCCCTTGGGTTTATTATTTTGATAAAATTATATTGGAAAGATTGATACAAGGTTTGAAGGGTGCTAAAGGAAATCTATCATAGGATTTATTTTAGATAAAATGTACAAAGGAATGGTGTGAGGGGAAAAAGGCTTGAGATAAAATCTTAAAGGGTAATATGTTTTAGATACAATGTTTGAAGGAATTAAATTAGCTCAAGAGAATGCTAAAACTAAATTATATCAAAAAAAATGTCTAACACAATAAACTTGAAGACTAATTCTTATGAACTAAAGGTTCTAAAGATAAAATCCTAGAAAAAAATAAGTCGAAGACATAAAACCCGAAAGAGATAATTTTTACAAGTCTAATAAAAATAATTCAAAAAACATAAAATCCAACATAATAATCATAATATAAAGATGAGTATATGAACACAATACCAATGCCATTTTTCTAAAGTACAAAAAAGGCCAATAATCAATCTTCTCCTAGATTTTGCATAAACATACAGAAGAAGGGCTCAAAGTCAAGACCATAGTCTAAAAAAGTGGGTCCCCATTTCCATAAAGAAAGAGGGGATATTGGGTACACCACTTTGGTAAAGTCTTGACAAGTTGAAGGTAATATAAGGTACATTATGGATAGTCATCAAATGTAAGGAGGTTTCTTTAATAATCAAGCACCAATGTTCAATAGATCTAATTATACTTTTTAGAGTGCAAGGATGAGGACATATATCATATTCCTAGGTTTTGATGTTTGGAAATATATTATGGATGGTTATGTTTCTCCTACTACTCTTCCATCTACTCTTGAAAACAAGAATATATTTTAGAATAATTCTAAGGCAATGAATGTCATTACTTGTGGTCTTACAAAGACTAATTTCTTGTAAATCTACTAAAGATACATGAGACAAATTATAGATCATTCATGAATGAGATTCAAAGGTTAAGTTGAAAAAGTTGAAGACTCACCAAAGATAATTTTGGAATCTTAAAATGAAGGAATAATATTATGTGGCATCTTTTATATAGATATTTGATGAGATTGTGAACATCATCAGAGGTCTTGGAGAGAACCTTGAAGAAGCTACTATAGTTCACAAGGTATTAAGGTCTCTTTCTATCAAGTTTGATTCAAAAGTGTCTTCTATAGAAGAAATTCATGATATCACTATGTTTAATATGGATGAATTATATGGTATCCTTACTGCCTATAAGATGATAATAAATGATGATATACCATCGAAGAAGGAACTAGAATTCAAGATAGAGATGAAGCCTAAGAAGAATATTTAAGGTAAATACCTAATAAGGATGGTCTTTTTGATATTTATGAGGATGAACTAACTACTTTATTTAAAAGTAAATTGAAAATAGGTTTAATCAAATATAAGGGTAAACTACCCTTTAAATGCTTCAGTTATGGAAAGATATGAAATTTTGCTAGAAAGTGCCCTCATAAGCATGATGATGAATAATATGGTGAAGACTAAGATGAATATAAGAAGACATTCAACCCTGATAAGAAGAAGAAAGTATTCATAAGGTTTGAAAACAAGGATAAGTACTTCAAGAACAAGAAGAGTCTCTACACCAAAGAAGATTATAGCTCATTATATGAGAGTGAAGATAGTGAATCAGATTATGATTATGAAGATGATGGTCATGTTGAAGATGAATCCATTTTTAGGGTTGAGGAAGGAAGTTATTCATATCAAAAGGAGTCTATTTGGAGTGTTCTCGATGATGATGAAGATAAGGTGGACTATGAGACTACATTGACAAGTGCTCCTAAAGAACTAAAGATTGAGATGAATTTTAAAAAGAATATGAAGTCTCAACTCAAAGGCTATGAGGAGAAATCTAGTGTGTACAAAGCAAGAATGAATAAATACACCAAGGATCATGAATATATGGTCAAGCATATTAGTTTTCAATTGGAAATCCTATCTTAAAGCTTAAAATATAAACAATATAAATGTTTAAGGTATGTAATTGAAAATTATTCATTAAAATATGAGTTAGAGAAGAAATATAGTAAGGTAAAGTCATTTGTGAGATTTGAAAAGAGCTCAAGTGATCTAAATAATATTTTGAATGATTAAAAACATGAAAGTGATAAAACTAGTCTTGGATACAAAGAAGAACTACATAATGTAACCCAAGCCAAGATGAATACTAATGTGAACAAGGATAATCATACTTTGAAGAAAAATCATTAGACAAGGAATGAAGGTACTGGTGGAATGAAGATAAATCAAATTAGATAACCAAATGCCATGAGGTATGTAAGTTTTAATGGTTAATATTACACATGTAATCAATTTGGGCATAGAGATAGAGAATGCAAGAGACACATTAGAAATTATTTTGCATGTAACTATCATGGGGTCTATCACTCAAAATGTGTGAACAAAGTTAATTGATTCAATTATCTTGATGAGGGACACTTTTCTAAGAAGTGTCCAAATAAGGTAAGGCAAGGTGAGTCTTCTTCAAAATAAATAGTTTGTTTTAGATGTTATGACATAGGAAACATTACAATATTTTATCCATATAAGGTAGGGCAAGTTGAGTTCACTTCAAAAGGAATGGTTTGATAGAACTATGAGAAGATTGGTCACATTGCTAGATTCTGTAAACAAAGGTCATCAAGTCAAAATGAGTTCAATCAAGCTCCTATAGTGTAAGGAAAAAGTCAAGCTAACTCATGGAAACTAAAGGTGGTAATTATGATTCATGATGTGTCTATTGGTCCAAGTAATATGTTTGTTGTGGTGGATAATTCTACAGAAGTTAAAGAGTGTCAAGGGCTCTATTTTTCTACGCATGTTGTAGATAAAGAGACTAAGCTCAAGGAGAGGACCAATGTACTAGTTAAGGCTAGTTATAAGGTGAGTATGGATATAAGTGAACATAATATTTTGTTGAATATGTTTTGTGTAAATAACATCAGATGTCTATGCCTAGTGATGAGGTTCTGAATTGTAAGAAAGATTCTTCATATGAAAAGGTATGTCATGAATCTTTCTTATCTCCATGTATTATCAATTAAATATTAGAAGAGAAGGAGAATGTTATAGTGGTTTAGAATGTTTATTATATTAAGACTAAGAAGAATAAGAAGGACAATAAGCATAAAATGACCAAGGAGGAAAAATAATATGAGTTATGGGTAACTCCTAGTTTCACATTGTTCTAAGACATTTTGAAGTAGGATGTCTCTGCCTATGATTCTTAGGAGACATATTTCTTGTGGAAAAGAAAGTTTTTGTGCTCAAGATCATAATGCTAATCTATACAAATACTTGTGTTTATCATAAAAGTTTATTAGTTAAGGGGGAACAATAAGTTCATGAGCTTGCTCTAGAGGTTTGTGAAGGAGCTATAGTATATGGTCAAAATGGGTGTTTCTAGGTGGCTTAATGAGATTGATGTAATGTCGAGAAGAGTTTGATACTCAGAAAGGTTTGTAAACTTCTTTGAAATGTGTTATATGTTTTTTTTGTCTTGGTGATCTTGTTTGTGTCAATTGAAGATTTATGACTGCTCTCAATTTTTTTAGTTTTGGCTTAAGGGCAAGTAGGCCTAAAATGGGTTATAGGATATATGGGTTCTAAAAGGTGTGGAAGATAAAATATTTTTCCATAAGTGTGTGATGGTTACATCCAGGTGTGTAAGAAGTTTTAGAGGAGGGCATTGACTAGAGGGAGGTTTGTTGACCTTATTTGTTTTTGAGATTTTAGGGATTTGGGCTCTAGTATAAAAATGGTTTGTCTTATGAGTTGAGATATAAGACTTATTTATAGGTTTAATGGCCTAAATAGGTTATCAAATAAATCTTCCCAAAGATATGAAGGTTTGTGCATTTCAAGTCATTCAAGTTTTTGTCAATATGGAGGCCTAATTGGCTAGTATGTTTGTGAAAGAAGTATGTTATACTGGATGATATAGGTGATTAAAATTGGTGTGATTGAGAGCACATATGAGAGTGCTATATATATTAATTTTTATATCCTGAGGTTATTTATACAAAACATTATGGGCTATGCAAGTTCCAGGTAGGGATATAAGGAGACTAGATAGGCCTAGTGTGAAGAAAACTACTTTTTCTCAGTTTCTCCAAAAGGGAAAAGTATTTATGTTTCAAGGTGAGTTCTCAAGTTGGTTTAGAACATGTTTCTTATTTGGTGAGTGACATGAATTTTTGTTGATGGTCCTTGAGGTGGCTTAAGAGAATAGGATAGTAAGCTTATGTGGTCATTCTTCATGGTGTATAGAGATATAAAAAATGTTCAAAATGTGAAATGGATCAGATATCTTAGGGGTATTCCCTCTTAGATGTTTATTTAAGATTTACATTAGATTTTAATGCATGGTTAATAAGTAAAAGGTGGTATGTATAGAGTTAGGGGTAGATAACTCAGATAGCTTGAATGGCTTGAGGAGCTTTACATGATGTGAGTGGCAGAATATGTGAGTTGATTTATTAATATTAAATATGTGGTGATATATTATATATATGATATTTAAAGAAGATTGCTATGATGAATTGATCAAACCTAGTCATAATTATGTGTTCTTTCTTCATTGGTTGTAGTGCTTGATTGAAGAGAGTATTGTTATGTAGAAACAGGAAGTTGTCAAGGAAAAGAAGAGGTAGTCTCAAGGTAAGGTCTTATCATATTTATAGTGTTTTTAGGTCCTTAGGATCATTTGGTGCCCACTTTGTCATTATGTCAAAGTGGGAGAAATTTCCTATTTTGAGAGTGCTTGAATAGAGAGAAGGAAGGTGAGCTATATAATTTTTTATGATGGGTGTTGAAATTAATGAGAAAGGGGGAGATTATTGGATATTTTCAATGATGTCATGGTGATGTCATGGAGGTGTCTAGGTGAGTGGATAAAGTTCCTTGATAGTCTAAGTGACAATGACAAAGTGTGCAATGTGTTTGTCCTAATATGCATGAAGTATGATTGGTTGATCTTAAATTTTTTCATGATATAAGATGATTAAAAATGAGTCTAAATTATTAAACATGTGAAAGGGGTCCTATTATAGGTTAAGGATGATTGGAGTGCTTATGTGCATGAGTATAATTCATCTAGTTCTTCATTATGTTCATCTAGGCATAATTAGCTCTATGATAGATAAATATGAGGATGTATTTTTATGTCATTATATCTCACATGTATGATGGTTATAAGAGATAATAAATATATGGTTATATTCTCCTATGTGAGGAGATCACAATTTTCAAGTTTTAGATTGTGCAAATGAGCATAGCCAAAGTTACTAAGGTGTAAATTTGGTCCCTCAGACAAAAGTGCACTAAGTTCTAACACTTAGTCAATTTGAAAAGGTAGATATAATGGTATTCATTTCATCACATCAAATATTGATGACAAAAAATGAATTTGAGCTCAAATATCTTATTTTTATAAGTACAAGAAAGAGTTGAGTAATCTATTTGGTGATGGCATATCTCGCACATGTGGATGTTTCATGAAGAAATGGTCATATGGGTTTATTTAATATTTTGCCTAGTTTATATGGTTAAAATTTTAAAACATGAAAGTGAGAGAGGTAAAAGATATGACTGTAAAAAGTTTTCCTTCCAAGTAGATAGCAATGGTCCCCATACTTAATCTATTTTGCATGATGTTAAAGATCAGGAACAGATGGAGATCTAATGGCTCGTAAGTGATCATATAGTGAGGATCTATGGTGTATGTTGAGTCAAAGTGTTTTTTGTTTAATGAATTTAAAGATAAATATCCTTAAAAAATGACTAATGTATTTGTTTGTTCTAACGTGTCAAGAACCAATGAGATGAGGACAAGTGTTCGAAATTTAACATTGAGTGGAGTTAAAGATCAGGCTTCTTCTAATATCTAATAGTGAGTGGATGTTCAAACATATAAATATAAATGGTGTGTATTGAGAAATATTATTTCAAGGTTTCCAATGTTTAACATAGATAATTACTAAGCTATGTAAAAGATATTGATGACGCATATATGTTTAAGATTACAAGATTTCATGAGATGAGGTCAATTGTTTAAAGTTTAACATTTGGGTAGTGGTGCAATATGAGTTAAATTTAAAAGAAGATTGATGGTGAATATTTATTATAATATGTGAGGTCATGATATGTGTTTTCAGTGACCAAAGTTTAATTGTGATCTTTTGAATTCAAATATTTGAATTTAACAAAAGAAAGACTAGTGTCTAATTTTTGGGCCATATCTTTTGATACATGTAGAATTTGCTCATGATGTAAAAGGTGAATTTATAGAGGACTCCAAGATGAATATAAAAATATATATTTTAAGTTATAAAAGTGTGTATATTAAAATTTATTAAGGTTAACATATGACTATGTGTTCGACCATGGGTTGTAAGTAACTTGAGAAAGATAATTGAGCTTGTGTTGATGATATTTCGATGTTTCGTGATGACTTAGATATTGGAGAGTATTGTAGATTACATAAGGTTAATATTTATGGATTTTTGAGGTGTTATAAATCTATATTGAATATGAAAAATGATTAAGAATTTGACTATGTGTTCATTCATGGTATTCTTGTGAACAAGGTCATTATTTGAGTTGATTGAGCATACGTAAAGGTGAGTAAAGATGACTGTGATCATTAGAGGATGTCTAAGGGGTAATTTTGAGTGGAAATATGTAATTTGAAAGTTATATTATGTTATTTTTTGATTGATTAAATGATAAATGGGTGAATATATCTCTATGAGACCTATAAGGGCTATAAGGGCCTAATTAAAAGGTGTAGTTGCTTAAGGGTGACCCATAGATGTTATGACTGACCTATGTGGATGGTATTGAGATGTGTATCAATGAAATAGATGACTTAATGGTTAAGGTATTCCTATTTTCTGACCAAGATGGGGATGACCATAAATTATCTATAAATAGTGAAACCAAATGTGATGGTTTCTAGACTTGTAAGAGGTGTGTGTATGTGAGTGTTGTGGAGAAAACGAGAAGGAGTGTGCTTAGTAGATGATTTGATGAGTAGATAAAATGTATGACTTATGGGTCATGTTTTTTATGTCAAAATATTACTCTTGTAGGTTGAGGATAACCAAAGAGGTCTGGGGTGATCCAAAAGAATGGTTTGGATGCTTTGAGTGTGCAAAATTGAAGAAAGTTGATATACTTTTTATCTAAATCAAATTATTAGGAAATCAATTTTTAGGATATTTGTGTTCATAGGTGTTCTTTCATCTACTCACCATCTAGGGGGTTGTATCCTCCTTATAAGGTGAAGATTTATAAAAGTATAGTTATTATGGTTGCTCATCTAGACATGTGTGTTGGCACCTTATGGGATTGTAGTTTCACTAAATAAGGGATGGTAGTTCCTTGATCAGTTATAGCTATTATAAATTAGTTCTTGTTATTATATACAATATTTAAATTAGAGGTTTTAGTGGGTTTTCTCCCCTAAAGGGTTTCCCACATACGTCATGTGTTATGTGCTTGATCTTGCATTGTTTCTCTTGTTCATTTTTATGAATGATGTGTATGATTCATGAATGATTGTGATAATTAATTAATCATTTTGAAGGATTCAAATTGAAGTTTGATTATCTAGGCTCATTGAATCACCCCCACCCTCTTAGTGATTATACCTCTAATAGGATAGTTAATCCATCAATCTAAAGAAACTCAATGTTTAAGATTGATATAATATCATAAAGAGCCTATTTATATAGAATGTATCTCAATATAAATCTACAATCAAGCCTTGAAAGAAACCTACAGTCTAATGGCATAGGTTGTATATGTCATGCAAATAAAACTTGTACGAGAGGTAAATTGAGGAGTTTAGTGTTTTTTAATAACATGTATGGGGATTTAAAATAGTAGTAATGAAATATTAAATGTATTTTCATAGTCACCTTCACCATATATGCCAAGAAGACAGGCACATCCCCTATAGGCCTATATGGTCTTAAAAAGAAAAAGTGTCATTTATTTTGAATAGGTGTGGTCTAAGCAAAGTTATAAGGTTTAAAATTCAAACACTAGACCTTTTTAAATCAAAATAGTGAAAAATAATTTTAAATAATTCAATGTTTTATATAATTATTCCTAAGACACCTACAGTTTGTACAAACATCATATACACACCTACAATTAGTAACCTACAAGTAGTATTTAAATAAAGTGACAGAGGTTAGGGGTTATACTTGTGATGGTAAAGAGAGTTAGGATGTATTTAAATAATATTAAATTAAGTTATTAAGGTATATATTTACATTTGGGAATATGATAAGATCATATAACCAAGAGGTAGAATATAGTTTGCTAACACAGTTATCTAGTGACCTATAGGACTGTCCTATAACAAAGTGAAGAGAGTGTGCCTCTCACTAGGAGTTTAATGAATAAAAGTAAGGAGAGAATTTTTATGACCTAAATTTATATCTTTACTAAGTTTTGATCATTAAATTAGGAGATAAACATAGCTCATAAACCTCTAGGGATAAAACACCATGTTTGCATATAACCCCTCCATGATGAAATTCAATGTTGTGGACCTATTTAAGAGGTCAAGTCTTATTATAAATCACTTTAAATAATTTAATTTATTTTTTAAAACATTTATTAGATATTTACCTGATGTAAAATTGAGTTTTGAGTTCTAATTATCTCTAAGTGGTCATTCTTGACTTTGGGAACATAGTCACTACCGTAAGTGAGAAATTTTCAAGTGTTAGAATTGTTTATATAAAATACATGGTAAATTGAAATTATAAGAATTTTTTTATTGGATATAATTACTCATATTAATTAAAATATTTTAGTCGTTAAATATCACAACTTTATGAACAATTAATTAGAATCCCAACAACATAATTTTGCTTGGGAAGGAGGTTGAAGAGGTCACTTGGTTTGCTTAGAAATTTCATGAGAAGATTAATGGGAAATAAATCCTATTGTATATGTTATAGGGTTTTCATTTACCCAAATTTTTATCATTTTTTTTTGGGAATGGACCCCTATATTTTATGAACTATTTTTAAGAACATAAACCCCCTAAAACCCTACTAAAACCCTTCAACTGACCCGATTGGAGATAAATGATTTATAATGTCATAATATGATAATTTTTTGAAATAAAAATGTACCTTATTATATTCACCACTCTCCTTAACTCCATCTCCAAGAATTTTTTCATAGGCGTAGGTACAATACCATGTGGTACAAGGTAAAAAGGACATTTTTTAGCTTTTTTATGAGGGTGTAGACTATGGAGTGACATAAAAAATATTTGAGGAAATTTATGCGGACTTAATTGAGGTTTAATTATCATTCAAAAGTTTATAAATTTCTATCAAGTAGTTTCATTGTTCCTAGAAGTTGGCCACTAGCTTAACAAGGTGAGAAAACTTAGTTTTGTAAGCCCAAAAGCCATGATGAAGACTTGAGAGTGCCATGAAATACTTCAATCTCAAGGATTAAGTTTTTATCAAGTTTTATAGGTATGATCAAGTCATTTAAAAAAATAAAAACTTACAACTTTCTTGAAAAACCTCTCAAACACCCCTTCAAGCTCACAAAGGCATCTAAGCTTACAAATGACCATTTCATGGTTTGACCATATGCACAATGTTTCAGAACATGAAATTTGGAATGGATAAATTTATTATTCTATTTAAATTTAATCAAACACTTGTTTATAGTTTCACACATGTGGGTGGTCATTTGGGCCAATTTTCTCTTTCTAGGCTTATGAGACCTAATTGGAGAGAGAAATGATGTAAAAAAAAGTACTTAAACTTGTAATTGGATCATTAAATTTTTTAAGAATCATGAGTGGATAGATGGTACTAAAAAAAATCCAAAATTTTCCATTTTGATCTGTATAATCTTCTAGACAAAGAGATATATAGGTTTTTAGGGCTCCAAGGAATGGGTGCTCTAGTAAGAAATGAAGCAAATTTTCATCTTATATATTACATGATGCATCCAAATTCCTTGTTTTAGGTCTGATGTCATGATAATAATCCATCCATGATGTAATTTTTCCTAGAACATTGCTAAAATCAATTTTCTCTCTCATATGCCACTTACCTAAGGAAAAATTAAGTGATCAAAGCACTGAATAGATGTAAAAGTTATTCAAAGGGATTTATTAATGTTTATCTCTCCCTCATGAACCTAATAAATTTTTAATAGGTCATGAAGTGGATGGAATAAAGTTTCAAAGGTGTAAAATGTCTCTAGGACTCCAAAGAGGACCTTCTTTCCCCACAACACCTAGTCAAAAGACAAAGTCAAACAATCATCAAAGAGCTTATAATAACATATTAAAGATAGAAAGAACTAATTAATGGTTTGAATAATGTTTTAACTAAATAATTTATCAATTCATGATGACCTAATTTCATGGATCAAGACCTACTTTCAAGGAAGACTTTTCTTCACTAAGAATATAAGGGTGTGCAAGCAAAGATATAGGATGTTATATGGGTCAAAGACCAAGAATAAATGATAATGACTCCTTAAAAATTTAATATATGTCTCAAATAAACCTATAAACAAATTTTGATAAGAAATGAAAGAGATTAATAATGAATCACTACATTGGAGTTTGAAAAAGACCTAGTGAAGGTTTCATCTCCTAGTTTTAAGGTTTTACTTTGTCTTTCTCTCTCCTTTCTCATTATCATTATATGTGAGCCTATGTTTACAATTTTGAAATAATAATTAACCTAAGTTTTATAAATTCAATTCTCATAAATACACTTTTACTTTCCTCTTTTTAATTAATATGATTGAATTCATGTCTCTTTAGAGCTTGTGACTAGTGTATTTCCATGGTTAGTTGATGAATGAAAGTGATATTGTATTATTCCTTTCATTTTGTCCTTTCCTCTTTACCTATTTTTAAGTTTTAGTTTATACTTATAGTTTTTATAATGTTATTTAATAATATTTTATGTATGTCAAGTGTAATATTTCCTTAGTGTCTTTGAGAGACCTATTGAACAAGCTACCTTGGATCATGCATCAAACCAAGCCTCTATATGAAATGTTGATGTTTGGAGACTCTCATTTGAGAAGTTAAATCAGGTACATATTCTTATTCAATATTATTAGTTCATATTATATAATTCAAGGACACATTTTGGTGTATCACCTTAGTTAGATAGGTTTTCTTTTTAGTTTGCCTTCTTCTATTTTCCCTTACAAGTTGGTAGTGTAGAGTAGAGATCCTAACTAATAAATTAAGGGGAGATATCCCTTAGAATATATAAATTCAATCCATATATTATGCCACACATAGTCTAGAATTGTCTCCATGTTACTTAAGACTATGAAGGACTGAAACTTCCTTCACAATGGTGTAAGTCTAGTAGTTAGTAGTCTAGTAGAATTTAAGTCTTAATATATGAATCCATGTTTGTATTCCACTCAAGGAAGCTTCATATTCATTGGGATGGTCCCTTTATTTTTTATAGTATTCATCCTACCTATGCATGTCATTTGACATGATTGGATGTCATATTTCTTCTTAGTCATTACAATGGTAGTCAGTTGTGGTTGTATTTTTTTGCTTAAGTTTTTCTTGATATACCAATAAGGCATATGTGATTATTTTAGGATTTCCTATTTTCAGTAAATTTTTTCCTTAGTTGTGTGACCTTTTTTCTATTTTTTATTATTTTTCAACTTGATACTTATGTTCTCATGGAGGACCAAAAAGCATAGTTAATGTGGGGTAAGGGGTTTTACATGTATAAGGTACCAAGATATAGTCTATTAGGATACACATGGATGTAAAGGCATGTAAGTAAAGGTATATAAGGACAAATTATATGCAAGATGTGGTGTATAACCATAATCTTACCTAATTAAATAATTATTCTTTCCTTTGGTGTGAATATTCCCTTGGTATCAATATTTAAAATTATCCTACAACTATCATGTACTTCGAGAAAAGTGTAGGATAAAATATGCCATTAATACAAAGAGGTAGTTGTAGTGGCAAGTGTGACAACATCACATCATATAAATACCATTGGTCACATTTATTTCATGAAGTGATGGTTAAAGAGAGGGGGTAGTAAATACAAGTTACTCCCTAAAACTTATAAAAAGACATAAAGTGGTTAATTTGAAATTTTATCATTGCTACAATTGTGAATTTTTTGAGAATACAAGTGAATAAACAAACTCAAGTGATTCTAGTCAAGTGTAGAATACCAATTTTTTATTCTTGATTATTAAAAGTGTTTTTTAGCTTAAATGAATATCTAGAACTAGCTAAAATAAAATAACATGTCTCTTAAGTTACAGGTTGTAGAGGTCAGTGTCCACCATTAATAGGAATCAAAGTAGGAGATCCAAGACACCTACATCAATAAAAATATATTCATTTGGTAACATTATATGGTCGTACCTCTACCTTTGAAGATCAATGAAGGGTAATGTAGCCTAAGAAAAAGGCCCAATGAAGAGAGCCACTACTAGTCCTTTAGGAAGAAGAAGAACTAAGTGTTAGTGGGGAAATAGTGTTAATCAGGGAGGAAAATTTGAAGAATAATGTGAGTGCATAGAATATTAAGGAAGAGGGATGGTGTGTCAAACCAAGAAGAAATGTCAAGTTCCTCCAGCTCTACCTTTGTTGATCAAGGAGATTTAGTACTCAAAAATGGTAATGCATATGAAACCTGGGTATCTAATGTTCCCACTTGCACTATATTCTATTAAAACCACTGACATACTAGAAACAAGGTTTAAATACAAGATGATTACAAATTTGAGTGCCAAAACACTAGGAGTGAATTGGTCTATGATTTGTAGATCTTTAATTCCTTGGACTCTTTTGGGATTTTTTAGTTTTACAACCTCCCCTACTTTGGAAAACCTATAGAGGTAGTTAAGTTTATACTTTTGCATGTGCATAAGGAGTATATATAATTTTTTGGGTATTAGATGAAAATCATGATTGAAAGAATCAACAAAGTGTCAGGGTTTTAGTGATCTAGTGTGGACCTTGAATTTTATTTAAAGGACTTAGTGGAGATAGAATAAATAGATATGGTGTTGAAATACTAGAAATATGGCCATGCTATACATATCAAGAATATACAAGATTTCACCCTCTGAATAACCATGCACATTATCATGACAAAAGTTTGGGGTAGTAATAGATGGAAGGAGGTGGACATGACCCACTTATATGTTATGCACCAATTCATTGAAGGGATAAAATATAATTGTATGATTTATTTTAAAAATAAAATTATAGTATATGAAGAGAAGGATCATGATATTCCTAACCATAGGTTTCGTTGGGTGTATTATTATTGCTATGTTGTTTAATGAAATTTATGTTCTTGATTACACCTCTAGAGAATTAAAGTAGGTGTACCCACCCAAAAATAGGTCCATTATAGAGTGGCACAAGGAATTTACCTACCCTAGCCATATTACCCTGACATATGAGATTAAAATTAAGTCATGTTATGATAGAATAAAGGAAGATTTTGGGAATAAATAGCACATTCCAAAGGACTTACCTACATAGGTTAATGATCAAGCCAATTTTATTGTCAAGTAACACTTTTATCTCATGTGCATTAGGATGGACCCATTTGGAGAACTCTTGGATTGTTTTAAGTTTCCTTATGATTTCATGTCATGGTAAGTTTTGAAATCTGTTAACTACATATACAGCATGCAGTTGATAATACTTGAAGCAGAACAAATTGACTCAAAGACTCACACTCTCTACAAGATGTATGGATACCTTAGAAAGAAATCATATAGAGAAAATAATGAGTCAGATAGAACTGAAATTAAGGTGTATCCAACTATAGTTTGGGACTTAATTCATGCCCTCTTTTATATGTTGAATCCTAAGAATATTTTTTTTAGAATCACAGAGCATGATAAAGAGAAGATTTTCCTAATGCCACCACTTGATAAGAAGCATAAACATATTGAGCATGATGCCAACACAAGTTCTCAACTAGAACCACTAAAAAGGTAAAGGATTACTTAGGCATCACCAAAGAGGGACTCACCATCTAAGAAGTCATCACCACAAAAGAAGTAATATCTACCAAAATTAGATCCACCAGTAAGTCAACTAGAAGGCTTAGTACCAACAATAAAAACTATTCTTCTAGAATAAGAAATAGAAGAGCCTAAAGATAGTGATAGGGAGGAGCTATAAGAGTTACCAAGAGAGACCTTGGGGGTGGTCTAAGACCAATAAGAGACTAATTTAGATAATATAATCTCCTTAATGAAAAAGGAAGAGGCCACCCTTGAGGAGGCATAGTTGGATATTGAAGATCTACTTGGAAAAGAGAGTGATGGCTCTGAAGGAAAAAAATTGAATGGTTTGACATTGACATCACATTGCTAAAGCAAGACACAGATGTCAAGATACTTTAGTAGGATCCTATCAAATGGAAATAGCTAGTTAACTCCATAAAAACATAAGTGTTTTATGCATCCACCAAATATTTGTTCCCAATACCAAATAGGTATCCTTGATAATATGTTATATTTATATTCCCATTTTGATCTAAAAGATGCATTTGTTCACACCCATTGTGAGATGTCATTTTTCCTTGACATGTACATTGAAGAATGTCATTTTGAAATACCTTTTGATAGCATTGTCTTGGACCACAAGTGGTATCACTGACCATACCCATTTGGGCTTATCCCTATCATCTTTCTCCATTACAAGCTAGCAGGAAACTCTTAAAACTACCCTATAAGGTAGCATGATAAAATGTGCTTTCATAATATGATATATGGTGGGTTAAACAAAAAATTTCAATGTGGTGGAAATATTTGATAAATAAGTTACCTCCCACACCAAAATAGAAGAAGAGATGTCTAAGCCAAAGCACTAGTTGGAGGTTGAAATAGTATCCAAGGTAATATTTATAAGGTTATTCTAAGCAAAGACCTAGTGCTAGTGGATGGCATCCCTTTAGAGGGTGAGGAAATTGATAATATGGAAACCCTCATGAACCTCCTATTGATACAATGGAAGGATTATCCTTCACTAAGAGATGAAATATTATGTTCAGACAAATAATTTGTTGAAGCAATGGAAGTGTGTCAGCATGCCATGCATATAGTTAGGGAAGTGACTCCCATCATAGATGGGATTTTTGAGAAGATGGTACATCCCAACAAAAAATTTAATATATATTCAAATTATAAGATATTTAAAATTTATAATTATATTATGCCACCCTATTAATAAAAGACCACACTAATCATGTGAAGGCTTTTAAGGATGTCAAAACTATGGAAGAAATAATAAGCATGCATCGACAATAAATAAATTCTAAAATTTTAGTACTCTAAGGATAGGTTATAGCTAAGGTCACTACGCTTTAGGAAGTTTAAAAGTATGCTTCCACATAATTTGAATGATTGGTCAATAAGGCAAGTGAGTGTTCAAACCAACCTAAGGAGACCAAAAATTAAAAGGTAACCATTTAATAAATAACAACAAAGTTACTTGACACCTTGTCACATTAGGAAGGTGTCAAAAAGTAGATAGAATAAATTGGACTTGAATTTTTAGTTGAAGCTAAAATTGGTACTTAATATGAGACATATTAATAAAAAGTTTGGGGTGATTTTGGACCCCAAATTTAGGATAAATATTCTGGTAGCAACATAGAAAAAACATGGTGGAGAAAGAACACAACACAAAAGTTATCCAAGTGTATAAGACCATGGTATAAGAGATCATAGTGTGATAAGACCCAATCAGATGGGAGGCATAATAAATGGATAACTTGAGATCAAAGGGATAAAAATATCAATGAAAGACTTAGGAATCATGAAGGAAGTGTGAAATGGTTAATAAGTGATTATCAGGGATAGGATAGACTTCAATCACACATGAGTTTGACACCAACCCACATGAAGATAGACAATTGGAAATGAGGATAAAACACTAAATAGGAATCTAGGAGCATAAAAGCCTAGGTCCTTAGGAAAATAAATTAGATAGCTACCATAACTCTCAAATCACTAAAGATCATTGGCTAGTCACTAGAAGTGTCATAACTATTGTGACAACTTGTTCATGGAGAACCAAGTATAAATACCGCTATGTAGATATTTATAATGATATTGATCATTTTTTTATAATTATTGATTGTTGTCAAATATCATTGGTGTAATCATGGATATTATTTTAATCTTGTTCTTATACTTCAATTTATAGCTAAGTTATATCACTGAGTATACTTTACATTTGTTATGTAATTTATCGATCTATTATGGATATGATGAATATTATCTATTTTATCTTAACATGATTGGATTGAACTCTAGATATAATGGTAATGGTAATTTTAATCTTAGTTGTTCACTTAATTGAATATAGGCCCACATCTATGTATTACTTTTTTGGATAGTTATTGAATGAAATATATGTTCAAGAATCAGTATATGATAAGTACACTTACATGTAATAAAACCCACAAGATCTAGCTTCTTACTGCATGCTTTGGGTAAATATGCAAAACTCTAAATCTTATGTGAAATTCTAGCATGCTAGCTTGTTGGGTACTAGTTACTTCAATGTGTGCCTAGGGAAAGGTCTAGATAGAAAACTAACCCAACATGATCCTAACATCTATTGTTTCTTCCACAGAGTCATAGACCATGACACTTAAGGTTACCAATAATATAACAAGTTTATACAAATGCTCCTAGAGGATTAAAGGTAAATATTTGTGGATATGTTCATAGGAAGTACACACATAAACACCTAGACCCTTACAAAACATTATCTCATATCTCTTTTTTACATCTACTCAAGAGCTCACTTTCTCATTGGTTAACTTTGTTTGACTCCCTAAGACTGGGGTATTTATCTAGTGTCACTCCCCCTCCACAATCCCAAATCAACCACATTGATCTAGACATGTTATCACTTGGTTAAGGATCATGTGATACTAACTACTTATTTGACTTATGAAGCCTCCCACCTGACTCCAAGTTAGTTATAATGGGAGATTTGGATTTTTTTTCTACATGTATAGATCTAAAACAACTACATAAAAATAATTGTTTACCAAATATAACCTTGTAGGTCAAATTGGGATCCCTATAGGTAAACATTTTTGACATTTAGGTGTTTATAAGGGTATATTATTATGTCATATGGTGTATTATAAGTCTTTTGATGTCATTTCATGTCATATTAGCCTTGGTCTTAGTCATTTTAATCTTTATGTCTTTTGAGCCATTTAAAGGTCACAAAAAGAGCATTTAATGACTTGTATGGCCTCATTGGGTAAATTGAAGGTGAAAAAAGGTGATGTAATGTGCCATGTGTCCTATTATTACTTAATAAACTATTTATAGATGAAAATTGGTAGGTTCTTTATAAGAAAGAGTAGTTTTCTTGGGAAAAGTGGAGTTTTCTTGAGGTGTATGGACTTGTATGGCCTCCTACGACTAATGACACTTCAGGAGTGTCCTTTGATCTTCCACACAATTATTACAGTGATTATATTGATCATAATCTCTAATAAACTAATAAAACTACTTCTCACTTCTTCCACTAGGATTGGAAAGCAAGAATGTCCCTTAGGTTCTTACATGTTACAACCAACAAGAGAGGTTTCAGGATAAATGCTCCTGAAGGTATCTTCTAAATTTATTTAGATTCCATTTGGTGTTTTTTTTAAGAAGAATTATGTCTTGTGTTTTTTGAAACATTATTAATAAGTGAGCCTATCTAATTTTCTTGCCAATTTGTGCACCCTATAGGTTTTACTTTGGTTTGGAGAAGTCCATACAATCCAATTACTGGCATTGATTCCATAAGATGTTTAATCACTCCCATAATGTTTTCCATTATTGGTTTAATGTTTTAAGTTGTTTTGATTTGAAAATCATCTTATGTTATAGGAAGGAGCCACCATTTGAGGTCTTAGTGAAGTTTCTACATTTGTATAATGTTTAGATCTCTAAAAGGGTCTCATGTGAATGGGATATGATGTTTCCCATGTCTCAATGCCATAGTTATCACCTTCCTTCCATGTTTGGTCTTACAACACCATGATTTGATCAAACATTTAATCATTTCATACTCATAGTCAACCTTTTTCTTGTTCTCAGTTACAACCATGATGTTTGAGATCTGACCATGTTATAGAGGAGCAATGGAGAGTCTAAAAGGTGTTTTACATGTTATTATTGTATGAATAGTCATATTAAACCTTCCAAATAACACAAAGGGTCTATGATGGAAGTCATATGTATCATATACAGAGGCAACCATGAATGTATGACTATAGACATCTCTTATAAATATGTCACATTGGAATAAGGGTAGTTGATCTTTTTTTAAGTATTAAACTGTTGAAATTTCATGTAGATGAAAATAGAGGTTTGAACCATTTTATCAAAGTCATAAAATAGGGTTGTCAATAATTTTGGTACATCCTAATGACTATGCCTTAAAACCTCTACATAATATATGAGATTTAAAAAATGAGTAAAATTTTTTACTAATGAAAGGTGGTTGTTTGAAGGCTCAAATTTACTCATCTGAACACTAAAATCCTTCATTAACATCTACAAGATTTTGAGCTCTAAAGAAGGTCCCTACACCCAAGGTTGCAAGTGAAATTTATCCTCATGATTGAATAACCTTACCAAGTGAAAAATCATAAGAATATTTAATATAGATTTATATGAACTATTTGGGGTCTAACCTACACCTACAAGGGTTCTTGACTCCAAGACTATCCACCTACAACTGACTGTGAAACCATATATCATCTTTGAGGAGAGTTTATTTATGAAGACACAAATATTTGATAAGAATTAATTATTATAGAATATATATGGCATCAAAAAGGCACTTAAAAGTTATTCTAAAGATGGTGTATGCCTACAGTTCTCTTGTCTCCCCAATAATTGGTAGCTATAGTCAATTGTAGCTGACAGTGACCTAAGTGATGATTATTCTAGGTATTTGGACTATAAAATACATGTTATAGGTTAATTAATGGATTATTATATGGAATTAAGGGTTTAAATAATACCTTATATCAATTTAATCATCTATATATGTGTCAAATGCACCTACAAGTAGGAGAAATATACAAATAGGGTCAGCCTATCAGTTAGGCCTAATTGAGTAAGAATATAGTTCAAGGTGAAAACATGGGTTATAAGAGTTTTTAAAAATTATGAACATCCTCACCATGGTGTAATTAAGCACCTCAAAATACCCTCATGATCTTAGATTAATATAGATAGAAGTTTCTAATCAAGTAACCTTCAACCATATGGTAAGACCTTACATATAGTCCATTCCCCATAGGTATGTCTTGGGTTTTAGTTTTTTTATGGATCTAATCATGTGACCCAAATATTAAATTCAAAAGAAGACATCCTTATAAATTTAATAATCCTCCCAAATAATTAACTTATTTGAGTAAATAAGGGAAGTACCCTTTTTGTCTCAGATAAAGGATACTCCCTTTGTAAGCAAACCTTGCAGTCTTGAAGAATGGAGAGAAAGGTATGAGATAAGGAGATAATGAGACATTAAATAAGGTGTGAATATATTTTTTAGGTGTGGAAAACATGGAAAACCAATAATATAAGAGATAACCTCAACAGGGTGGTTTGGACATTCAAAGTTGTAGATAGGCATATTAGGCATGGTTATGCCTAAAATCCAAATGGGAGGTCAATTTAAATTCTAACTATAAGAGAGTATTATAATGTATTTTTTAATGTTTATAATTTCATTCTAGATGTTACTAAGCTTATATCTTGAAGAGGAAGCACAAGAAATCCATTTTTAGGCTTAAGGCTATATTAGGCTTGTGTAACATGATGAACCAAGCTCGATAGGGTAACTTGGGATGCTCACATATATTTTGACACTTTTAATGGAGAATCAAGGGGATATTATGAGTTGGAAAAGGTCATGAACAACCTTTTTGTGGAATTGAGTTGAGATTCGAATGCCAAATCTTTATGAATAATGGCTAAGAGGGTAAAACAAGCTTAAACTCACCAAAACCCTTGTTAGTGACCAATTTGAGCAGATGGAGAAGTTAGTGAATCTAATTGGAATATTTTACCTATAAAATTTATTGGATGATGTATGGGAATCTCTCAAGATACTCCCCATCCTTTTGGACTATATGGAATTATATAGATGGAGTATAAAATAGGGTTTTCTTGAGAATTTTTTGTGTTTTTATAGGTTCTAAGAGTGTGAAGATGCCAATCACATAGGAGGTAAGATTGATTATTAATAAAAATCCCCATTAAAATTTATTGATTAATAAAAAATCTTAAGTACCTCAATAAGAGTTCCCATCTCAGCCAATCAAAACTAACATAGTGAACATGATATTGAGAAAGGTGAAAACTTTAAGTAAGTTAATTTTAAGGTGTGCCTATTGAATATAAGTCCATGGATGGAATTAACACATGTATTTCACCCACTTTTATATAATTTCATGATAAATTTAATCCATTTTGGAAGCTAAGTGTGCAAGATGTGTGAAAAAGGAGTTCCTTTTACTACAAGTAGTGATGGCTCACTTTTAGAGGATTTTAGGTGATTAGGACTATAACCAAAACATGTAAATGTGTGTCCATAACTTCCCAATCTCATTTTAATCATAAATTATAATCATATTTAGTTATGGGGCACCTAATAGGTCTAAATAATGATGGTAGTTTCTTAGACTAGAAGAAGAGACTTCATGCCACATTTTAAGAGTTTCATGACTTGGGGTGCCACTTGTCTCTTCTAAATTTTCATGATAACTTTAAAATTATATTTTCATGCACATGTAACTCATTTTCTCAACTTAACACTTGTCCTTATGACCTTTGGAATTCTTTATTCTCTTCTCTTTCTCAAATACTATAATAACTAGCCATTTTGGCTATTGTAAGGATGCTCCTCCTAAGTATGGAAAATACATACTCATTTGCATAACATGAATCAATAAATACTATTTATTTTACATTTTTTATGAATTTTAATAGTGTATTCACTTGAATTATGTATCTATCTTAGTGATGATTATTTTTTACTTAGCATTGTTGTCTCATTCTCTCACATATTTATATCTTAAATGATAATTTTTGCAGGTCATGTGAAGTGTTATATGAATTTTCAAGGTTGAGTGAGTTAGTATATTCAATAGTGCCATTTTAGGTCTCCTGTCTATTCCTCCTATCCTAAATATTCATCATAACCTTATAATGAAATACTGATGTGAGAAGATTTAGATTAGAGAAGTGTATGCCTAGTTAGTCTCTTGGTCTCATGTGTGACATGTAGTTGGTTCATATTTATCAATTAATTTGGTGTATCACCACCTTTTGTGTAGTTTAATTTAAATTTTCTCTCCCTTTTCCTTGTAATCATAGGTGTAGTATTGATCTAAAATTGGTAAATCAAGGGAGCTAGCCCTATCTAGAGATTCACCTCATTCTTAGGCTACCCATAGCCTAAAGCTATTTCAACTGTGCCACTTGGAAGAGGAGAGCTAAGAAATCTCCTCAAGGGGTGAAAATATAAGTGAAAATAGTTTTTGGCATGCTTGGTGGGACTCATTATCTAAAAAGTTAAAAAAATTTAGTGTTATCTTTGAACACATCAGCCTTTGGATGTATCTATCTAGGCATCAATGGTAACTCTGAAGTTACATCAATTGGTCAAGCATCCTAAGTTTTATTTTAAGATTATTGGTAGTTTTATTTTTGTTTTTACTTCCCAATGAAGTTCCATGGCTAGTTTTGGTTTTGAGTATTGTTTTACACAAGTTGATGAGATATCTCAATCTTATGGTATTCCTTATCAACATTTGTATGATTCTTATCAACCTTTCATGATCTTTACCATATCTAATATGACCCTTATCAACATTTACATGAATTTTATTATTCCTATAACTAGCCGTCTCAGTATCTTGCTCCTCCTAGTTAACCTAGTCACTTCTCAAATTAATCCATTTCAACATTCAAGTAAACTCTCTTGAGCTATGAGAGGTACATGATGGTTCTTGAAATACAAAGGGGACATGGTCAATATGTTCCTATTCATCTCATTAATAATGTGAGAGATGAATTAGATATATTTGAAAGAGTGGGCACCTATTAATAGAGAAAATTTGCAAAGGCTCACAAGTGAGATGATAGATGTGAGTGGCATGGTTTCATCCCTAGAAGATAAAATAAGAATTCACGAGGAACAATCTCACCAAATATATCAAACCTCATATCCACCTCCCCAATATTGATATCATTTCTAATTGACCCCTACTTATGAACCCAATCAATATTATCAAAGTCATATTTTTCTCAATTAGCTAGAAGAGAGAGTTAGAAAGATAAACTTTATTTTTGAAGAAAACCTTGATAGGTAGATTGAGTTATCAAATAAGTATATGAATCAATCTATCTCATCAGAAAATTAAGTGGAATATAATCCCTAATTTCCCTCTCTCATTACATCCCCACCTCAAGAAGAGACTTTTAGATATGAAATCCGAAGTTGGAGACAAGGTGGAGAATCCAATCTTAAGGAGATCCCAAGTTTCTTGAACACTTCATCCACCCATAAAATTGCATCATTACCTCAATAAGAGAATAATAATCATAAAATCCTAAGTTTTAATATGGTATTGGAACCATGGGAAAATAAAGGGGATAAAATCCTAGATAAAGAGTGTGAAGTTGAAAAAGAGCTTGATCCTATTCAAGCTCCTCCCACCCTTCCTCAAGAGACCTCTTGTTTTCCATATCATCCCTATTATACTCCTTATCCTCATGAAGATTCATAGTAAATTCAAGAGATAATTTTCCAAGAGAACCTATCCAATAAAATTTAATATTTAGAGTTGAAAATGAAATTGTTGAGTCAAGGTGTGATGAAAGGTTTAGAGCCAAAATAAGATCCAATGCGTAAACATACCCCATCTAACCTTCCTCAAGAGAGTGATCAATATAAATTAGATTTAAATGAAGTGATTATAAAATGTAAGGAATAAAACCAAACTATTTTACCCTAATTTTTTCCTACCCTTCCTCAAGAACTCCCAAAAGGATCCCCTACAATTCATTCTCAATCTGATGTTGAGTTCTATGTTCCACCTCCACCAACTAGTTCATCTTATCCTCACCATATCACCCTTTTCATTTATGTACCTATGATGTGAGAACCTAAAGAGGAGAATTTAGCTGATAATAATTCAAAACTCTTTCTTGAAAAAAACATAGCTCCTTGGTAGCCTCATTGGGCTAGGTCACCTGATTAAAAAACGATTAGCATTGGCATCACCAATAAGGAGAAAGAAATTGAGGATCTTGAGTCCTTAAGGAAAATTAAGGTTATAAAAGTTGAGATACAACTTGAGAGACCTCAAGAGGTTATAAATGATAAAGAAGAGGTGATTTTTTGTGTTAAATCTTTTGGTTGTGTTGATATTGAAGAATGTCTTCCTTGTGTCAAAAAATAAGAAATCATCATTAGTTCTTCCATCAGTATCCAAGATATCATAGATGGGAAAGAATAAGTCTCTAATTAGTCTTGGGATGACTTTTTTTCAATCATTGGATCAGGTTATACTCCTCTTCAAGGATTCTATGATTTAGTCAAAAATGGAGAAGGCAGCCTTGACACTCAAGTGGGTATGCAAAGAAGAAGCAACTTTTCAAATTTGTCATGTCAAGAGGCATATGAAACCTATGATGATATGTTTGAAATCATAAAAATGGGTTATAATATTCTCAATTATTTGGGATAAACACATCAACTTTTGAAGGATAGAACAAGCTTTTATTGGCCTCAATCTTCTAAGGAATAAGAAACTACTCCTCTTGAATCCATGCCTACCAAGAAGATACAAGTTGATCATGAGATAAAGAGTGGGTAGTAGTATGAGGTATGTGTAAAAATTAAAGAGGAATACATTTACATTTGAGACCTATTTAAGGATGATCTACTTGAGAGTAGATCAAATGAAGTGCTAAGGAATAGGTCTAATATACCAAGCATCCAATCTAAGGATCAACATGCTTGGCACTATGATTCATCTCATGAAGAAGAAGATTCAATGAACTTTCCTTTTGATCCTAGAAAGGAAGTATGCTTAATTTCTATCTATGCATAGTTGTTTATTTTCTATTTTCCCTAAGTTCTTTGAGCACACGTGTGTGTCTTGTTAGTATGTTTGATTTGCTTTGTATGCATCCTTTTTTTTGTGTGGTTGAGGTAATTATTTATCTTGTCTTGGTCAAAGACTTTTTGTTAAGTATCAGGTCTTATTATTTTGTTTTAGACTTCATGTGACCCCATAGCCCACTAGACAAGATAAGGCTACTAATCTTTAGCATAACAGATATGCTACCCCTATGAGTCACTAATTATTGACCAAATTTGACTTTGTAGGTCAAATTGGGATCCCTACAGGTAAAAAAGCTTTATCTTTAGGTGTATGTAGGGGTCTAGTATTATGTCATAGGATGTATAATAGTCTTTTGATGTCATATTAGATTTGGTTTTAGTCATTTTAATCCTTGTCTTTTTGAGCCATTTAAAGGTCATAAAAAGAGCATTTAATGACTTGTATAACATCCTTGGGTAAATTTAAGGTTTAAAATGGTTATGTCATGTGACATATGTCCTATTATTCCTTAATCAGCTATTTATAAATGAAAAGTGGTAGGTTCTTAAGAATAAAGAGTAGTTTTCTTAGAAATAGGGAATTTTTCTTGAGGTGTACAGACTTGTAGGGCCTCCTAAAGCTGATGAAACTTTAGGAGTGCCATTTGATATTCCAAAAAAAATTTACAATGATTATTTTGATCAAAATCTCCAAGAAACTAAGAAAACCACTTCTCTCTTCTTCCACTAGGCTTGGTAAGCAAGAGTGACCCCCAGGTTTTCTGATGGTATGGCTAGTAGGATTGGTTTCAAGACAAATAATATTGGGGGTGTTTTATACACTCATTCAGTTTCCATTTGGTGTTTGGTTGTATAATAATGGTGTCATGTGCTTTATGGACCATTCTTAAGAAGTTAACCTATATAATTTTCTTGGTAATCTATGTACCCTATAGGTTTTTTTTTAGTTTGGAGAAATATGTACAATCCAATTATTGAGATTGACTCAATATGATGTTGAATGCCTCTTATAATGTTTTACATTCTTGGTTTCATGTTTTTATAGGCAAATCATCTTATGTTGTAGGAAGGAGCACTATGTGAGGTCTCAGACAAGTTTCCTTATTTGTAGAATGAATAGTTATCTACAAGGGTAGCATGTGAATGGTATATGATGTTTCCCATGTCTCAATTCTATAAATATCACCTAGTTTCCATATTTGGTCTTACAACACCATGATTTGATCAAACATTCAATCATGTCATACTCACAGTCCCCCTTTTGCTTGCTCTCAGTTACAACCATGATGTTTGAGATCTGACCACATTATAGAGGATCAATGGAGAGTCCAAAAGGTGTTTTACATGATATTATTTAATTAATAGTCATATTTAATCTTATAAATAACAAAAAGGGTATGTGATGGTATTCATATACATCATATACAATCAAGTAACCATGAATGTACATCTATATGCATCTCTTATAAAGATGTCACCCTAGAATAAGGGTAGTTGATCTTGTTTTAAGCATTAAAATATTGGAATTTTATGTAGATGAAGTTTTATTGAGATTTATGTATAATTCATGTGATAGACACATTGTTCCAAGTTTTCAGTCACTACCTATATGCTACTGTGTGAGCATATATAGGGTTATACATAGATATGAAGGTACATGTATGGGAGTGTTTAAAAAAATTGGAACTCATCCTAAAGCATTTACATGTTTAAATATATCCTAGAATGAATGTTTGGTATGTTAAGTGGGTAGGTAATGAGTGAGGATCCCTTTAGAGATCAAATGACTATGTTCAGGGGTCTAATCCCTAAAAGATGAAAATAAAGGTCTGAGCCATTTTATCAAAGTCATACAATAGGGTTGTCAATATTTTTGGTACATACTAATGACTATGCCTTGTATCCTATACATAATATATGAGCTATAAAAAATAAGTGAGTAATTTGACTAATGAAAAGTGGTTTTTGGAAGGCTCAAAGTTATTCATCTAAATACTAAAATCCTTCATTGACATCTATAGGATTTTGAGCTCTAAAGAAGGTCCTTACACCCAAGGTTTCAAGTGAAATATATCCTCATGATTTAATAACCTTACTAAGTGAAAATTAATTTAAAGGATAATAATAATCATTAATATAGGTTGATATGATTTTTTTTTGTTCTAACCTACACATACAAGGGTGTCTAACTCCAAGACTATCCACCTACAACTAATTGTGAAACTGTATATCATTCTTCAGGAGAGTTTATATATGAAGACACAAATATTTGATAAGAATAAATTATTAAAAGATATATATGTGATAAAAAATGAATTTAAAAATGATTATAAATATGGTGTATGCCTACAATACAACTGTCTCCCCAATAATTGGTATCTTCAATTAATTGTAGCTGATAATGACCCAAGTGATGATTATTCTAGGTCTTTTACCTAGAAAATACATGGTATAGGTTAATAAATTGATTATGATATTAAATTAATGGTTTAAATAAGACCTTATATCAATGAAAGTATATATAGATGTGTCAAATGTACCTATAGGTAGGAAAAATATACAAATAGGGTCATCCTATCAATCAGGCCTCACTGAGTAAGAATATGGTTCAAGGTGCAAGAATGGGTTATAAGAGTTTGTGAATTTTTTTAAAATCATCACCATGGTGGAATTAAAAACCTCAAAATACCCTAATTATATTATATTAATAAAGATAGAAGGTTCTAATCAAGTAACATACAACCATATGGTAAGACCTTGTATATAGTCCACTCCCCATAGGTCTGTCTTGGGTTTTAGTGTTTTGAGGGATCTAGTCAGGTCACCAAAGGTTGAAATTAAAAATATTAAATCCTTATAACTTGGATAATCTTCCCAAATAATTAAAAATTTTGAGAAAACAAGAGAATTACCCTTTATTTTTTCTTAGATAGAGGGTACTCCCTTTGTAAGCAAACCCTACAATCTTGAAGAATGGAGAGAAAGGGATGAGATAAGGGGATAATGAGACATTAAATAAGGTTTGAATTGATTTATTAGGTTTGGAACAACATGGAAAACCAATCACATAATTGATAACCTCAATAAGGTGCTCTGGACCCTCAAAGTTGATGATAGGCCTATTAGGCATGGTTAGGTTTAAAATCATAATGGGAGGTCAATTTCAATTATAAATATCGAAGATAATTACAATGGATTTTGGAGTTTTTTTAGGGTAATTATATATTTTTATAAGCTTATACCCTGTAGATGAAGCACAAAAAATCCATTTTTGGTCTTAAGGCTACGTTAGGCTTGTACAACATTAGGAACCAAACTCAATAAGGTATTTTGGGATGCTCACATATATTTTGACACTTTTCATGGAGACTCAATGGGATATGATGAGTTGTAAAATTCCATGAAATAAAATTTGTGGCATTTATTTTATATTTTAATGTAAAATCTTTATAAACAATAGCTAAAAGGGTAAAATAGGCCTAAACTCACTAAAACCATTACTAGTGACTAGTTTGAGAATATGGAGTAGTTAGTGAATATAAATGGAATATTTTGCCTATAAAAGTGATTATATGATTTATGGTACTCTCTCAAGATACTCCCCATCCTTTTTCATTATACAAAATTATATCGATGGAGTAAAAAATAAGGTTTTCATGATAATTTTTATGTTTTTGTAGGTTTTAGGAGTCTAAAGATGAAAATCACATGGAAGATAATCTTGAGTATTAAGATAGATACCCATGAAAATATATTTATTTATAATAAATCCTAAGTACCTCAAAAAAAATTCCCATCTCAGCTAATAAAAACTGGCATAGTGAACATGATGGTGAGAAAGGTGAAAACTTCAAGTAAGTTTCTTTTAAGGTGTGTCTGATGGATCTATTATCACTTTTATTTGCACCATTTGAGGAGATGAAAACATCTCCTCATCCAAGTGTCACAATATAATCACCTCTAGGCTTGTGGGCAACCTAGGGAATGAGGTGAATCTCTAGACATGGATAGTTCCCTTGATGTACCATTTTGGATTACAACTACTACTAAACTTGGGGGGTGAAAATGGAGAAGGATAAATGAAACAAAGATAATATAATGAAGGTGATAAAACAAATAACATGATGAAATCAAACCATATGCATATTACACTTGAAATCAAAGGGTAAATTGAATGTAAACTTCTCCAATCTTCATCTTCTTACATTAATGTTACATTGTGAGGTTATGGATGAATGTGCAAAGTTAGGAGGAATATAAAAGAGGAATATGAGGAAATAAATTAATATAATAAATCAAATAAACCATGAAAATCTCTTGGAACACTTCACATGCCCTATAATAATAGGCTATAAATAGGTGAAAGAATGGAACAACATGTTAAGGAATCCATAGTTTTCACTAAGAAAGATTCATAATCTATTTGAAAATACTAATAAAATTCATATATGAGGTAAATATAAGTATTATTATTGATCAAAAGGTATACATTTGATCATGGCTTCACCATACCCAAGTGGAACATTAGTTACAATGCTAAAATGGCTAGTTCTTATAGAACTTGAGAGAGAGAGGAGAAGAGAGAAGTCTAAGGGTCAAAAGGACACTTTTAAAGCTAAGATAATTATTTAATTATGAATTATAAGATTATATTGGATGAACAATGTAAGTTAAAAAGGAATAAGTGGAAATCCAAGTCATAAACTTCATGGAAAGTGGATAGAAACTCCTCATTCTAGCTTAGAAAAACTGCCTACATGATTGGCCTTATTGAACACCTCATAGATAACTAGAAATAGTTAAAATTATTGGAATGAAGTGGAAGGATTTTATTCATTCCTCTTCATTATTTGGTTGTATATTGGTCATCTATAATCACTTGTAAAATAATTATCATCATTAGCTATAAAAAAAAACTCCTTTTTCATGCACCCTACACACTTGGCCTCAAATTTGGCTTTAGTTTATCATGAAAATACATGGAAGGGAGTGTATTACATGGTTAAAGACCTTTAATGGCCTTAAAATCATTAGGGACACTTTAAAATGACCTAACTTGAAGATCTTAATCATTTTCCCTAGCTTGTCCACAGCCAATTTTGATTGGCTAAGATGAAAGCTATTATTTACAAAATTATAAGATTTTATAAGGCACTAAATGAAAATTGGGAGTTATAAAAAGTCTAAATATTTTTCTTAAATTTTGTTTCATTCTTTGAATCCTTATATAACCTACAAAACACAAAAAATGGTCAAAATACCCTATTCTTCACCCTGTACATACAAGTACACACATATAATTTTTATGTTAGGGAGCCTAAATAATTAATTTTTAGCATCCAATCATAATCTTAGTTAGAATATTCCATTATATCAACTTTCCAACTCCATTTCTCCAAACTGGTCACTAGGAAGGGTTTGCAAGGGTTTTGAATAGTTTTCATTCCTAAGGTTTGTTCATAAAGTTTTGATGTCAAAATTGAAAAAAATTTAAAAAAATTCATATTTAAAGACCTTTATCAACATCCTTAAACTTCTCAGATTCCCATGCATAGCACCAAAATAGGCATGTTCATTATTAGTTATATTTAATAGGTTATTTTTTGTTTCTCCTCAAAGGGTGTAAATCCAAGTGAAAATAGAATATAAGGCCATGGATCACCTTGACACATGCCTTTTAAAACATTTTATGGAATTTCATTAGAAACCAAAACCATTTTTTAATCCAAGTGTGAAAGGTGTGTGAAAAAGGGAGTTTCTTTGACCATAGGCAGCGATGGCTCACTTTCAAAAGAATCTAGGTGATTAGGAATACAACCAATTCATGTAAATTTATGTCCATAACATCACCTTATTAGTAAAATCATCAATTCTACCCCTACTTAGTTATGGGCCACCTAAGAGGTGTAAATTATGAAGGTAGTTTCTTAGACTAGTAGAAGAAAATTCATGCCATATTTTAAGAGTTTCATGACTTGGGGTGCCACTTATCTCTTTTGAATTTTCATGATCAATTTCACATTTTCTTCTCATGTACATGTAACTCCTTGTCTTATCTTAACACTTATCCTTGTGAGATTTTTACCTCTTTCTTCTCTTCTCTTTCTCAAGTTATATAATAATTAGCCATTTTGTCTATTATAAGGATGCTCCACCTAAGCAAGGTGAATCCCTACTCATTTGCATACCATGGATCAATAAAGACTACTGATTTAACCTCTTCTATGAATTTTCATAGTGTGTCCACTTGAATTATTAAACTTACTTAGTGATGATTTTTGTTTCCTTAGCATTATTGTCTCATTATCTCACATATTTATATCTTGAAAGCTTCTTTTTTAGGTCATGTGAAGTGTTTTATGAATTGTCAAGGTTGATTGAGTTAGTCTATTTAATAGTGACATTATAGGCCTCTTGTCTAGTCCTCTTATCCTAAACATTCATCACAACCTCATAATGAAATACTAATGTGAGAAGATTCAGATTAGAGAAGTGTATGCCTAGTTAGTCTCTTGGTCTCATGTGTGACATGCATCTAGTTGGTAGTTATCAGTTAATTTGGTATATCACTACCTTTAGGGTAGTTTACTTTTAGTTTTATCTCCCTTTTCCTTTCAAGCATAGGTTTATTAGTGATCTAAAAGTGGTACATCAAGGGAGCTTGCCCTATCTAGAGATTCACCTCATTATTAGGCTACCCATAGCCTAGAGGTGTTTTAATTGTTCCACTTAGATGAGGAGAGATGAGACATCTCTTCAAGGGGTGAAAATCTAAGTGAAAACTAACCATGGTTGATGATAGATCAATGGTCAACACTATCCCCTTTTCCATCTTATAAAACCTTAGTTATGGGGAAACTAATGGCTCTACTACATGCAGTACCCTTTATGGCTATTACAGACTCAAGTCCACTTCCATAGGAACCATTATGCTCTAAATCACTCTAGGCCTTAAGATATTCCTTAATTATATTTCATAGATAAAGACACCAATTACAATATGATCCTTAGACACCCTCGGATACATTGGAGGAATATTATTCCTTCCACCTTATTTTAGTAGATTTGGTTCCTACACCTAGGGAAGGTTTTCAATACCAAAGGGGATCCTAAACCCTTTGATATGTTATAATTTACTATGCATAAACAACCATAATTTCACATTGATTATCATTTACCCACTAATGGGGTTATGAAACCTCTATAGTTTGTAGATGTTAATAAAACCTTGAAGCCTAAAGTGTCAATCTTGAAGAAAGGAGAAGAGGTATCCCAAACTATGTTAAAATATAAATTAGGTGAAAAATTGATAGAAATAACCAAAAGTATCCCTGACTAAAAATCAATCACTAATTCCATGGTTTATTCCTTGTCTACCATGTAAATTATCAATCTCATGGAGAAAGATGCTCCTCTAGTTCTTCCCTTCAATATATAAGGGCTGGGAGCATATGGATTCTCTAAACCTTAGGGACATTAATATTAAATAGGGGTGTATTTCTTACCTAATATTGGCATGGTGGAGGTATCTAAAGATAAATAAACCCCTCCCCATCATAACCATCCTAGTAGCTTTCAATTTGGTTGCCCAACATTCAACCACACAAGGACACACCTTGGTTCAGATTCTACCCTCATCACTATCAAATTACTTTAGAGTATGCTTGTATATTACACTATGACATGGCCTTACTAATTCTTCAAAGCCTTTGACCCATTGGGGTTACTCCCCCTATATATGTTAGTTTTCTTGTGTTGACCTATAACTATCCTATTTCTCATCATGCTTTGATCCTATCAACAATTAGTCAAACCACTCCCCCCTCCAATAATCACTATACCTAAATAGATGGTTTGAACTATGATAGTGGGCAAATTAGAAATAAAAATTGAAACTGATAATTACCCATATGTCCTAAAATAAAGACCCCTCATTCCCATTATATTAAAAAATTCCCCAACAAATCCCTCACTAAATTCTTAAAATATTTCCCACCCATAACAATGGGGAAAGTAATGTTTCCTATCCATAATATTTTAAATTTCAAAACTATAGACCTACATCTCTTCTACTTAAATAAGAACCTAAATACACTAGCATACTCCCCACACCTTAGTAGGACCCCAACTATGTCGATATTCTTCCAACTTTGAAAAGGAAATAAAACAAATGATCTTTCAAATTTTTATAATCTCTCACATACCTTGATCTCAAACTTAGGACATATACTTTTAGATTCCTAGAATTTATTCTCTTCCTTCTCCTATTGCAATACATTGAGAGACCCACACATCCACATACCCTCTTATTTACCCCATATAAGGGGTAGTCTCATCAACTTTTTTAATCCTATGGATAGGATCTCTAAAGAGGGTTACCTGATATATTTGACATTCACATGGTAGAGATATTAGATAATTATAGAGATTCCCTTAACTCCTAATATCACTACCATTAGGGCCACCTAATGAAAATTCATGTGGATCTAGATGACTACTTGAGTTACCTCATTAATGTTAGATCACTTATATGAAACCCTTATTTTCCCTCAAGTATGCATATACACAAGAAGAGGGTTCATATTTTAATGATAGGAACCATTGAAATCAACATTTAACTTCATGATTTCCTAAATTTTCTCAAAATTAAACACCCTCCCCCTAATATAGGAGTGACCAGTATAATTTTACATCTTGATAAGACATCATAGCCATGATTTAACTAATATTAGAAGACATGAAATCAGTCATGTCTTATCACTAGTTTTGTAGGATATAGGGTTGTCTTAGGATGTTTCTCATGCCAAAAAGGAGTAATGGTGAAAGGGTGTTTGAGTTCCTAGAAGAGCCTATCTATGCATAGTTAGACACCAAGGTCAAGAAACTAGATATGGTTATGCCTCACTAATATTATTATTAGTTCATAATTATTCCCATAAGTATCTAATTTACATTGGATACCTTGTAATTAGACTTTGACATTTAGATCGATAAAAATAAATGAGAGGATAAAAAATTTAGACCCAATTAGCTAGGCCACTACCTATTAACAAAATTCTTCAATAATGGATCCTATCAGTTATGCACTTTAGAGGGTGAAGAGTTTGGTGTGTCTATAAAATCTTTACATCTAAAATGTTTCTATAGCTATTTATCATATACCACACCATTTCCACTTGCATTGCATTTCCATATGTCACATGTCTACCAACATATTTAGCTAGTTATTTTGCTTAATACAAATATTTATAAAATGTAGCACATAACATTCACCCTATTCTCAAATTTATTCACCACCTCAAAATTATCATGTTACACTAGTCTTTGTCCCAATTCTTATGATCATTATACACCTCTTTCCCTGCATCTTATTTCACAACTTATAAAAATGTTTATTTAGTTAGTTTTCATAATACAAATATTTATAAAATGTAGCACATAACATTCACCCTATTCTCAAATTTATTCACCACCTCAAAACTATCATGTTACACTGGTCTTTGTCCCAATTCTTACAATCAAATTACACCTCTTTCCCTACATCTTATTTCACAACTTATAAAAATTCTAGCCTATAGTGGAGTCTATAAACTTACTTATGATAGAGTCCTCCTTTATGGTGCCTTCAAAAAATAAAATATTAGCATGCTCAAACATAAGTGACTTTGCTTTCCCACCTTGGCCCTTTGTGATGATCCCTTACATCTTACTAGTTGCATGGGACTAAGGTTTCGAGGTAATAGCCTTGCAAAAAAATAGAAATAAATAATATATATAGGTAATCTTATGAAAATTAAAAACTTATGCAAATATAAAATTTAAAATTAATTATCTTTTGCCCTTTATTAACCTTTGGTGTTGATCCCTCACATCTTACTAGCTATGTGGGGTTGACATTGGGGAGAGATTCCATACTCAACTGCATCTATCCTTTGATACAAAAGCATGTGTGTCTTCCTAGTCATATGAGACTAGGTATAGGGGGTCACATAGAGGAATAGAAGAAAAATGCAAAAGCAATGTTAAATCATAAAAGAATGTCTAAAAAGAAATCTATTTATAAAGGTTTGTGGATATGTCCATGTTCAAAAATCAAAAAAGGTAACCTTTTCCCACTCATTATCTCTATCAAAGTAGGATAACTCTAGATTAATCCTATAAAGTTAGTATCCTATAACTTTTTCAAGAATTACACTTCCCCCTTTCCTCATAAGGATGAGGCCATCTTCTTTTGTCCTACAAAATTTTAAGTCATGATTAACCTCATGTCTATTATGTTTCACCCTTTACATCCTTTAATTCAAATTTTAAGTAACATATTATGTGAATAAGGTAATTAATTAATCACCTTCAGAAACAAATATTAGCATAGTTGTAATCACATATGAACATCTATCATAGTTAAAATGTCTACATACATTCTGTTTCCACATATACATAAGCATTTTACCCTCAACAAAATATCAAAAATGAAATAAAATACACATATCCATACATTATCACATGTCTAGTCCTTTAGAGTGCATAAAATAAAAATCTAGTATAAAAATAAAGAAATTACATCACATTATGACCAATAAAATATACGCTAAAACATCCATATGTGTGTTTGCCAAGTAGGCTATTGAGTTTATCTAATAAAACACCTCCATAGAGGGCCAACATGCATCAAGGAATATAAAAAAGAATCATATATACATCAATATGAAAACTACATCTACAAAACAAGTCTCAAAAATTTGTCCTCCTCCTTTATATGGGTGATGAAGTGGTAGAATGACCAAGGTTATCACTCTAATGATGTTTCCTTCTTATCTCTCCTCCTATCACCCCTCTACTCTTTTCTAGTAGGTGGTTGGGAGGTTAAATCCAACCTAATATGTAAAAGTAGCTAATTAACTAAGATAAATCAAAACACAAGTTGTAAATCATGAATAAACAAAATCAATAATTTACCTAGATCTCCCTCTTACCACTTGAGATCAGATTCATCATCTATGGCATCCTCCTTATCTATGTCCAGATACTCCTATAATTTAGCCTGACCAATATAATGTTATTTCCCTAATCCAATGTGTTTTCCTCCTACTTTATCTAGCTATAAGGATAGTTGGGTGATATGTACCCATTTCACTAGTAGGTGCCATGCTAGTTGCCCTAATCTCATAACTCTCACCTTATGGGTCCATATATACACAACTCCAAAGACATGGATGTTTCTCACATAGGTCATACCAAACTATTGAGGTAATCAATCCACTAGCTGTACCTTGACCTATAGTAATTTATCTTGAACCTATGTATCCCTCATAGCTATCATGAGATAATCTCCCTCATTAGCCTAGTACCTAACTATGTCCTAGTAGGGAAATGTAATCAATTTCATCATTATCAAAGACCCCATAGTCTAAGGTAAAGTGTGAAAGGTCACCACATCTACCCATTTGATATCCCTAATATCTCTCAGTATCATGATCAACACTCCCCTTTGATATGGAATCATCTTATCATAAACCCAACCCATAATGATAATTGGGTGGATGATTCAGAGAGATCCCAAGTGAGCCACTTAGTATAGGTCACTATAGGTTTTTGCTAGCATACTCCAATCATAGTGAGCCCCTCTCCTCTATATGTCAATGATCAATGACACACTATATAAATTATTATCAATACATTTATCCCTCACTAACTAGGAGGAAAAGATAATAATGATGGCCTTCCTTGGGTTAGGGATCATTGATCCCTCCATTTAATAAATAATCACACCACATTTCTCACCCATGTCAGGTACATCGGTGTCTCCAAAATGCTCTTCCCAATTATGATCCTCACAATGGCTATCAACATCATGAATGGACACAAAACATATAGTCATAAGAAGATTATTAATCTAGTATACATATATGAGAGTGATAATACACTCTCTTAGGGCTTAAGGAAACACAATGGTGTTTCATCTAGGGTCCTAGTATGTCAACAGGTTGCATAAAACTAGCCAGAGGAAGGGGTGATCCCTACCCATGTAATATGAAGAATCCTCATTTGATTGAGTATAGCCAACTCATCATCATTAAAATTTATAAGACATAATGGATACACTCCTACTCCAAATATCTTATCCACCAAATATAGGACCCCTATAACAAGAAAAGAGACATTATGTCAAGAAGTCAGTCAAGAAAACTAATCTCATGATATAAACAAGTTAAAAGATATCTTATTTCTTTAACACTCATAAACCTGCCTCTATTTTTAGATGATGATTGTGAACTACCTCAAGGAAACAATGTAACCACCTCGAGTGGTTACATAACTTCCCAATGGTGAAAACACTATAACCACCTTGTAGTAGTTGCAAACACACCATGGCAATTATAAAACTACCTCCTATAATAGGCAATGGTTTTGTAACTCGAATAATGGTTCTAATAGCCATCAATGGGTTCCCAAAACCCCCTAAAAACCACTAAGAATCATCTAAATCATTAATGTGAGAAAATCCTAATATACCCTTCACCACGGTGATCAAAAATAAAAAAATAAAAAAAATTGTCTAGAGTTAATCTACATTTTAGACAAACTTCTAAAATTGGGGAAAAAATGAAAAGTTGGTAAAAACTAACCTAATGTGGCCCAATTGTGCCTCATGCTAAGACATTTTCCATCCTCACGTTATCTTCTTTTCAATGAATATTTCCATGCTCAAAATGGTCACTGACAAACCAAAGCTCAAAAATCTCCTTCAATGCAAATAACACAAATGAAATGTTTTTGGCAAGTTTTTGAATATATTGGGCCCCAAACTAGTTGTTTTATTTTTAAAAAAACCATTTTAAGCATAATTTTCCACATTTAAATTTTTTATTACATGTGTATGTGTTATTTTTCTAATTTTTTCAAATTAATGTTTTATCACTAATAATTTAATGACATTTTTTTCTTTTATAGCACATTTTTACTATCTTTTAGATGCACATAACTTTGTATCAATTTCAATCCCCTGACCAATGGTCTAGGTAGTTTGATTTTATCCACACATGATATTTATTATCTCCTTGTTCTAATTACATACCCTAATTTTATTCTAATTTAAAAATAATAGTTGAATATTACCTTCTATTTGTAGGTTGCAAGGAGTCTCGATAAGTTTTGTTCCTTTATATAGGTAAGGTAAAAATTTCTAAACTTACATTTCCTTTCAGTATGCCTTGATTAGGACTAAACCTTTCCAATTCATGACAAGGCACCCTCCTAAGGGGAAAATATATATTCACCTAAAAATTACATGATGTGGCATTTCTTGTACAAATTTGATGATGATGTAATGACTTCTTATTTTATACCCCATAGGAAAATATATATCTACAAATCCCCCTATGCTTCCACATTTCTCTTTATACCCTTTTATTCCCCTTAATCATGACCTTCCTAGCCATTTTCACATTATTTTAAAAACTATCCATGAGTGAAAATAACACTGTCCCAACTAGAAGAATCACCCCTTCCATTACAATACCACCCCTTTGTTTTCAAAACTACCACAATGGTTTTGAAACCTAAGAGGATGTTATGCTATATAAATTTAGTTATGCATTAAAATATGAGTATTTTCATTATCTTATAAGTCATTTTGACAAGGTGGTTATGTAACTACCCCCTGCACAAAGTAGTGATTCCATCACAATGGAAACACCTTCCAAAATTATCTTTTATGACTCCAATTTTCACACATTTTTCATAATTAGATTCATATTTATTATTATGATCATTTGTGTTCACTTCTAATAATTCCCAAATCACTCATTCTCTTAATTTTATGATTCTTTAGTTTACCTCAAGTTGAACTCACCATCACACTTAGTTGAACTCTCCCATGCAAAATCCATTATCTTCCTACAAGAAGGCTAATTTTAGCATGATTTCATATCAAAAAATTATCATTAGAGATTGTTATTGAGAATATTTTTCATCCATATCCTTGTTCCACTTTCCACAATATTCAACCCCTAGTATTTTTGAGTCGACTACATAGCTATGAATGAAGAAGTGTCATCACTAAGAACACCAAAACCATTGTAAGACAAAATATTATCTAGCCTCATTTTAGCTACTCTTCATTTTTTGTATTGTGTCTTCTCCCATTTTATATATTGTTTAAATTTTTTTTCATCCTCTAGCTAGAGTGTTTATTGAATCTACATAAGATCATACAGAGCTATGATGTTGAGGATTCTTCTATAAACACACTACTTTCACTTCAACTGATTTATTCTAGAATCAAGTTGGAATTATTTTTATTTCCATTATTTATTATTTATTATATTATATTTAATATAAATTATTATTATTATTAAATTAGTTTTCCATTTAAAAGATAAAAGAATCAAAATTGATAGTGAAATAGATATATTTATTTCATTGTCTTTGTTCTAAAAATATTATTAGTTCTAATGTATGCTTCCATTCAATAGATTATATTTATTTTAAGTTAAAAATACATATTTCTAATCATTCCAAAAATATATCTTATAAAGTATTCAATTCATTTCCATCCAATATAAAATTTTATTTTAGTCAATATGTAGACAAACTTCTTGCATCTTAAACAATCACCTAGGCAAACATATAAACATCAACAATCATAGGTGAATGTATGAACATAGTATATTTAGGATATTATTGGTTTTAAAGGTTTAAAATAATTTTTATTTATTTATTTCAAAATATAAAATCAAAACTTATATATGTTTATTTTATCTTATCAATTCATTAGAAAAAGATTGTTTGTAGCAAGTTAGAAAGGCTAAAAATCTAGGCTAGTTTACTTACGAGGAAAATTCATAGAAAGTGTTTCATTACTATTATTTTGTATCAGATATATTTTAATATTAATAGTTCAAAATATATTAATTTCATGCATTTATTTATCTTCATGTTAACCAATTAAAATAAACAAACACATTTCATCTAGTTCACATACAAATAGATCTATGAAAAATCAGCATCTTTTATAGTATTATAAATGTATTCCTTCTCCCATTGCATGCATTCTAAACATTTAAAATTATTAAAAAAATATTTTTGCTTTTATTTGTTTTTTTTTTTTGATATTATCTTATTCTATCACTTTTTTTTTC
The DNA here is from genome assembly GCA_037957365.1 of Torreya grandis. Classification (NCBI taxonomy): domain Eukaryota; kingdom Viridiplantae; phylum Streptophyta; class Pinopsida; order Cupressales; family Taxaceae; genus Torreya; species Torreya grandis. Next base: position 1,732,363 of record JARHVA010000785.1, on the reverse strand, counting down.
AACAAACAAGTATTCCTTGGTTAAAACCCTAGAAAAGCTCAAAAATAATCAACAATAAAATCCTTTCCATCCATGCAAGCAACCACATCATATCAAAATCCTTGCCATCCATGTAAGAAACCATGAAATATTAAAATACTTGTCCATATTTATAATCAATCATATCCTACATAAGCCTTGTCCATATACATAATTAATGCATATGAAAACTTTGCTTCAACATTTCATCAAGCATACTTTACAAGCCATTAACTGAAAAATCGCATATGTTTTTCCCTCACTTCCACCTAGTCTCTTTTGGATGACCCATCCTAAGAAACCAAGTCTTGTCCATAATGGTATATCTCCTAGAGTTATAACACTTGGTCCCCCATTATTTCATAGTCTAAGTTTAGTGCTGATTTGAGATGTGAGGTCTTTCAATCCACTACAATTTTCCACTTCATTATAGAGTCCTTAGCTTATTTAGAATAACAAGAGTGCATACTTGATCCATCTATCATTCATCTCCCACATAACAAGGGATGTTGTTTTTCATTCCAATATCCTTATCAAAAAATGATCATGAGATTGGGAATTTTTAAAGAGAATAATGGGGAACACTGATGGACTTTTGTCTTCTATTTTAGAACTGATTTTAAATTAGCCTAGGGCATGGCTACAGGTATTTGGATTCATAATGGAGCCTATGTGGAATAATATCTGAGAGATGAAACATCACTAAAAGTTTTTCAATATTGATAACTAAGAATGAATGAGTGAATTATTTAAATTTATTATGGGTATTTAGGCACTTTGATCTAACATTCGTAAATAAAAGGGAAAGGATAGTTCAATTTCAAAAACAAACACAAAAGGAGGGAAGGGTAAGTCAGTAAATAAATTTTCTAGATTCAAGTGAAAATAATGCTTTAAAATTGATCTAAGCACATATGCCAAATTTATACCACTATGTTTTTAATCTCACCAAAGAAAAATTGAGCTAAGCACATCTTTCATAGTTATACCACTATGTGTTGATTCTTGCCAAAGGCCTTAACTCCAATGCTACATAATGGGAAGAGTCTAAGGAAGTAGCTTAATAATGATTAATTTTTAAATCCTCACTAAATATAAATATTATAAGTTATAGTAAATCACACATAAGCTTCCAAGATAACTTACATACTATCATACTAGTTAACAATATTGTGTAGAAAATGAGTGAAATTCAAAAAGAGTTTATGACATGTAGGCACATCATAATCATTACATCCATAAATTAATATATTATTAGAATAATCATCTAGGCACTAATATTCACTTTAAACTAAAATGAAATATTCTTTGATAAACAAAACATGTGTCACTTTAAAGGGTTAAAAATAATATTCATTAATATAACTAGTTTTATTACAAAATATCAATCTTGGAAAACTCTTTGAAAGTCAAAAGGAGGTGAAATAAACCACAAGTGAAATCTTGGCTTGATTCTAGCAACACTTTTTAGCTAAAAATTACTGACCTTTCAATTATAACATTGTTGCACTTTTTATAGATACGGATGGGATACAACCTAAGGTAACATGAGATTATCATCCTGGGCCATAATGGACACTCCTTATGGTTACAACTATATGGTTAAAAAAACAAATAAAATCCCCTTAATCCCACCTCAAAAATATCTACAAGGACCACTCAATGGATATGTGGAGGTGACATAGAATATTTGACTCCCAACTAATTTGACTTCTCCTCCCTAGCTTCTAGCATGGTTACTTTGAGGTCAAACTCTCAATCCATCTTAGCAAAGTTCATTATAGGATCTCTAAAGATCATATGGGCCTAGGCCACTAGTCTTTTGTATACCTAAAATGGATCCTTCATTGACACCTATACTTTTAACACCTAATTGATACTCACTGTATAATGCCTTGAAATATTAAGAACCACCAAGGATCCCTCTTAGTTTACCTTGGTTACCTTTTCCCTCATGACCTAGTCTAAGTGATCCAAGTGGACTCCAAATTTACCTATATCTAGTAGAATGTCATTTGGATGGTATAAAACCAAGATATTGAATTATTTTAAATAAGCCAATATCTTTATTTTTCTATCTTCCAAGGGTCTCATCACCATTCGAGACAAGGCAAGCCACTCCTCTATTATAGTATTCATAGTCTTAGTGTAGGTTTGATACAAGCCCAAATATAAAATGGGAATAAATTTGAGATCTAAAAACATGCCTTTATTAATCACAACTATCAACTTCTAATACTTCCCATATATTATATAAACCCTCTCTAGATAGTCTTAGGTTAATTGCATGAATACTTAGGTATCCTCTATAGTCCCTACCACCTTCCCCAAAGTGGATTAAATTCTTAGAAGGGCATCCTTGACAAGCCCAATTAATTTGGGAGGGAAAGAGATCTTGATTTATATCTCAAGAGTTCTAACTTGGCTCTATATGTCCTCAAGAAGCTTCTCTGACATATCATGCATCTCTTAGAGAATTGAGAGTGGATCTTCTACCATTTTCTCTTCTCCTTTAGGATTCCTCACCTTTGTGAGAGAGAATAAGTCTTGTTAGGTATACCAAACCATAGTTTTTCCCTTTTTCATGAATATATGTGTGAGGTTCCTATACATGTTCCCTACGGTATAGCCTAAATCCTATTATACCTTTGGGGTGACCTGTGTCATCATTTTTAGTTCTTGTAATATAGGGACCATCCATTAGGTCTCAAGAGGTGTTGTTAGGGTGGAAGAGATGGTAGTGTTAGGTAGAGGATGAGGTAAATGAGGAATGGAAGAAGTGGATGGATTTAAGGATGAAATAAATGGAGGTAGAGGAGGCATGGGGTTGAAAGGGGGAAAAGTGAATGGTGAGGTGCAAAGGAACATATCTGCCTATAACTAACTCTGGGTCATGCCCATTTGAGGCATGTGACCTTAGGAGTAGGGTGTTTAGCATAATGGATTTTTAACTAACAAAAATACACCCTTAAGATAAGATTATTTAGACCACTCCATGTTTGGGGTAACATGGGGTTAGTCCAAAGGCTATGGGTGACCTGTGGATAGACTAAACTTTTAGTTTATGGGGATAATTCCCCTAGTGCATAAATTAATCTCAAATCACTAAGATTACTAAATTTTTTGGGTGAAAAATGAGAGAGAAATATGAAATAAAACCTAATATAAATGGAGGTGATATACCATAATGTCTTATCCACTCTAATTGATCCTTAATCAACATTTTGTGAACCAAGCAAGAACTAGTGAATGACACAAGCTTTCCAAGGGGCTCCTAGGCATTAATACTTCATATGACGGATATGTAGATTTATAAAACATAAAGGTGATGGATGAGAGGTTTGTTTCAAGGAACTATCAACTAGGTTACACTTCAAAACATAGTCACCAACACTTGACACATCACATGACCTATATATAATAGCATCCTATAAACTAGGTGAGGATAAGGACCTACAAAGGAGAATGAAACTTCACCACTTATGAAAATAAAAAAGCACATAACACACTAATATAGTAAGTAAATATAAAATAGTCCTTATTTATTAATTTAAAAGGTTTAAAAGATATAATTTGGGTAGACTATCATCATACCCATCTGAGTGATCAATACAATGGCCTTAGATCCTCAATTTATAGAACATGAACAAGAGGGAGAAGATAATGAGGCATGGAAAAGGCATTAATAGGTTATGAATGACCATAATTCATTAAATTATAAATTAAAATTAGCATCCACACTTATCTCATGCATTGCCTTGGTGATGAGTGGTCTTCAGTAAGCCATTTGAGGCATTGTGATTTAGATCCAAACTTGTACTCTACTCCTCCAATGGTTATGACTCCAAAAATTAGAATTACATGCAACCAAATTTGTCCATTTACTATATACTAAAATTTCCTTATGAAGTTCATTATTATTCCTTCTTGATTTTAGAACATGAATTAATAATCTTTGAATTTATTTGTTTACTATCATTGGACTCATTTAAATATCTCCCACTCATCCATTCACTACATTCACCATCTCATTCTTTTGCATTCTTTTCTTTACTTGAATTTGCTCATCTTTCTTAAGCACCCTCGAACCTTGGTCTTACTCTAAGATTCAGGTTTACTTGGTCATCTATACTCCATTGACATCATTATCTTAGTTATTATACATTAAATAGACTCATTGTACCATTAAATAACCCCTCAGTATATATCTCACCTTACTTATAACTTCTATTATTTTAGATAGGGTTTCTAGTAGCCCTTTTTTAATTTCTATTCCTAGTATAGAGGTTTACATAATCAAATCAAAAATATATCCATCATTGGGGTTACCCTCCATCCTCCTCTTTAATTCCTTCACTCATAGATTTGTCCACTCTTTTAGACCCATGTAGGTCTTTGACTAGGTCTTTTAGGCCTCTAGGGTTGTATTTACACTTAGATGATTTATAGACATACCAATATGTACATAAAAATCAAAATACCTATAAAATATATTTTAAAACATGAAACCCTATCTATATACTAAAATTCATGAATTTTTGATGGTTACAACTCACTAACACCCAGGTTTTGTTAGAAACCCTAGTCACAAGGTTCTACAGGGTCTGTATGCAGTCGAGAGCTATATTTTTTATTTTTAATGCCCTAAAATAGTTTCAAATTTATCTATTTTTTGGTTTGGATATATATTGTCTTAATACACCTTTAAAATTCATTGGAATTTTACAAACAAGCTTTTATCCTTCCTTTTCCCCATATTCTTGGTCTTCTTGTATAGACAAAAATAGGACTGTGTATGTAAATAAATGATATTTCGAGTTACTAAAGGGTTTTAGGTATTTGTAAGGAATTTTAAAGTATTTTAAAAATAGGTCACATCTTCTCTAGATATAAAATAAATTCTCTAATAAATATTTTGTAAAGAAACTCTGTTACATCCTTATACATAGTTCTTGATGATTGTGTTCAACCTCTCAGTCTCAAATAGAGATGAAGGTGGTTCTCACATATATATTGAATAATTAAATAAAAAAACATGTTAAGATTAATTAAACTATTCAATCACTGGTCTACCAACACACTTATACCCTTGAGAATGTATTTCACAAGACATTCTACTATAGTGTTCAACCAACACAGTCTTCACACATCATGTTGAGAACATAATTTTTTATTGAGTTTTACTCACAAATATATGAAACTACCTCTTATATTGTCAATAAATTCAAAAAAACAAGTAAATACACTCACCAGTATATCAACACATCTCATCAATTCAAATTCTATGTTCATATTCCATTCACATATTCAATGTTGTTGCTTGTACATGATCAGGAATTGTTTATAAATTACCTACAAAATAAAGAGCTTGTGTATTCAATTTCTTAGGTATTTTATTCATTACATATTATAATCCATCCCCATCACAATTATTTTATTTTATTACTTTCCTATTTACACAATACCTATCTATTTTAAAAGAAATTCCCATAACTGACTCTTTACTTCTTTAGGTACATTACAAACTACTTAATTACAATCCTATTTTTCAAGATGAATCATTACATGAGTCATATGGGATTTAAATAATATTTCCCCTTATTATAACATAACCACATAAGTTATGATTTTGAAACCTTCATTGGACATGAATGATGCCCCCAAAACTTGACAAAAAGTTTGAATTTTTAAATCATGAGTTTTGGTAGGAAAATATAAAAAGGTTCCTATTTCAAATTTGACACAAGAATAACACCTCAAAATGTTTTTTAGAGACCTAAAATGATGAAAATAACATACTAAATAGTATATACGTGAAAAATATATCATTATGTAAACTTGGTAGTGATGATCCTACATCATACTACCGATGAGCAAATTAAAACTTTCCTTGAAAGTTATAATTGTTTTGTCCTTCAAGTTCTTTGCAACATCTTCTTTCTAAGTTTTTGGCCACTTGGATCCCAAGGCCTATTGGAAACATATAAGAATTTATGATGATTTATCATGATGTATCCTCTTTTATTTTTCTTTATCTTGTTTCTCCTCTTTTTTTCCTCTTGCTTTGTGTTGTCCCCCAAAAAAATGACTTCTTATTTTTGGGACAACATATGAGCTATTTTGGGCCTACAGGGCCAAAATTCCTCTCTTCCCTTCTCAAAATTTAATTGGGGTTTTTCAAATTCCTCATTTTTCAAATATTTTTTAGTAAAGGGAATAACGGGTTCAAAGGTTCAAAGGGCTATGCACATATGTCAAAGGTTCAAAGTTCAACCGTTTAAAGGATCCATGGATCCAAGCACTTAACGAGTCTCAAAAGCTTGAACCATTAAACTGTTGAACCTGGAACCATTTTGGTTCATCAATTCAATGGGTTCAATGTTTAATCATTTCAATGCATGATTTCAAGAGTTCAAAGGTTACCTCAGTTAAGGAAGGATGCGTGCAAAAGAAGGAGTTAGGAAAACGCTGCCAAGTGTCATCAACTGAGCCCCATTATGCTTTATTTTTGAGAAATGGTGGAAGCTACCACATGTCCCTGATGAAGCTCATCAGAAGCTGCCACATGTCAATGTCTACAATTCTTTCCTTCTATTTCACTATGTTGAGTAAAGACCATGGTGGGCCCCAGCGTGAGTGACTAAATTAAAGCATAAGCAACCAAGTGTCTACATCCACACGACTATTTTGTGACCCAGTGGAATGTGACACATGTTAGCATTCATTTCTTAGAAGTTCCTTCTAAGCTCCAGGGTCCCTTTTGATAAAGATTCTTCTAGAGTTCCATGGAGGGTGACAGGTGGCAGCTACAAAAGGCTTCACTATGTTTATCCTAAGAGTAGCAGACCGTGCCATGTGTCCCATATAGAGAGTGATGGATGATAGCAAGTGTCATCATTTTCGAGAGCCCAATTGAGCCCCAAACATTTCTATGATGTCATAAAGGCCTGAGAGAGTGGAAGGTGCCATGTGTCAATATAAAAGGGCACTCACAATACAAAGGCACACATAAAGCTAAGGAAAGGTTTCCTTCAAATGAATTGTTTGAAGGAATTCCTTTAGACGAATTTTCTGAAGGAAATAAAAGGGATGATAGCCCGTCGAAGAATCAAATCCTAAAGGCCACTTAGAAGACATCGAAGGGCATGCTCCCTTTGGAAAAGGTTTGAGCTTTAGAGGGTAGTGGAAGCTGCCAAGTGTCACAAGCCAAGACATAGTTTTGAATAAAGCCTCAAAGCACAAAACTCACCATGTGTCTACATCCATGCCCCCCCAGCCTCTAACAGTTTCAAATCTTATTCTGATAAGCCTAATTTGATGCTATAGATGCTACCACGTGTCCTCACCCATGTCATAGTAAAAAGTGGCCATAGAAAGTGAGAAAGACATGGGAGAATTGCTAAGAAGAATGATAGGCCTACAAATGTCAAATTTGTCATGATGAAGTGTCTATTAATTTTAGCAAACTTACAGCGTAGACCTGAATGCATTCAAAAGAGCCTAAGGCCAGCATCGAGAAAAGGAAGAGACAAAGAGGGAAACTTAGTAGGAGTTATTTCCAAGAGGTGAAGTAGTTCATCAGGTAGATATTTGGGGCCTGTAAACATTGAAAGCATCATCTGTTTGTACCCTTTGAGATAAAGGTAGAATAGATAGTTACGCGGCTAAGTAGGTGATGGAATGAGAGATTCAGGCTTGGGAGGAGGCACTAGAGATAAATCAACATGCCATAGTTAAGATAGCAACCCTATTATCAATGTAGTCCTTTGACAAACTTGGAAATGCATTCAAGGCATTGAATGCACAACATGGGCCATTCTATGGAACTAAGTACTAAGCCTCCCTCAGGCCTCTATATAATGTAATCTCTTGTATTATTTGAACAAAGGTCTTCCCCTTACCAGAATTGAAACTCTACCCAAATTGAAAGGCATTACTGAGACTTTGATCTTAGATTGTAGTTCATATTTCTTTGATTGAATGAGAAAGCAAGTTACTTGCAGACTTTGTTCTGTTATAACTTGTGCCACTTTAGGAGATTTTTCTTATGTCTGTCTTCAAAAAGCATTCTTATTTATTTAATTTAACAAGTAGAAATAGTGCAGGTGATAAGGAAGGTGTCCTGAAGCCAACTACTTTTAGACTTTGCATTGTCATAGTTGTCTTCAGTGTGTGTTTTTCTTTTCTATTTCCGTGTAAAAGACCTTGGGATGACTTTATGCCCTCATTGTCTTTTGTATCTCCCTCTAGGGCAGTCAAGGTGGAGACTTTGAGCTACATCTTAGATTGCTGGTTACTTTAGACCTGATTACCATTCACTTGTTACTAGAAATAATCTTTTTATTTGCAAGAACAAGTACTTCTGAAAGAAGAGAAGTGCCTTTGGTCGCTTCACTAGGATTTCTACTATTCAGGAAGGGATTTGGCTCTTGGATGAATGTTACTTTTGAAAGAAGAGAAGTGCCTTCACCAATCACCCATGATTTCTCCTTTGTTTGTTAGCATCATCTCTAAAAAAAGAGAGATGGATGGTTCATTCCACCCCTGTGTCTTAATTTCTACTTATATATATAGTATATAGCCTCTGCATATTTAATAGGGAACCTCCCCTTGATGAGAGGAGAGATTTATCCCTTTTAGATGTGGTAAACCTACAACACTGAATGACCAATATCCCTATGTTGTGGTGATAGGAACTATTTTGGTCACTAATTAGCTGGCTGACAAAATATTCACCCAACACTTTACATCTTCCCAATATTTGGAAACTATTGTTCATTCTCTTTCCTCAAGTGACCTACACATGAAACAAACATGTTAACTAAAACCACTTCTTGATTGTTATTTGTAAAGTACCAATGAATGATAGAGGTGTATTATGATAAGATAGATCTAAATCAATAAATATAGGCATTTGAATCTAATTTATGGAATTAAAAACTCAAAAAGATAGCTCTCAGCTGCATATAGACCCTGTAAAACCCTATGCCTAGGGTTTCTAACAAAACTTAAGTGTTAGTGAGTTTTAACCATCAAAATTTCATGAAATTTAGTATATAGATAGGGTTTTAAGTGTTAAAAGATATATTTGAGTTATTTATATTGTTTGATATGTGTTGGTACATTTATAGAGCATCTTAGTGTAAATAGAGCCTTAGAGGCCTAAAAAAACTTAGTTAGATAATTATAGGGATCTAAAAGAGTGGACAAACCTATGAATAAAGGACTTAAAATTTAATTAATTAAATATGAGGATAGAGGGTAACTCCAATGGTGAATTTATTGTTTATTTGATTCTTTATACCTCTATACTAGGTAGAAAACTAAAAAAAAGGGCTACTAAAAACCCTATCCAAAATAGTAGAAGTTGTAAATAAGGTGAGATATATACTGAGGGGTTTTCGAATGGTGAAAGGAGTCTATTTAAATTATAATAAATAGGATAATTATTTAAATGGAGTATATATGACCAAGGAAACATAAATATCAGATTAACCAAGGTACAAAGGTGCTTAAGAAAAATAAGAGCAAATTCAAACAAAGAAAAGAATACAAAAGAGTGAGATGGTAAATGTAGTGAATGGATGAGTGGGACATGTTTAAATGAGTAAAAGGATAGTAAAAAAATAAATTCAAAGATGATTAATTAATCATAAAAAATCAAGAATGAATGATAATTAATTTGGTAAAGAAAATGATAGTATGGAGTAAATGAACAAGTTTGGTTTCATGTAATTTTAATTGTAGGAGTTAGAACCATTGGAGGAGCAAAGTACAAGTTTAGCTCTACATCATGTTGGATGTCTATTTTGGCCTAAGGTTGACCCTAATCATAGTATTACCATGATAACATAGTAAATATCCTCATATTCTGACAGTTACAAAGGCACCAAAGTGGTTCAATTAGGCCTCCATGAAACATTAAGTAACCTAACCCCTTCTTGCATGCCAATAAGAATTGGAAAACTAACCCATCATCCATGATGGATAGGATATGGGAATAATATCCTATATAAGGTAGTTATAAATGTTTTATGACCATTCATTTATTCCCTTAATTTTCCTTTATGCCAATAGTTTCCTCTTTTAGTTGACCAATTAGGCCTATTAGGCAATTAGGCCTAGTCTCTTAGTGTTAGTTGCTTAGATGAACATGGGGATTGAATAGAAACTTAAATATGGATTATTAATCATGTTTCAAGTCTAGGAAAAAATATTACACCATGATATGTGACTTATAAACATTTAACACCTGTAACTTATCTCATTTAGGTGACTATGTCACCTCTTACTAGCACATCTAGACTGGCATTTTAGTACATACCTATAAAAGTCATTCCAGGGAGGTTTATGATCATATTATTATTTCAAAGTGTGAAATATACCTCACACCACCCTCTTCGATGATATTCAAATCCTCATATAACTTTGTACCTTGAAACTATCATTAAACCTTTCAAAAATAATGTTTCTAATGCATTCATACAATTATCCATACAAAACATTACCATGGATGGGACCTCCTTAGAGTGAAATATGAGATTTAGGCATATCCAAATATATTTAAATTAATTTAGATTCAAATTATTCAATATTTCCTCCATCAAGTCTCTATTAGGGTTTTAGGGAGGTTTTGTGGGGTTTGGGTTCTTAGCAATAGTGCATAAATGTTCGGCCTCTAACATATGAAATATTTCCACTAGTTGATTCTAGAAAAGGCCCCTCAACTTTACTCAAGTGATAAAAAAACCCATGTAACTATTATATATAGTTATGAGCTCATCAAGTTACTCCTCAAGTGACAATTATGCATTATGTGCACTTTAAAGGTAGTTTTAGGCTATAGTGTCCAATTTTGATATTTCATTTATAAACCACTATCGCTTACACATATGAAACTCCTTGAAATACATCTCCATGATTTTTTAAGTTATTATCTAACTCCCTTTTATCCTAAATTTTAGTCTTTAATAAATCATGCCTTGAGAAGGGTATTAGACCATCAGACCTAAAGGTAGAGTTCTTGAGTTTTGATTTCAAAATGGAATGGTGAGGGTAATTTTACACCTCTAATAGTATGAAATTTACCTATTAGAGTATTAATATCATTTATATTTACTTGATTAATTCCCTTGATTCTTCTTTGTGCACACACACAGTCAATTGACTAGGTACTTAAGCATGTCTACAGGTGGATATTAGAGGTGGAGACTATATACACATAATAATTTCAAAATTTTATCGATTAATGACACTTTGTATCTTATAAGAACCTATTGAGTCTCAATATATCTGATTTAACTCCTTAATGGATACATCAAGAAAGGGGTGGGAAGACCATTGGTGTTTCATAAGATTATTGTCCCTTTTTCCACATGTTATTTACACACTTGTCTCCTAAAACCATTTACCCTAAGCTTGCTCTTCTCAGTTGAACCCATTATAGAATTTTTAAACAATTTATCCTATTTTTCCTTACCTAAATCCCATTTTTTTAGTTGGCTATACAGGGTCAACTGGGTCAAGCCTATACAATTTTGGGTTATTTTCACTTAGGAGATGTTTTGACCTTTGACTGACCTAGTTTGTGACCTAGTGAATTCTTATCCAAAATTGTATAGGGTCAACTAGATCAACCCTGTAAATCAACATTTTCATAATAATTGAGGGTAATATCTACCTATATATATAATTCATTTCAAACCATTTGATAAATAAAGAAGTGAATAAGAAATAAGTGTGAATGAACATCTCCTTATTGACCATTATACTTGATAAGTAAAGCTTAGGGTTTCATACTTTCTTTAGATATATGGATCTTATCTTGTGGATAAGTCTTTTATATGTATTTATAGTTTGTGTGGCCTAGATCTAATTTATCCTTGTCATCATTACATACCACAACATTTTTTTTTAAAGCCCCTTAGCCAAGGGAGAGATTGATGCTCAATGGTTTCATCTTCAAGGTAAGTATTCCTAAATTTGTTTTTACTTTGTAAGAGTGTATAGATAATGAAATTGTGATTATATTCCATGCATTAGGATTTCATATACATTGTCATGACTATATGTATTATATGTATGTTTAGTTTGTGTTTTGTTTCTAACCCCCACTTTATGCCAAAATATTTGGTAAGCACTAGATTAGATTTAATTTCTTGTTATTAATATATGTAAAATATTAAAACCTAGGACCCCCTTATGGTTATTACATGATTATGTTAGACTAGAAGCTTTGGAAACCTCCTTAGCATAGTGTATTATGGTAAATGACCCCTTAAATGGGTCTAGAGGATCCCCATATTGGCCATTCTCCCACTTAACAATTGTATTCCCAATTAGAAATGTAGGTATGCTCTATCTTCTCTGATCCAAGATTGATTTATAGACATGATGCATTTTTGATTGCATTGTTGATCTTTCTTCACTGGTGGATCTTCCCTCACCTATGGATCCTTCTCCACTAGTGATTCTTGAATCTCCCATAGATCCCACTCACATGCATTCTCTTGAGAATCCCTTACCTAATTCCCTCCTCAACATGATCCATATATCATTCTTACTTTTTATATGGATGAGATTATATTATAGTTATTTTCCCAGTTCTCACTCAAGATAAATGAGACATTAGAAGTAGTTCATATCCATCTTCATAGAAATCTATCAATTTTTTTTTGGATAATGTGTGTGGGAAAATTAATTAGTATTTATGATGACATGCATGGTTATTTCACCTTTATATTTATATTGGATGTGTGGTCAAATCTTATATTTATATATCTATTATATCATTTGACACTATGTAAAAGTCTTATTTCTCTTACATGGTGATTCTACTTTTACATTCTATACTGGTCATACTATCATTTATGTTTTATATATCTTTATTTATCATTTTTATATTTTTCCTTCTTCCTTAATTTTAGATTATTTTCTTGTGTATTTATAATTGTTTGCTTTCTTATCTCTATTTTTTATGGATAATTATCATTATGACTTGGTTATACAACCCTAGTTCCCTTTAGTCATTTCATATTACCATGTGATTAGTTAGAAAAAAATTCATCTCATTGTACTATCCTTATACCAATCCACTTTTGATCTTTGTATTCCCTTTCTTCCCATTTTTTACAAACTAAGATTATACATGGTTGAGACTTGAGATCACATGTTGGTTCATTGTTAATTGTAAGTGTCTTAGTCAGTCTTGTCTTTGGTAACTTAGCTTCCTTTAGCTAAGCCTATATCCCATTTGTGTGTATCACTCTATCTCTCATGATTGGAAATTCCAATTTCATATGGAGGAGGAATAATAAAATCTATAAAAACATACAAAAGCCAAATCATTTAAAAATTCAATGATACAAAAGGAAAAAATATTCTTAAAAGTAAAATCAACTAAAGCTTTGATTCAAAGCACATCTCCTTGTTTTAGTTAAAGAACAAACTCCATAGTTGGCCTCAAAATAGATATGAATTTCATTGGGGTGAGGTAGGCTAGTAGATTATAAAAAGAGAATAAAAAAATCTTTTAGTGATACCTACTTTCTCACATAAGTATCCAATCTTTGCAGTAGACTGATGGATCTATAAGGGGTCCTAAGGAACGAGGAACACATTGTGGGAAGGTATGTCCATTTTATTTTTTCTATACCAATACACCTTCATGAGTTGATATTAGTAGCACACTTATTTTCCCACATAGCTTAGTGTCTATATAAAATAGGTTTCCATTTTACATTGATGGTCACTAGTCACTTAGTGTCTTTTCATGTCCTCAGTATGCCTCTTATCTCCTAAGGTCTTGTTAGAAGATGCTTAATATTCAATTTTTACATTAATTTTTTCATGCCATAAATTCCTCATATTTCCTCTTGAGCAATATTTTTTTGTTCATTGATCACTCCTATTATGGATTCTATTTATGAGTTGCTTTGTAAGACCATAGATAGGACTTGGCCATCCTAAAAAATTACCACATTTTACCTTCGTATTAACCAAATCCTTTATTTAACCTATTTTCACATTTACTCCACCTCAGTGGTGTTCCCTTTGTGAGTTTTAGTATAATACCATGAATAGGACCTATCCCTCCTCACAAAATCATCCAATAGTCCAAGTCATAATCAAAATTACATGTGTCAAACATGGGATAAGATGCGATTGATTAGGAAGTTACACATTGTCTAACATGCTTCCTAACTTGTTTTATTATATTTTATGCTTATTTCATTTCTCTTTCACTCTTATTTTCCTATTTTTTGAGTGCATGTATAAATACAACCATTTCTTTAAATTTTCATACTTCTCAGCTTGAATTAGTGTGATAAATTTAAGACCAATTTTGTTTTTCTCTTATATTTCCCAACATGATATAGTATGATTGAATGAATTAATTGATTTATTTTTATACCATTTTTATTTTTTCATGAATTGCATTTTATTACATTATTTTCATACTTCTCAACATGATTTAGTGTTATTTTACTTGTTTTAATTTGTTTCCAATTTTTTATTTGGTTTAAAAATAAATTCCTTTTTACTATCTTATTTAACAGCCCTTTCATTCTTTATACTTTGTCATTTTTCTTGTCATTTTCCAACTTGAAATAGTGTGTAGTATATTTTATTTGATTGATTATATTTTACCAATTCCCTTTTACCTATTTATTTATAACCATGCATGTGTTCTACATAATGCTAGAAAATAAACCACACCTCATATACTTCTTATATAATATACAACAAATAGATAAATGTGTTAGAAAGAAATATATCTAAAATCATAAACAACCACAACCATAATGATAACACATACAAATAATATCTTAAATGCCAAAATAATCCACACACACACACACACACACAAACACACATCTCATGAGTTTTGATACAATAATACAATCATATATAATGCTCCAGCTCTATGGATGGGCCCCATCTTATCTATCTCATGGCCTAGCCATGATACCTATAGATTCCTTAGTCTAATCCATTCAAATATAATGATGTAATGAGGCCATCCAATATCTCAATCCTAACACTTACCCTTATAGATGAGCTATCTAAGCCTACACCTATGCCAACTAAGCCAAGGTCACCAGATGTGTCTCTCTTTCCTACTCTTATAATGCTCTATCTTGGGCATGTGCCTATATCATCTATTTTATTATATCTAGATGTGTAGTCCTCTCCTCAACTAGGGCCTTCCATGCCCATATCTCATGTACACCCATCTCTACTAGTGGTTTCACCCTCTCTCTATATACTTATATCTACCTTACTACCTCTCCAACTAGTCTAAACCAGCTCACCTGAGATGTGGTAGATGGCACACTAAGGTCCTCTAGTGTAGAGGGGTCATACAACATTAGTGCCTCATTCAGAACATCATGAAATTATCCCCTCATAAATTACCCCCATTTTATCTCTGTGTCCTCTAATACACCTACAAAAAATAAACTAGATAGATATTAGATCACTATTATATCTCAAAATCTATCTCTAGTATATTTTAAATAAACTTAAGCAAAATTTTGATCATCTTTTTTAACTATTGGTGTATTGGCCACTATGGTCTCTCTAGCCACACAACATTTGAGCATAGTCTCCCCATCTGCATAGCCTCTAAGAACCTCCTCTATCAGTCACCTCCTAAATGCAAATCCTATAGTCATAGCTTGATTCTATCTCAACCTACACTTGAGTGGCCTCTTTATAGTTAATTCTACCTTGACTCACCTGCTAGGTCCTATAAGACATCCATAGTCTATAAAATCTCCTACTACCTTTATCGATGTTGTGTCTTTAGCGGTCACTACTCATCCTGATGTAGAGATGGTGGTGGTATCTCTTGTGCTCCCACCACTACATTCATCTCCTCCCACTCTACTACCTACCATGCTTGACTAGTCCATAGTCTCTCAAGATGCTGCCTGAGTGTCAACCTTGCCATTGATGTCCCTAACCCTCCCTTCCCCCATAGCTATCTAACATGTTAGTCCCAAACCATGGGAACCATTATTGGTGTTTTTGGGTGAGGCAGGCCCATTTCTCCTATTACTCATGCCATTGAATGTGGCTTTATCTACTAGTTATAATGTCTTGTCACCTCTATTTGCACTAAATATGGTACAAATATATCCTAGCTCAATCATGTAGTTGTTATGTGCCCATAAAGCTAACATACTATGTCTACATATCTTATTATCTATATCATTAACACATCAAACATGACTTATGCTATCTGGTCCTATCTCCATCTTAGTAGATGAGGCAACCTATCATCAACCACATGGGGTAACCGAGCTGACTGATACATGTGAAACCTTTCATAGATCCATGCTATCAGTAATATGATTAGTTTAATACAATTTTGCCTTCTATCACTCTATAAATGTCATGTATGAGCTGGACCTAGATGACAAACCCTAGATCATATAATACTCTCTCCTCTAGTACCATCTGGCTCAAGGCTATCATAAATAGTGATACCTTACCATCTATCTTGTGGCACAACACTCATGATATCAGAAGTCCTATCATAACCTTTTAGATATCCATGATATATAAGGTATACACATCAAACATACTCACTCTTCAGCCTAAGTATATCATTTTTAAGCTTGTAGCCCATATAGATAAGGCTCTCCTCTCTTTATCACTATCTAGTATCCAAATCATAAAAGTTATCCTTTCTATTGGTAATCCTAGGATGACATGTACATCCTCTAGGGTGATAAACACCTCTATTGTATCCCCCTCCACCTCCCACTTGAAGGTATTAATCAACCATTTCTATCATCCTAAGAACATGACTAAAAAATATGAGCTCAAGGGTATCCTACACATTTCTATTATACCACCTAGGCCTATAGAGATCAATCTCACCCTGTCTCTTATCATTAGATGTTTTAGTAGATTTAGTAGCCATGATGAATCTACTAATCACAAAAAACTAGGTCATCCCTACAATCAAGAAACAACAAAAGATGTATTAGATCCTCCATGTCATGTATAGTCAAAATACATTCTTTTTATAATTGCTTTAAATTATTCATTTTAACCTATTTTTAGCCTGCTCACCCCTTTTCCCCCTTGATTGGTCATTCTAGGTCACTTTATCACTCTTTTGGCCACTGCACACCTTTCTATATTATTCTAGTTCTTTGGTCAACCTAGTTTGACCATAATTTCCCTATTTTTAACTTTGTTGACTTAAAAATCTAAGTAAACCCTCTTATTTTCCCCCTAATACTACATTGTCATTTTAGACTTTTTAGATCAATTGGAAAATTGTAGTAGGTTGATAGTCTATAAAATGTACAGGGTTGGCACATATTTATTGGGTCAATAATACAGATTTTACTTATTTTTAGCCTACTGGGTTGACTGGGTCAACCTAGTTGTTTTTCACTACTGATCCTTTACATTTTGCAAAAAAAGTGCCTTATGGTAGTTCTTTTCCCAACCCCTTCAAACGCATTTCTCTAAACATATTTTCCTACCCATAGCACCTAATTTGGTTTCATTTTGATATCTAGAAATGCTTAAATTACAAATTTCTAAAAATACATTTAAAACACTAAAATATTAAAAAACTAGCTTGAGATTCTTAGTTGCCTACCTGTAATGGACCTGTTGCTACCTCTAGAGGTCCTTCTCACCTAGTTTATCATCTCCTTACCATCCTATCTTTTTTGGTCTCTAAGAACTCTTTTTCTCTCCTTCAAATTCAAAAATAACAAATGACTTTCATTTCAACCTATTTAAAATCACTTTTCAAAATCTAAATCTTTCAATTATTTTTTGACAGATTCCTTATCTTGCCTTTATCTTTATTTTTACTCATCCATTTTTCAAATCATAAAATATTCTAGATTCGTGATGACATAGAGAGTCTTTTCCACTATCATATGCCTATATTCCAATTTTTTTTATTTTCTTCTATTTTTTTCTATTTTTTTCACTAATTTATATAGGCTCACCTAGTGTTCTTCACATTGGACACCTTAATTTATATTGAAGTTTATTTCCTTATCTATAGTACTAAGGTAAGTAAAGGTATGTGTTTTTAAATTATGTTCTTTCATTTATCTTATTTTTTTCTTACTACACTTTACTTAGCATAAGCATTATGTGTTATCATGTTCTATTTCTCGAAGCACCATCCTGTGTTGCACTCACATAACACGTGATGAGATTTAAGTGGGTCATATCTATACACAATATTTTCAAAATTTTATCAATTACTAACACTTTTTATCTTGAAAGAACCCATAAATTCTCAATCTCTTTGAGTGCATGCCTTAAGGGGTGTATCAAGAAAGGGGTGGGTAGACCACTGGTGATTTATAAGATTGTTATCATTTTTTCCATATGTTATCTACACACTTGTCTCTTAAAACCATTTAACCTAATATTTATCTTTTTGGTTGAACTCATTCCAAGATTTTCACACACTTTATCCTTTTCTTACCTAGATCCCATTTTTTTAGTCAACTATATAAGATTGACTGGGTCGATCCTATATAGTTTTAGGTTAATTTCAATTAGGAGCTATTTTAACCTTTGGCTAACCTAAATTTGGGCCTAGTAAATTATTATTCAAAATTATATAGGGTTAACTAGGTTGACCGTATTGACCAACATTTTTTAAAGGATTTAGGGTAAGATCCACCTATATCTACAAGTTCATTTCCCACCATTTGATAAAGAAAGATGTGAATAAGAAGTAAGTATAAATGAACATCTACTTATTAACCATTCTACTTGAGAAGTAAAGCTTAGGGTTCCATAATTTATTTGGAGACACAAATCTTGTTTTGTGAAGAAGACTTTTAGATGCATTGATTGGTTGTGTATCTTAGATTTGATTTATCTTTGTCATCCTTACATACCACAATAATTTCTTATGAATCATCCTAGACAAGGGAGAGATTGAGGTTCGGTGGGTTTATCTTCAAGGTAAGTATTCTTAATTTTATTTCTCCTTTGTAAGAGTAGATAGATAATATAGTTTTTATTCCCTTCCATGAATTAGGATTTGACATACATTTATGTGAGTATATGTCTTCTATGCATGTTTAATTTTTTTTTTGTTTCTAACCCCCAATTTATGCCATAATCTTTGGTGAACATTAGATTAGATTTAATTTCTTGTTATTATCATAGGTGAAATATTAAAACTAGGACCCCCTTAGAGTTATTACATGATTATGTTAGACTAAAGGATTTGTAACCCTCCTTATCATAGTGTATTATGATAAGTGACCCCTTAATTGGGTCTATAAAATTGCCATAATGGTCATGCTCCCACTTAACAAATGTATTCCCAATCAGAAGTGTAGGTATGTTTTATCTTCGCTGATCTATGATTGATTTATACACATGATGAATTTTTTATTGCACATAGAGACTTATATAAGTGATCATTATGAAACTATTTGAGACCTCTTGATCCCTCTTCCTCCTCAAAAACATATATAATGTACAGACCTCTTCCAATTTATTGAATATAAGCTTGGAGCATCCCTTTTTAGACTTGATTTATATATTATATGTCCTAGACATGTCAACTAATATATAATTTTGGTGACCATGTGACCTAGGGAGACCATCAATACTATTTCAAGGCTCAAATACCTCATTTGAAAGCATTTGAGTGTGTAATTTCGTCATGGAGCCATTATTAGGTTTAGGGAGGGTTTTGGTAGCCTACTATCTTAATGATGGTTCATAGTGTATAGGCATAAAAACCAAGACATTTTCCATGGATTTTTAACCCATATACCCATTCAAAACTCTTAAATATATCCTTGTTCCATGTATATTGTAAGGTGAGTACTGAGTGAAAGTTGGCAACCTTTGAGTTCTCTACTAACCATTATGTGTGAGCTATAGTGTTAGGGATTGTTCATAAAGTTTATATCCTAACTATAAATCTTTCCTCCAAGGATATTGAGTTCATGTGGGTCCAAAATTCCCCCTAAGATAATTGGGCCTAATTCATCTTTCCATGTGAGATATGAGTTTTTGAGTTGGTAGCTTGACATGGCAGATTAGGGTAGTAGATCTCCAAAGGGGTAATGAGACAAAATATGACACTTGATTTCCCTATTATACCTATAATACCTTATTTAAGACCTATATCATCCATATACACCTCTTCATGCCCTTAGGTGTACCTTGGATTTTGATTTTGTCATCAAGATGGAGATGGGGTCTTGAGGAACCAAGGAGGGCTTTATGTCTTATAGGCTTAGACTAAGTTTCAAGACCTTGAGTCACCTATATATGAATTTTTGGATTAAATATTACTATAACACCCTTATATATCTATTTTATACCCTTTTTACTTTACCTCATCTTCTTGGACCACCATCTCTATCTTTCTCTCATGTAGGCTTGTCATTACCATCACTATTATGCCCAAGTGTTTAAATGAATTAATGCTAGAGACCTAGGTAGGACCTATGTCTTACCTTATTCACTATGGAATAATTGGGGAGATATTTTAGGGTGTGTATAGTATTTGATAATATTCCTTTAACTAAGTTTCCCCCTCAATACTACTATCAATATTCCCTTATAGTCATATACTAAAGTTTACATGTCACAAGTGTCCAACTCAGAACAAGAATCTATTTGGTTTTATCATACCCTTATGAACCTTAAGGATTATTAATCTTATTATTATCTTGGGGTTACATTTATATGTCTTGTTTACATTGCCATTAACATTATTTAGGTACCTAATTGGCTGGTTAGACTTAACTCGCTATAATTCCTAATTTAACTTATTTATGCTATCTCTTCAAGTTTAATTGTCCTTCAACAACATGAATTTTATGATTTGACTCTTTATTTGAGTCCTATTATTCCATGTGCCTATATAATTTCATTTTCAATGTTGGGACAAACTACTTTTAGTTTGGTCGATGATGGTTTAAATTTTTGACTATCAAGGTGTTTCTTGCACATGCCATGAGTAAGAGGGGTCTTACATAATGTGTTGGAGATATAGTTGGCCTTTATTAAGTATCAATGCCTCTCCTTAATATCATATTTGTAACACATCACCTATCCTTTAATTTTATAGGTTTATTAGTATGGTAGTTTAGGAGAACCCTTTGGAGATTGGGACTGAATTGGTCTTCTAAACCAAATCATAACTTTTAAATAGCATACACACTTTAATATACCCTCTTATCATAATTTCATTGACCATTTATATTGTTATGGAGCATGTGACCTTATCTCCATGTCTTTGGCTTGGTAGGAAAGGCTTAAACCTATAGGTAATGGTTATAAGATTTTATATATTTTTAATCTTGGAACTCAAAGAATATTATGGGGTGAATCTTCTTGATGATATCATTACATAGTAGAGGTTCCTTTGAGAGGTTACATATGGGTTATTTATTCATGTTTAAGTCCACATGTGGGAACCCTAGACACCCCTATTCACACATTCAATAGGTAAATATATTTTTATTTGGTTGATCAATAATATGAAGGGATAAAATTAAATCAAGGACTCCAAAAATACCTTAAACTTTGCAAATAGACCTTAAATTTTGATAAATAGGTCTTTGAAGGCATTGTAAGACTAATTCATGGTTTCTTTCCCATGAGGTTCATAATGAGGTCTATTATTTTTAAAAGAGGACTCCTTCATATGAATATAACACTTATTCATACTCCATAGTGTTCTAATGAGCCTCAATAGCCATCACAATAGAACACTCTATTCTCACTTGTAATAAAGTTCAAATATGTAAGAAGTCCCATTTGAAGGAAAGATATTGAATAATTTTAAGGATCATGTGATCATCATTATTTTAATGAGGCAAGAAGACCTTAATGACCTAATGAAACTATTTTTTAACCTCAAACCAATGTTCTTTTCTAGATATGTGCATTGAAGGTCCTTACTCATCAAGGAAACATTGTTTGTAATCTATAACTTATGATAACCTGGAGGTTCCTTTATCCCATAGACTCACACATGTGAACTTGGGGTGGATAGTGAAATGGTAATAAATTTTGGAATTTTATAAGACACATAATCACTATTTTCTTTATCTAAATTATAAACACACTAAAACCATTTCAATCTTGACCCTATGTGGATGTAGAAGACTAATTTAACTACATCAGGTTATTAACCATTATTCATAAATGACGGTCCATCATTATAAAAAATAATTCCAAGGATCATAAGGCCATTATACCCCCTTATTATAACCAATATATTAGAACACCATCTTCTCTCTCTTATTCATATTGAATAAGAACTTGAGAGGCCATCCAAGGCTACCAAGGAGGATGATAGAAAGGAGGGGTTGGTTTTTGACATTTATTGAATTTAAATTATTATATTATCTTACATAATGTCTAAAATTAGTTGCCTCTATATATACCAAACATTTCCTAACCATGACTATAATGTATGGATCTGTACTTGCTTGAAAACACCTATAAAACACTATTTTACTACATTTTATTATATTTTTAGATCTTAAAACCTTATTGATGGGTAGGAGGATGGAAATGAGGGGTCAATAAACATTTAAAAACATTAATTATGGTTTGGTAATTTTAAAATCCATTCTTTCCCATGTGTGGACCCATTTAATGGAAAATAACAACATTTGACTTATGAAAATACACCCCTTTGTATATGAAACCATTGTATCATGGAATTATGGTGATCATGGGGACCTTTGATGGCATAATAAATAGGATTAGTGATGTTTTTGGGTCAAAATAACATCATTATATGGTTAAAAAAACCCATTATAAAGGTAATACATATGGTCTCAAGTGAATGTTCAAATAGAGGCTACCTCAATACCTATTAAAAGACCTTAAAACATGTTAAAGACCTAAACAAGGTTACCACGCATTCCTTATAACATATTTAACCCTCTAATATTTCCATACCTTATATTCTCTTAAAATAATTAGATGGATTCATGAAATATCATGAGTTAAAACACTGGGTCATCTTCAATATGAGTAAGTTTAGACCATTAGCACCACTCCAAGGCCTGTTATAAACTACCACACATAACTAACACAAAGAGAGAACTAGCCACAATCTTAGATAGGGTGAAAAAATATAACCACCTTGACACTCCTTAATATATAACATCATTTAAAACTTCTTATTTGACTTGATGACTAATGATCTCCTTTTAAGTTGCCTTGACACTTCAAGAAACACAATAGAGTGACCAAGGTGAGTTTAAGCACTCCCAACATAATTTGACTCATTTCTAATCCCAATGGAATAAATAAGTCAACATTATTGGTGACTCTAAAGGCTTAACCTACCTAATGGTCAAGAGGACCAAGGATATCTTGTATATCATTCATGCCTAGATGAAGACTCTTTGACTAAACTAACACCTCATGACTAATATTTTATAGACCTTGAGGATTGTAACAAATTCTATAAGACACAAAAGAAGAAACAAATGAACACAAGAAGTAAACACAAAAATAAATCAATAAGAACATAATAATATAAACGATTAATAAATCATGTGCCATATCACTTAGAATAAGGAATCCTAAAATACTATATACAAGATAATTTTGTGTCTTTGAGTAATATTATTAAGGAACACCCCATTGACATGGATAGGGATTTCCTCACCATTAATATTTTATAATTGGAAGTTTTTTTTAATCTTTTTAGATGGTAATAATATATGGTCCACTCCAAAAACTAACAAACTTTAAGTGCTTACTTAGTTTAACATGGTATTTATCCTATTTGAGTACAATATCACCTTGTTAGATGGTTTTTGAATAAGCTCTCTTGTCAAATTACCTCTTTAATTAATATCGATGAGACCACATATCATGCATAACATCATCTCTTATCCTTCCATATCCCTTAAGTCATTTATCCTTACCTCCATTATATCACTCTCCATGAGTTCAAGTTAGTGTGTAATTTCCAAGCTAGTATTTCAAGTGATATAGGTAGATTTTCCTCTTTTCCATTGATAAAATATATGGTGAATGACCATTATACCTATTGGTAGTGATCATATCTACCCATAAGGTTATCCTTAACTTGGTATGCTATTCCCTTTGGTTATCATCCATAGTTCTCCTTATGATCCTATTAAATTATTGTTTGTGGAATAGGCAAGTACATTACACTATGAATAGTAATTAGAGGAAAAAATAAGATAAATGTCATGTTAAAGAGCCTATTATCTCACACTTTCACTACTACAATTTAGTGCATTATCTGATATGATGGTGGAAGGGACCCTAATCTAGTCACTAAATTATCATAGAACTTCAAAAGTGAGTTCTTATTTGCCTCTTTAAGTACAACTACCTCCACTTACCTATTAAAGTAGTATATAGCAATCAAGACCCACTTATGCCCTGCACTAGATGGAGGGTTAATCATACCTACAAATTCTAGGTTCCACTACATGAAGGGTTACTTTATGTGAATATGATTGAGGGATAAGGTAGCTAATATTTGATTTCTTATGAAAATAACACATTTTTGGCACCTCCTAAATAAAGCATGAGAGTCCTTGAGTAAAATTAAACAAAAATAGCCTGATCTTATGATCCTTGCTGCTATGGTCTTGGATACAAAGTGTCTTCTTGTAGTCCCATCATGAAACTAGTCAAGACTTATCAATTTATCTAGTTTCTACACACCTCAAGAACATTCCATTAAGATATTTTTTGAAAATTTCCTAATCAATCAAGACATAAAGAATGGATTACAATTTGAATTAACTCTTTATCTTTTTTATGCCTATAGGACATTCTCCCATTTGAAGGAATCTCACCATGTCTTGAGTTTAGTTAGAAGGAGATGTAGGTGTAACTACTTATTGATCACTTTGCATTGAGAAAACCACTTCTTTGTCCTCCTTCACTTTTTTATTCAAGTGTTTACATAGTACCCTACCCCTTGCCAACTTGGTGAACTTCACTTCTATGTCATATTTCATGCATTTGGTCACCCAACTAGCTCTCTTTTCATTCAAGTTCTTATTAAGGATAGTCCTTAATGCTAGGGTGAACCACCATGACATAAATTTGTTATTAGATACCATGTTCTTGAATATTTTAAGGCCTATCATAATTGAAATTACATGTTTTTCCAAAAAATTATATCTCCCTTCATATCCCTCCAATGTTTGGGTAAAGAAGGTTGTGGGCTATTTAAGACATTCACTATTTTACTACATAAGGATGGCAAAAATAGTCAGTTAGTTGAGAGTGCATACAAGAATAAGTCCCTTGACAAAGAATGATTGAGGGTGGTGAGAAATTGGTTAATGTCTTGTTTTATGGATTCAAATATTTTTTCCCCTTCCTTAGTCCATAAAAACTACTTATGTTTCTTGAGAATGAGGGTTAGAGGCCTTACATATTCTTCAAACCTAGGGATAAACCTCCTGATGAAATTGATTTTGCCTAGAAAACTCCAAAATCCTTTATTATGTTTGGGTAGTGATAGAGTAAGGATTTCACTTATCCTCTCAGGGTCTATAGAGAGGCCTTTTTTAAACATAACATGTCCTATAAGTCTACCTTCGTGGATTGAAAAAATACACTTTTTGGGATTGAAGGAGACCCCATACTTCCTACACTTATCAAATATTAGCCTCAAGTGTGTCAAGTGATCTTTGGGGTATTTAGAGAAGACTATGATGTCATCAAGGTATATGAACACCATCTCATTGATGAGTCCTTATAAGGTTACATCCATTTCCCTTTGGAAGATGTCCCCTACATTGGAAAGTCCAAAGGGCATCTTCTTATAAGCATAAGTTCCCAATTTTATTGTGAAGGCAATCTTGTGTTGTTATTCCTTCACTAAAAATTTATTTTACCATGATTATCCATCAAGCAAGGATAAATTTTGTAAACCTATAGCCTTTTGGAGCATTTGATCCATGGATGGTAGGGGTAGTGATCTCTTAGTGACAGCTTGTTGAGATCCCTAAAATCTACACATAACCTTATCTCCCCATTATTTTTCTTTATAGGCACAAGATTATCCACCCATGAAGAGTGTTTATGGGAAATATTATGTTGGATTTAATGATCTTAGTCAATTATTTATTCATAAGGATCTCAATATTAGGGTTGACTAGTCTTTGTTTTTGTCTCATATGCTTATCACTTGCCTCCAAATCTATGGTATGATGGGGAAAATGAAGGTTAAAACTTTTCAAGTAACTTTACTCCCAATAAAATATGTCTAAATATTATTGGAATAACTATATGAAGGTTGATTTCTCCTCTTTTATGTTCAATTTACCTATTTTGAGTAGTCTATCTTTAAAAATAATGACTTTCTCATAGTGTTCCTCCTTTATGGACATACTAACTTTATCTTTCCTTAAATTTTAATATTCATTAAATATAATTTCCAAGGTTACTAATCCCTTAGGTAACTTTTTTATCCTCAATTGGACAATTTGATCATCATACTACTATTACAATCTACCTTGGTTTCTTAAGTGGAATTTTCCCTCCTATTACAAGAAACATTATATCTTATTGTTATTTTCAAATACCTACTAGTTAATCTCATTATCATTAACTAAAGGTCTACATACTATCTTTATTTGAGACTACTATTTAATATCCTTGACCCCACTTAGAATATCATATTGTGATCCTATGGCTACCAACTGGTCTACATGTTGATTGGACTCTCTTTGGATTGAGCATATGTCAAAAGCTTAAAATTCTTCTGAGAGGTCCCAAACCCTATGATTGTATGCCTTAAAGAGTGGATTATTGACTGCATTCTACCCTCTCACCTAATGCACTACTAAGTCACTGTCTCCCATGGATTGTAAGAGCTTGATGCCTCTCTTTCTTGCCCATTATAGCCCATGGATGAGGGCCTCATAATTTATTGTGTTGAATGTTTAGTTTCATTAAAACCTTAGGGAAAAAAAATATCTTTGTTTGGAAAGAGAGACAAGCATGACACCTACCTTAATTGCATTTTTGGACCTAAACCCACCAAAGAACAAACTCCACACTCTATCATGGTCTTGGCTTGGGCTAGTGAGAACTAGTATGACATCCCCTTCCTCATGGATAAAATATAACCCCAAACTTACCTATTCAATGCTCATGTATGGATCACATCCATGGTTATATTCCCCCCATTCATATATAAACAAATCTAATATACCTTTAATTAGTTCAATTTGATCCTAATCATTAGACTGTTCATATTCATCTATAATAGTGTAATTAACATTAGACAAATTAGGCATGTAGGGATTTAAATGGAACCTAGAGATAGGATCAGACCTTATGGTGATCTTTGTTCCATATCTGGTCCTAAAGACCATATAAGACCAGTCAAAAGAGAGATAGACCCCTATCTTGGTAGTGAAATCCCTAGACAAACATAAGGCAAAGTAAGTAGGGAGGTTAACTACCACCTCATCTTGGGATATAATACAATTAGGATAAACAACCAAGATAATTTTTACATCCTTAAATCCACCAAAAGTATTAGTATGGGACCCATATTTTTGTAATACCCCTTTAGCATTAGGTTCATACTTTAGCCCCAACTTATCTACTATAGACTTAGGCATGATAAAAGTACTAGCCCTATTATTTATCATACATATGTGTAAGTGGTAATCACCTAGAATTAATGAGAGATAGAAAGGAGGGGTCTTGTTCACCTTGGGTTCTTGAGACTCATTAGGTTGATTGGTATTGGCTAAGACTACAACCACCTATTTTTCCTACTTGTCCAAGATGTGGAGTTTAGATAGTTCTTCTTGGAGGAGATCCTTTTATCCCAAAATTATCAAGGTGTCCCATATTTATATTAGGGCATGGGCCTTCTTAATCTAGTCTAAAATACTAATGTGAGAGATATTATCCTTTGACTTAAATTTATGATCAAGAGTACCACTTGGGACTTGGGTGAATTATGGTATGAATGGACCTTTATAATTATATCATTTCCCATCTTGAAATTTCTAATTTGGTGGAGTCTTAGGGGTTGTACTTTGTCTAGTATCCTCTTGATATGGTTTAGATGATGGAGGTGTTGTTTTTCCATTTTTTAAATCATCACCAACTACCATTCATCTATCCCTTATATGGGATGCAATAAGATTATCTACCTTGGTTGCACTCCCAAGCTGATTGGCTACACATTGCTCAAAAGAATGTTCTCCTTCTTGGAAGTTAAAAAAAGTGGTCTTAGATTGTGATTTTATCACATTCATTCCTTTTTGATTTTACATCTCAAATTGAGTCATGAAGGGAGTGTCTTCATGTTGCATAAAAGGACCTTCTTTGTGTTGTGTAGGAGGTTGACTTTCATGTATTGAAGGATCTTGATTCTATTACATGAAAGAGGCTTGGCAAGCATATCCACTTTGATTGATTAACATCTCATGTGACTTCCCCCATTTATTAATTCATTTACCTTCTTGAGCATAGTCTTTTTGAGTTAAAATTGGTACTCTATAAGTTCTATCAAAATTGGGGTTAAAGATGTTAGAGGGCCTTGCTTGAATGATGTGCCCTTGAACTTATAGATTAGACTTATATAAAGGCCTATGAAACTAATAGGTATGGTATGGGGATATACAGGGTGATTTTAAAGGTCTATGAGGTGGAATTTTCTACCTCTCTAAGGCCACTATTTTTTTTCTTTGCACCTTGAACATCCCTTCAATCTTACCCAATCT
Organism: Torreya grandis; assembly: GCA_037957365.1. NCBI lineage: Eukaryota > Viridiplantae > Streptophyta > Pinopsida > Cupressales > Taxaceae > Torreya > Torreya grandis. Next base: position 1,703,603 of record JARHVA010000785.1, on the reverse strand, counting down.
ATTTTCCTAATTAACATCTACCTAATCATGATTAGTTGGTGTTGGAAGGGAGAAATGGTAGGCACATGGGGTTGTATATTTTGGAATAAAGTAATGAGGGGTCTTGGGGTAAGCTTGTCTATTTGTATTGGATAATTTTATTACCTTATTACCACATCATAAGCATCTGATAGTGTATTCTCTCCCATGGAATATATCATGACTACCACATCAGAATTAAGGTCTCTTAGGTAGTAAAATAAGGCATAATTTGGGGTGGGATTGACCTCCTTTTGGATCCTATCCCAAGTTTTTTGAAACTTCTAATTGAAATATACCATAAACTCTTAGGGATCTCTTATGATTGTGGTGAGTTATTCTACTAGATACAAATGGTCACTCTTATCCTTAAAATGTTTGCAAAGGTGTTCCCAAAATTCATCACAAGTATTGATAGAAGTAGATGTTAAACCCATTTACCATTGAAGTGCCTTACCCCTCAAGGAAGTAGCCAATAACCTCAATGTCATATTTTATTGAGTCACATTATGAATTAAGTAGAGGTTGGATATGTCTACAATCTATTCAACAAGAGTGGTAGAGTTTTCCCTTATGAAATATGGGAGGCTCTTAAGTAGAGAAGTAGGTATATCATAAAACTGGTATAGATTTTTGGGGTTACCACCATTAATGGGCACAAAATCTTGATGTCTAGGCCTAGCCATTAGAGATTTAGGGTTTCTAGTAGTCTTATATTTAGAATTATTAGGAGAATTAGGGGGTGTAGGATTAGGATTATACCTATGGTACTTATTTCTCCTAGAAAATTCTAGAAATAACTCAACAAACTCAACTTCCTTACCTTTAGATGAAGACCTTATGACCTCTTTTATAATGAAACTTGACTACAAATCTATCACTAGAGTACTTGAAGCTCTTTGATATTATATAATACTATAAGTGTATGTTCCATCACACTTGAATAATTGTCCCACCAGGTGTGCCATAACTGCTAACTCACCAAACTAAACCCTTAGGAGAGATTATTTAGACCAATCCATGTTTGGGGTAACATGGGATTAGTATAAAGGTTATGGATGACTTGTGGATGGATTAAACCTCTAGTTTAGGGTGATAGTTCCCCTATTGCATCAATTAAACTCAAAAAATTAATATTATTAAAGTTTTGGGCTAAAAATGGAGAGATAAATATGAATGAAAACCTAATCTAAAGGGAGGTAATTCACCATAATGTCTTATTCACTCTAATCGATCCTTAATCAACACTTTATGAACCAAGCAAGAATTAGTGACTAAAACAAGATTTTTAAGTGGTTCTTAGGCATTATTAATTCATATGAATGCTATTTATATTTTTTAAACTTAAAGGTGATGAATGAGAGGTCTATTTTAAGGCAATATCAACCAAGTTACACTATAAAACATAGTCACCAACACTTAACACATCACATGACCTACATAGAATAACATCTTAGCAACTAGGTGAGGATAAGGACCTAAAAAAAGAATGAAAATTCACCACTTCTAAAAATAAACAATAAAATAACATACCAAGCCATTAAATAATATAAAATAATACTTATTTATTGATTCAAAAAGTTTGCAAGATACAATTTGGGTAGAGTTTCATCATACCCAGTTGAGGATCAATATGATGGCCTTAGATCCTCAATTTATAGAAAATGAACAAGAGGGAGAAGATAATGAGGTGTGAAAAAGTATGAATATGTCATGAATGACCATAATTCATTAAATTATCAGTTACAACCAACCTCTACAATTCTCCCATGTGTTGCCTTGGTGATGAGTGGTTTTCAATGAGCTCTTTAAGGCATTGAATGTCTATTTTTAGCTAATATTAACCCCATTTATAGGAATATAAAACCAACATAGTCAATAAAATTTTATTTTGAAAATTAAAAAGGCACCAAAGTGGTTTAATTAGGCCTCCATGAAGCATTTAGTAGTCTACCCCCTTCTTGCATGCCAATAAGGCATCCTCCATGATGGATAGGAATTATGCCTTATAACTTACATGAGGTAGTTAAAAATGTTTTATGAAAATGAATTTATTCCCTTAATATTCCTATATTCCAATAGTATCCTCCTTTAGTTGACCAAGTAGGCCTATTAGGCAATTGGGACTAGTCTCTTAGTATTAGCTACTTGGATGACCATGGGGATTGAATAGATCCTTCAAGATGGATAAGTGATCATGTTTTAGGTTTGGTACATCATATTACACCATTATATGTGACTTAAAAACATTTAATACTTTAAACTTATCTCATTTAGGTGACTAGGTCACCCCCTACTAGCACATATAGATTAGCCTTTTAGTACAAACTTATATAATATTATATAGAGAGGTTTTTAAGTAGATTATGATTTGAAAGGGTGAAATATAACTAAAAATACCATATTATATGATATATAACTAATCATATAAATATGTACCTTCAAATTATCATTAAACATCACAAAAATAGTGTCTCTAATGCATTTATAAAATTATCCATACAAACTGTTACCATGGATGGGACCTCCTCAAAGTGCACTATCATCTTCAAGTGTATCCAAATAATTTGGATGAAAATTATTCAATATTTTATCCATTACGTATTTATTAGGGTTTTATGAAGGTTTAGGGGGGTTTGGGTTCTTAGGAATGGTTCATAAATGTTAGGCCCCTAACCTATGAACTAATGACACTAGTTTCTTTTATGCAAGGCCCCTAAACTCTCCCTAAGTGATTATAAACCCATAAAAATATTATTTATAGTTATAAGATCATAAATTTTCTCCTTGAGTAATAATTTTTCATAATATTCACTCTTGAGGGAATTTAGGCCAAGTGACCAATTCGGATTTTTTTTTATAAACCATTATTGCTTACACATTTGAAACTCCTTGAAATAAATCTCCATGATTGTATAAGGTATTATATAACTCCCCTTTTTCCTTAATTTTAGTCTTGAAATAGTCATGTCTTAAGAAGGGTATTATACCATCAGACCTCAAGGTAGAGTTCCTAAGTTGTTCTTTCAAAATGGAATGGTGAGGATACTTGGCCACCTCTAAGAGAATGAAACATACCTCTTAGATCTATAGGATCATATTTATTAACTTGAGTAAGCCCTTGATTCTATTTTTTGCACACATAGTTAGTTAATTAGACACTTAGGCATGCCTATAGGTGTCTATTAGAGGTGGATACCTTTGTAATTGATCATTATGCTACTCTTTGAGACTTATTGATCCCTCTCCCTCTTCATAAACATGTATAATGTGAAGATCTCTTCCAATTTCTTCCATATAAGCTTAGAGAAACACTTTTTAGGTTGGATTCATACACTATATACCTTGCACATGCTAATAAAAAGACCATTTGGGTGCCCATGTGACTTTTGGATACCATAAAGACTGTTTCAAGGCTCAATACCTCATTTAAAATAATTTGAGGGTGTAATTTCTTCATCAGGTCTTTATTAAGGTGTAGAGAGGGTTTTGGTGGCCTACCATATTAATGATGGTTCATAGATTATAAGCCTAAAAACCAAGACTTTTTTCCATGGATTTTTATCCCATATACCCCATCAAAACTCTTATATAGATCCTAGTCCCATGAAGATTATACTATGAGTATTGATTGAATGTTGGCAACCTTTGAGTTCACTACTAAGCATTATGTGTGAGCTATAATGTTAGGGATTATTCATAGATTTGATCTCCTAACTGAAACTCTTTCCTCCATGTATAATGATTGCATGGGGTTCCCAACTCCCCCTAATAGCATTGGTCTTGAGTCATCTTTTCATGTGAGATATGAGGGTTTGAGTTGGTAGCTTGATAAGGAATATTAGGGTAGTAGAGATCAAAAGGGGTAGTGAGACCAAATCTAACACTTTTTTTCCTTCCTCTACCTAGAAGTTCTTTAGGACCTATATCATTCCTATACACCTCTTCATGACCTTAGGTCTACCATGGGGTTTGAGTCAATCACTAGGATGGAAATGGGGTCTTGAGGATCCAAGGAGGGATTTAGGTCTTATAGGATTAGATTGAGTTCTAAGACATTGAATCACCTATAGATGTATATATTTCTTTAATATTACTATGGAACCCTTATCTATCTAATTTCCACCCTTTGTACTTAACCTCATCTACCTAGACCACCACACACACACACACACACAGAGGCCTACCATGACCATCACTATCATGCCCAATCTGATTATTTGAATCAATTAATGATAGAGATGTAGGAAGGACATGTATCTTATAGTATTCACTATTAGAAGAATTGGGGAGTTCCTATAGTGTGTATTCAGGTTCTAATCACATTCTTTGAACTGAGTTTCCCCCTAAATCTTGCTATCAAAATCCCCCTACAATCATGTACTGAAGTTTGTGTGTCATGAGTGTCCAACTTAAACAAGGTAGTTTTTTGGGTTGATCATACCCTTAGGAACCATAAGGAATATTAATGTCATAATTAGATTAGGATTACACTTACATGTCATGTTGATATTACCATTGACATCATCTTGACACCTAACTAGTTGAGTAGACTTACATCTTTGTATATGTCTAATTCAACTTGTTTATGTTATCTATTCGAGTTTATTTATCCTTCAACAACATGGATTTTATGCTTTGAATCTTTGTCTAAGCCCTCTCCTTCCATGTGCCTATAACATTTCATGTTTAATGTTAGGGTAGACTGCTTGTAGTCTTGTTAGTAATGGTTTAGATGTTTGATTATTAAGGGGTTTCTTACATAGGCCCATGAATAAGAGGGGTCTTCCATACTATGTTTAAGACCTAGTTAGACTTTTTTAAATATCAATGCTTATCCTCAAGGTTGTCATATTTGTAACACATAGCCTATCCTTTGATTATATAGGTTCAATAGTATGGTGGTTAAGGAGAACCCTTTGGAGATTGGGATTGAATTGGTCTTCTGAACCTGATCATAACTTTTAAAAATTATACACACTTAAATAGACCCTCTTCTCATAGTTACATTGACCATTGATAGTATTATGGAGCATTTAACCTTGTTTACATGTCTTAGGCTTGGGAAGAAAGGTTTAAACAAGTAGGTAATGGTTATAGGATCCTACAGAGTTTTAAACTTGGAAATCATAGCTTATTATGGGGTAAATCTACTTGATGAGATCATTACACATCAGAGGTTCCTTTGAGAGGTTATATATGGGCTATTGATTCATGTTTAAGTTGACCTATGGGGACCCTAAACACCCATATTTACAAAATAAATAGGGAAGTACATTTGGAGTTGGTTGATTAGGTATATGAAGGGAGAAAATGAAAATTAAGACTCCATAAATACCTTAAACTCTAATAATGACCCTTAACTTATGATAAGCAAGTTTATGAAGGCATTAGAAGACTATTTCATGGTTTCTTTCTGATGAGGGCCATAATAAGGTATATTATTTCTTTAAATAAGGACTCCTCTACATGAATAAAACACATATTCATACTTTATATTATTCTAATGACCCCTAATAGACATCACCATGGAACACTTTGTTCTCATTTGTAATGAAGTTCAAATATGTAGGTAGTCCCATTTGAAGACAAGATTTTGAATAATTTGAAGTCTCATTTGATCATCATTGTGTTAAGGAGGAAATAAGACCTTAATGATCTTCAGAATACATCATTCAACCTCAAACCACTACTCTTTTCTAGATATATGAATTAAAGGTCCTTCTTCATCGAGGAAACATTGTTATAGCCTATAGCTTATGATAACCTAGAGGTTTCTTGTTCCCTTAGACTCACAAATGTGAACAAGGGGTGGATAATGAAATTTAATTACCTTGAGTAATTTTATAAGACATATATAATCATCATTTTATTTAACCAAACTAAAAACACACTAAAACCATTTAAATATTGACCCTGTGTGGATGTAGAAGACCACTTTGAATACCTTAGGTTCTTAACCATTATTCGTAAAGCCATTTAAATCATTATAAACACTAATTACAATGATTAAAATGCCATTATACTCCCTTCCTCTATCCAATATCTTAGGGCACCATCTTTTCTCTCCTATATGTACTAAAAAGAACCTAAGAGTCTATCCAAGGCTTCTAAGGAAGACTATGGAAAGGAGGGATCAATTTTTTACCATTATTGACTTGAAACTCCTGATTTATCTCAAATGATGTCTAAAATAAGTACATTTTTCATATATATGACATTTCTTGACCATGATTGTACTATGCAGATATGTATTTACTTGAAAACACTTACAAAACACTTTTTTCTTGCATTTTCTTAAGTTTTCAAATCTTGAAACCTTATTGGTTGGTAGGAGGAGGAATGAGGGGTCAAAAAATATTTCAAAACATGAATTATGATTGGGTAATTTTAAAATACATTATTTCCCATGTGTCAGCCCCTTTAGTGTAAAATAAAGCATTTGGATTATGAAAAGACACCCCTTTTCATATGAAACCATTATATCATGGAATTATGGTGATCATGGGGAACTTTGAGGGTGTAATTTATATTCTTAGTTATTTTTGGTGTCAAAATAGCATCATTATATGGTCAAACACCCCTTTTGAATTTAATACATATGATCTCAAGTGAAATTTCAAATAGAGGCTACCTTAATACCTATTAAAAGATATTAGAACATGCTAAAGACCTAAAAAGGTTACCACATATTCTTTATAACATATTTAACCCTCTGATCTTTCCACACCTTAAAAACTCTCAACATACTTGGATGGATTCATGTTAGATCATGAGCTACAACATTGTGTCATCTTCTATATGAGTAAGTTTAGACCATTAGGACCACTCCAAGGCCTGTTATAAACTATGACACATAACTAATGCAAAGAGACTAGTAGACACAAGATCAAATAGGGTGAAAAAATATAACCACCATGACACTCCTTGACATAACACATCACTTGAAACTGTTGATTTGAATTGATGACTAGTGATCTCTTTTTGAACTACCTTGACACTTCAAGAAGCATAATAGGGTGACCAAGGTGAGTTTAGGTACTCATGGCATTGTTTGACTCCTTTCTAATCCCAAGGATTGAAATAAGTTAATAGAGACAAGATTTGTTGATTAAAGTTTAATCCCTAAGTGGTTAAAGTGGTGGAAAATGGGGCCAGGGAGATATGAGAAGAGCTAATGAGGTGAGTGTTAGAGAAGAAGAAGAGACTAGTAGGGGAGGAAAAATAGATCAAGTGGTGTATGCATTGTGTTCTAGTTTTGAACTAGATTTCAATTCTTTCTCAACCTTTTACGTGGGTCAAATTCATATTCTATGATGGAAGGATCTGATTCAGTAAGGGTTATAAGGGCTTAATATGATATTTATTTCATTATTGAATATATTGCAAAGATATCCCTATTCACTAGAGACACACACATACGTCAATTTACTCCTAAAATATATGAGTTGGTTGGAAAATATGGGGCCTTCTAAGGTGCTTACATTTGAGTCATGGCTAATGGGGGCACCAAAAAAGTTTCAAGTTGGGGAATGGAAGGGGAGGATAGAAATGAAGAAAGAAAAAAGCTAGGAATGGTGGAGGTCATGGATGTTTGGGAAAATATCATAGGAGTTGGAATTGGGAAAAAGGGTGGTGATACAAAGGGGAATATGAAATATTGAGTGAGGGGAAGAACTTATACTAGTGCCTATTGTGGATCCTACTTTGGGATCATTTATGGGTTATTATTGATGTCAAACCTTAGAGGTTGGGTAGCCTTAGGTTAAGGTGATTACTATGGATTTGCATGTACTTGGGTTATTTTACATTAAGTCACTTGAGTTTGACTTGGATAGGGCTAAGGTTTTTGAGTTTTTGGAGGTGGAGGAGGTAGAACCATGGTATGGAAAGTTGTTAATGATGGGGGAAAAGGTAGCAAGATCTCCTAAAGAATTATTCTAGAAATTAAGGAGGATTTGATGTGACATCCCTTGAAGATTGATATAACTTAAGGGGGTTTAGGAGGGCCCAAAGACTTGGACCTTGTTACCCTTATTCTTCTTATGAGCACCTCCTAGTCATCTATGAAATTTAGATATAACTCTTCATCATCTACCATTTGGTGGCCATAATTGAGGTTGAGAATAGTTGAGTAATTCTCCAAATGGGCTTGGATTATACCCTTCAGGTCCTACTCTCATGGCTTAACTCTACCCAATACCAAATATTCTTAGCCTACCACCATCTTTTATAAGGAAAAGAAAGATTGGTGAATGTGATGCTTGATGATGATTCAGAGAGGTAGACATGCCTTTTGTTGGAAAATAATGCAGTGTTCAAAAACACCTTACTTTAATTGATAAGTGATTTTTACCTATAAAAGATGATAGAGGACATGATATGGTAAGTATATAGATCTTTAAATATGTATACAAACTAGATGATTATATACTCTCAAAGATACTAGTAATCTCATGATATAACCATGTTTAAATTTACCACACCTCATAGATAGGGAACTTAGGAGTCATCCAATATCATATGAAGCAAGGGAACCTACTTTTTGTTAATGTGAAGGAAATTAGGGGTCCTGAATAATTGTTTTAGTATGATCATGAAAATCCAAGCCCCTTCTTAAAGGTGTGGATTGTGTATACATTGAATTCATATTTATTAACCCATTTAGCATATGGATTATCTACCTAGTCCTAGAAGATGTCTTGAATTTGGAAAGTGTCAGTCCAGGTCTTCACCATCTTTGAATCATACAAAAAAGTGGGGTTTGAGAGATTATAAAAATATTTGTAGTCTATTCCTGAGATGTTGGTAATCTATCACTAGGATCTAATTGAGTAAACCCAATCATGAATGTCATCCTATACCCACCTGGTAGTGAGTAACAACTTACCAAATACTTTAGCATAAGGGAGGACTTTAGTCTTAGTAACAACTCAATGAAGGCCACACTTTTGGTATGTTCATAAGTAATAGTCAAACTCAACTTCATCATCATCATTAATAATTAATTATTTAGGAACCATGTCGATAGACTTGAATACTTCATTATAGTACTTAAATTAAGTCAAACTATCTGATAATCAAGTATCCTTTTACTCAAGCTTATAATTTGGGTTAAAATATGAATTAGCATTATTATGGGATGATATTTGGTGAAAATATCTGGCCAATGATAAAATGGAAAAAAAGAGGTAGTAGCAAAAAGGAGGCCAAATTCGGTAGCTTAGAGATATAATGGCTAATAATCATTCTTTGAAACACTTTAAAAAAATTGGATTCACCCCATATATTAATGACATTTTGTAGATGATCCATCATGGATTCAAATTTGAGTGGGTGTTTCAATCCTCAACTTGATTTTCCAATCTAGAGTTAAATTTTTAGTATATGATTACAACTCATTTACCAGATCTAGTAAAGGTGATGTGACATTTTTAACTTATATAATCAAGGTCTAGTTCCCCACTTCATTAATGTTTAAATTAGGGTAAATTCATGGACACTCATCTTTAAAGTCTCCTAGGAGCTTAGAGTTCACACCATTTATCACATCTTTACTAGTATTCACATTAATGATTGAGACCCAAACACAACTCAACACTTCATCTATATATATTTTAGGAGATATGGGGTGTCAGTTGGTGACATGAGGCATCCTAAGATTAACCCCTAAAGTTATACATGTACTTCATTCTATTCATCCCAAGGCCTTTAGTGGGCCCAACTACTAAATTATTTGATTATGCCACATGTTGTATCATGATACATTAGGCTCTCCTAGATTATGACATCCTTGTCAGACTAGGAGACTGACTTTTATAATTATAATCCATGTGTCACTCCACTAAATTGGGCTATCATAGGTCCTAAAATCTTTTTTAAACTCAAATATTAAAATATTAGATAATGGAGAGAACTCCATTGGTCTAATTCAGGCACTATTAAACTTAAGAGAATGTGTCATCTCTTAATTCAATCAAGATCTCCCAAGTTCTGAAATCTCCATTAAGACTAGGAGATTGACCACTCTATCATTATTTGATGTGGCATTTACTATTTAGACTAGTATCTCCATGGATCTAACATCTTTTTTAGATCTCAAAGACTAGATATTTTATTTTTTTCATGGGGTGAGTGGCTAGAGAATTGATAGTGTCTAACCTAGGGCTGCATGGCACTTGTTAATTACATTAGGCTTTCTTGGGTTTTAACATATTTATCAAAATGGAAGACTAATAAGTCTAAAAATGACTATGTGGCACATTAAAATTACATTGATCGCTCCTAGGTTTCGACAACTTTTTTAGACTAGGAGACTGACAAGTTTGATAATGGTTGTATGACACTTTATTATTGTGAAACCTTTGACTATCCCTTATTTTAATATCCATAAGATACATAGTGATGAGACTTAAACACATGGAAGAACCTATGAAAAACATAGAAAATGACTAAGTGAAAGTGAAATGATGAATTATCAAGTTACTACTTACATGGATACTATCTAGGTTGTATAATGCCACATAAGACTCTAGGTTCGAATACATCAGGAATAGGACTAAGACTTTAGGAACCTATAAATAATGGAAAGCCTACAAAATTCACATGTTAAAAATTTAAGGTAAGAGTTCCCATCCTAATCATGGAATATAGATGGGATTTACCTTGGTCTCTTTCATAAACTAATGAGTCCTACTAGTTATATCCATTGGTTATTATCCACATCATTTACTTGGGGAGGAAAATAAATAAATAGGGTGACCTAGGATTTTAGAGACATGGCATAATATCAGCCAAATAGAATGCAAGAATGGGTCTAGAATTTTGGTTATGAGTTTTCAAAATAGGGGTCCCCCATTTCTTATGAGAAGGGAGCATGTTGAACACAACAAATGATGATTTTCATGGGGAAAGTGGTGACAATAACTTAGAATACAACTTCTTAATCCTTTTTTCCTACATAACACATGGACTAAGAAAGAGATCCTTAGACATATCAAAAAAAATGTGCTAAAGTCATGTGATAATAAGTGACACACTGAACCCTTTCCCTATATAAGACCATTAGTATGTGTAAGGAGTGATTTTTAAATTCACTTATCTAATCATGGACTTATTCAAGCAAGAAAGTTCAAAATAGGCATCAAATTTCCTTAGGGATGTTAATGATCTCATGGATTTGAATAGAATAACACAAGTATTACTTTGCTTCTATCTAGGCATTCATATCCCTAATAGAGATAATTTTATCGCTATTCAATGCCTTGCTTCCCTTCTAACTAGGCTAGAAATCATCTGATGGATATTTCCTAAATAACCCTTCTGAGGAAGACTCAAAATTTAAATTATACATGTTTTTCTAGGTTCCTTGTGAAGATATTTAGCAATCTTGGTCCATTAAGGGTTTGAGACTAAACCAAGGGTGATAGGATAGATAATAAGCTTTAAATATATAATTGACTTCTAATTAGATTGAATGGTCCCATTTTTTCAATCTTTTATATTAATTTCATCTTAGTGGCCTTTATTGGGGTGTAAGATATTATAAAATCCACTTACTTTAGTGAGAATTATTGGACCTTAAGTTCTAAAATGTAAATGACTCACTCACCATATATGTTTTATCAAGATTGAAATGAAACCTTACCTCTCTATAATTTGACACTACTTTTTGGCCTTTGTTCATAGCTCATAGTGGTTACCAACTTCACTTTTTTGTAGAGACCTCATTTTCTCAACTTTAACTAGGGGTCTGATTTGGGGCACATGAACACTATAAGGAAAAAACCAAACAAATGAAATAAAGGAATAAGGAAATGAAACACATAATAATAATAAAAACACACAACTAAAACAAACTAACCTATTATATACATTGCTGCCACCCATTGAGGCTATTATAAAATTACACTAGATGTAGCAGTCAAGTAGTATTTTAGGAACTATTCATTTATTGAGAGTGGTAGGTCATTTCCTTATAGGTGCTTAAGGTGAAAGGAATTCTAGCCTAATATTTATGCTATTTTATAGGGTCCAATATAGAGAGAATCAAACATTGAGTTTTAGCCTTTATTTTCATAGGATTTATCCCACATTAATACCAGATCAAAGATCCTAAAAGTCTTTATTTTATCCCTATTTTCAAACCATCATTTGATAGTAACCTAATATTTTTTAAAGCTTAATAGAGCTTCATCCTAGTCTTCCTCTAACTAAATTATATATAAGAGATAGTTCTTCACTTTATCATCTAGTTCCCCAAACTATTACATTAATTTATTTGTCAATAGTCTGAATGTGGTCAACATAATTAGATCTAATCCATAGATTAAAAGGAAATGAGATCTCTTGATGGTCTATTTATACCTAGTTTAATCAGCCCATAAAATAAATTTTAGTAATGAGTGCTAATCTTAGGGCTTCTCTCCTACATATTTTTTGGTCATGTTTATTAGATTCTTATTGGTGTATTTTTACAATCTATTTCATTTAGGATAGTGTTTGGATGATAACCTTAGCATGATACCAGTTTCATAAGCCCACTGTGTGAATTCCATAGACTTTAATGTAGAATTATTATCACATACCAAATAAGAGAACCCAAATTGGGTGATTATAACATTCACCATGAATTTGATGACCTCATTCATAGTGATTATTTTCATAACAACTACATCAAACCACTTTGTGTAATAATTTGTGGCCATGAGACAAAATTGTGGCCATTAAATGAGTTAGGATTAATAAACCCAATGAAATATAGTCCCCATTGGGAAAATGGTATCAATTCCACCACAGGTTGAAGTGAAATTATAGTGTGGATCTCCCTCTTGTCAAAGGTCTAAGATTAATGTCAACCACAAACATGATCATGAACATATTTAAAAAGAGTAGGCCAGTAGCCTACTCAAAGGATCTTGTGTGCCATGGCATTTGTATTAGGGTGACTAGTTCCTAATTTTTCATGGAACTTGCCATCACTTCCTTGACTTCATCTAAGGAAAAATATCTGAGGTATATTCCCTCATGATTTTTTTCTAAAGATAATTCCCTTCTACAACATATACCATAAAATTTTCAATTATAGAGTTATCTTCTATGTATGGGAGGTTCCAGGTGATGCATCCCTATAGAGTAAGGTATTCACAATTAGAGCATACTAATTTGGTTGTATCTTGAACTCTTGTCTATTTGGTATACAATTATTCTCAAGTTTATCTCAATTACCAATTGGGTAATGCCATATCCTTAGATGAGCTTGGCTAATTTAATCTCAAAGTCATACTCCTGTAACTTCACCATCCATCAGCCTCTACATTCACCCAACTCACTATGCCCCAACATTTACTTTATGTTCAATTCTATGTTGAGTTGTGGAGCTAAAAGCTTCACCAAATGAGTAAATTGTAGGTTGCTAGAGTTACACAGTCACTAGCATCAGTCAAGAGCAACCAACATCTGTCAGGGGTCGATTGGGATCTGCCAGTGTTGGTTATGGATCGATTGACGTCAGTCATGTGCAGACAGGTAGGGACCAACATCGGTTACCTGTGCGTCTAGAAAGTCTATTTTCGTGGATGAACAGATTGTTTGCATGATTAGATTAACTGTTGGTATTGAGTCTGCATTTTTATTTTTGGTAGGACTAATTTGAACCCTTGATTAAGAGGTATATCTAATGGTGGAGAATGCATGCTCATGTTTCCTAATATTATATAATAGGATTATATCTTCATAGCTTATTGAAAAGTATAAGATATTTATTGTATATGTGTATCAATCCAGGTTGTTGGAATTGATTGTAATTGAGAGAGAAAACTCTTGAGGGAAGAGATTTGTACATCTGAGAGGTGTGAGAAGAAAGTGTGATTTTCTTCATTATATTTCCTTCTGGAAGAGTTTAATACAAGTTTTCAGGGTGGTTTCTTGTATCTCTTATTCTTTTCTATTTTTGATTCTAGTTTCTTATTATTTTGGTTTAATTCTATGTTTAGTTGCTTACATAAAAGTAATCAAGTTTGTTGGTTAATCCCTAACAAGTGGTATCAGAGCTCAGGTTGACTAACAAGTGTTTTAGATCTGGTTAGTGTTTGTTGATTACAGGTCACTCACAGGGGTTTCTGTTTGAGTGGGAGAAGCAATGGCAGAAGAAAGTAAGTTAAGAATGGAGAAGTTTAATGGCAAGAACTATCAATTATGGAGGATGCAGATAGAAGATTATCTGTATCAAAAAGATATGTACTTACCATTGGGTGGGGTTGATAGAAATCCCACATATATGGAAGATGAAGAATGGAATGTTCTTGATAGAAAGGCTCTAGGATCCATAAGGTTGAGCTTGGCATCTTTTGTGATTTCCAACTTGTCACAGGCAAAGACAATGGTAGAGTTAATGGATACTTTAGAAAATTTATATGAAAAGCCTTCAGCTTCAAATAAGGTATATCTTATGAAGCACTTATTTAATTTGAAAATGCAGGAAGGTGGATCTGTATCTAATCATCTAAATGATTTCCATGGAATTGTAAATCAATTAAATTCAGTCAAAATAGTTTTTGATGATGAAATTAAAGCTCTATTAATCTTATGCTCTTTACCTAAAATTTGGCATAGCTTGGTAATGGAAGTTAGTAATACTGCATTTGCTTCAAATATTTTAAAAGTAGATGATATTGTTAGTGTAATCTTGAATGAATAAATTCGTAGGAAAAGCACAGAGGAAACATCAAGGAATGCTTTAAGTTTTGAAAGTAGGGGAAGGCAAAAAGAGAAGAGCAAGCAAGGGAGATCAAGGTCTAAGTCAAAGATGAGAGGTAGATCCAAATCCAGAAATGGCAGGAAGATAACTTGTTGGAATTGTGGAAAGATAGGGCATGCAAGGAAAGATTGCTGGTCAAAACCTAAAGAAGACAATCAGCATGAAGGTAAAGAAGAAGCAAGAGTTCCAGGTATTGTTGAATAAGATGCTCTTATATTCTCTTTGTATAATAATATAGAATCTTGGGTTTTAGATTCTGGTGCTTCTTTCCATGCAACCCCAAATAGAAAATATTTTAGTGACTATGTCCATGGAGATTTTGGAATAGTTTATTTAGGGGATGATGAGCCTTGTAAAATTGTTGGCAAAGGAAAAGTACAATTGAAAATGCAGAATGGCAACACATGGGTGTTGAGAGATGTCATGCATGTTCCCATCTTGAAGAGGAATCTGATTTCTATAGGAAAGTTGGGGGATGAGGGTTGCACAGTAACTCTCACAGCTGAATCTTGGAAGGTTTCCAAGGGTGCACTTGTATTGGCCAGAGGTAAGAGAGTAGGTAATCTCTATTTATGTAATTGTATTACTGATAATTCTCCTTCTATATTATCTACTTCAGATGTAGATGCAAAGTTGTGGCACCAGAGGCTTGGCCACATGAGTGAGAAGGGAATGACTATTCTTAATTCAAAAGGTAAGCTTTTAGATTTGAAAAGCATAGATCTAGATTTTTGTGAGCATTGTATTTTTGGGAAATAGAAGAGAGTGAGTTTTCTCAAGACTGGGTCAACAAAGAAGAAGCACAAGTTGGAGCTTGTTCACACAGACATGTGGGGACCAGCTCAAGTTGCTTCTATTAGAGGATCACAGTATTATGTTTCTTTCATTTATGATGCTATAAGAAAGGTATGGGTTTATTGCATAAGGAAGAAATCTGATGTTTTTGACACTTTTAAGATTTCGAAAGCTTTGGTTGAGAATGAAATAGGTATGATATTGAAGTGCCTTAGATCTGAAAATGGTGGTGAGTTCTATAGCTATAAGTTTAACTGGTATTGTTATATGAATGGAATATGCAGGCAAAGGATGGTTCCAAGGACACCTCAGCAAAATGGAGTTGCTGAAAGGATGAACTGAACAATATTGGAGCGTGCAAAGTATGAGATTGCATGTTGGTTTGCCCTTACAGTTTTGGGCAGAAGCTATAGATACTGTAGTTTACCTGATTAACAGAGGACCCTCTACAACTCTAGATGGTGGAATTCCAAAAGAGGCATGGACAGGTAAAAAGGTAGATCTTTCATTTCTCAGAGTTTTTGGTTTTGAAGCTTTTGTGCACATTGATAAGGAAAATAGAAAGATGCTGGATGCTAAGTCTATGAGGTGCACATTTATTGGTTATGGCTCTGGAGATTTCAGATTCTAGTTTTGGAATCTAGGAACTAACAAAATAATTAGGAGCTGTGATGTTGTTTTCAATGAAAAAGTGATGTATAGTGATCAGCTCAAGAAGCTGAAGAATTCTGAGCAGGGCCATGGAGATTTGGATGAGGTGATGATCCAAAATGAGCTCATGGGAAAGAATAATCACAGAAAGGAAAACACAAAGACCAACGTTGGTCAGGCAAGAATCAATGTCGGCAATACATGAACCAATGTCGGTCAGGAAGGAACCAATGTCAGTCATGTGGAACTGATGTCGATCAGTTACAGGCCTGGAGGTGACCAAAGTCAGTCACTTTCAGAGAATTTGGGTGGACAGCGTGTTGTGAATGAGTCTCAGATGCCCATTAAGAGGTCAGAAAGGGTAAGTAAACCTCCAATTCGATATTCCCCTTTATTATTCTATTTATTGCTTACTAATGGTGGAGAATCAAAGAGTTTTGATGAAGCAATATAGGTGGAATCTAGGAATCAGTGGGAGCTTGGCATGAATGAGGAAATTGATTTCTTGAAAGAGAACCAAACATGGGATTTGGTTGAGTTGCCAACGGGAAAGAGAACACTAAAAAATATATGGATCTACAGATTGAAGGAAGGAGAGAATGGATAGATGAGATATAAGGCCAGGTTGGTAGTGAAAGGATTTGCATAGAAACCAGGTATTGATTTTGGTGAAATTTTTTCTCCTATAGTAATAATGACTTCTATTCAAACTGTATTGTCTTTAGTTATTATTGAGGATTTGCATCTTGAGCAGCTTGATGTTAAGATAGTGTTTCTTCATGGATATTTGGATGAAGAAATATATATGGATCAGCCGAAAGGATTTGAGGTCAAAGGTAAGGAGAAACTTGTGTGCAGATTGAAGAAAAGCTTGTATGGTCTCAAGCAAGCTCCTAGACAATGGTATTTGAAATTTGACAGGTTTATGACTGAGCATGGCTTTGGTAGATGTCAATCTGACCATTGTGTTTATTTTAAGAGATTAGATAATGGTAGATATATTATCCTATTGATGTATGTAGATGATATGCTTGTTACAGGTTCACACATGCAAGATATATCTGAGCTTAAGGTGAAATTAGCTCACACATTTTCCATGAAGGATTTGGGAGTAGCAAAGAAAATACTTGGCATGAGTATTAAGAGAGATAGGAAAAATCATAGGTTGATTTGTCTCAAGAGGATTATGTGAACAAGGTGTTGAAATAGTTTAATATGTAGGATGCAAAACCGGTAAGCACGCCTATGGCTGGACACTTCAAGTTGAGTAAAGAATAGTGTCCTAATTCACATGATGAGGTAGAGTACATGAGGAAAGTTCCATATGCTTCCATAGTTTGGAGCTTAATGTATGCAATGGTATGTACTAGACCAGATATTGCCCAAGCAGTGGGAGTTTTCAGTAAGTATATGGCCAATCTAGGGAAGGAACACTAGAAAGTAGTTTAGTGGATTCTCAGATATCTGAGAGGGACCAGCAGTAGGCATTTATGCTATGGAGGGTCAAACACTTATCTACATGGATATGTAGATGCGGATATGGTAGGAGACTTAGATGGCAGGAGAAGCACCACAGAATATGTTTTCACTATTGGTGGAATGGTGGTTAGCTGGATTTCAAAGTTGTAGAAGGTTTTTGCCTTGTCTACTACAGAGGCAAAATACATTACAGTCACAGAGGCTAGTAAAGAGATGATATGAATGACACGGTTCATGGAAGAGCTAGGAAAGGAGAAAGGGAGTTGTAGATTATACAATGATATTCAGAGTGCAATTCATTTGGCTAAGAACTTAGCCTTTCATTCAAGAACCAAACATATATAGCTTAGGTACCACTTCATTAGATAGGTATTGGAGGATGGTAAGTTGAAGCTGAAAAAGACTCATACAGATAAGAACCCTGTAGATATGTTAACCAAGCTGATAACAAAGGAGAATTTGAATCTTCATTCAAATTTTGTTGGTCTTTAAGATTGAGCTTGAAGATGGAAAAGCTAGAAGATGTTGCTGTACAGGTACTGGTGTAGCTGTTTATCTCCAAGTGGGAGATTGTTGAGTTGTGGAGCTAAAAGCTTCACCAAATGAGTAAATTGTAGGTTGTTGCAGTTACATAGTCACCAGCATTGATCAGGAGTGACCAACATCAGTCAGGGGTTGACTGGGATCTGCCGACGTTGGTTATGGATCGGCCGACATCGATCATGTACAGATAGGTAGGGACCGACATCGGTTACCTGTGTCTAGAAAGTCTATTTTTGTGGATGAATAGATTGCTTGCATGATTAGATTAACTGTTGGTATTGAGTCTGTGTTTCTATTTCTGGCAAGACTGATTTGAACCCTTGATTAAGAGGTATATCTAATAGTGGATAATGCATGCTCATGTTTCCTAATATTATATAATATGATTAGATCTTCATAGTTTATTAAATAGTAAAATATATTTATTGTATATGTGTATCAATCCAGGTTGTTAGAATTGATTGTAATTGAGAGAAAAAACTCTTGAGGGAAAGAGATCTGTACATCTGAGAGGTGTGAGAAGAAAGTGTGATTTTCTTCATTGTATTTTCTTCTGGAAGAGTTTAATACAAGTTTTCAGGGTGGTTTCTTGTATCTCTTATTCTTTGTTGTTTCTGATTCTAGTTACTTATTATTCTAGTTTAATTCCGTGTTTAGTTGCTTACATAAAAGTAATCAAGTTTGTTGGTTGATCCCCAACATTCTAGGATGATAACATACACCTTATTCATAAGAATATAACACCTAAATTTATTCATTACTTTGACCAAGGCATAGGCATTTTTATCAAGAGTAGAATCTCTTTATTTTTCATCTTTGAGATTAATGTTCTGAAAGTGATGGGATGTTCTTCTCCATTCAATCTCTGGGTGATGTAAGTAACAATTGTATGTTCATAAGAAAAGGGGTAGATATATAAATCTTGGACATAGTCTGGGTTGATGAGGATTAAGGCTTGCATAATGGTGTCCTTGATTTCTTAGAAAGCCTTCTTTGATGTTGCATTCCATTTCACCTTTGCATCATGCTTTTATATAGAATTTAGGGGTTTTATAATTTCATCAAATCTAGAAATGAATTTACAAACAAAGTTGATTTTCCCAAAGAAGGATTTTAAATATTTATTGATGTTAGGTAGAGATAATTTAGAAATCACATCATCCCTTTCTAGATTAATAGAAATACCTTATTTTTCAATGATATGAACAATAAGCTTACCTTTAGTAACATCAAACACACTCTTTTTGGGATTCAGGGAAATACCATACCTTATATACCTTTCACATACTTACTCCAAGTGTTGTATGTGATCTGACCTGTACTTTAAAAACCAATAAAGTCATCTATATAAATTATTATATACTTGACAATTAATCCTTATAAACAAAGGTCCATGGCTCTTTTAAATATTTCCCTAGCATTAATTAACCTAAAATGCATTCACTTGTAGGCAAATGTGCCCCATTTAGTGGTGAATGCAATTTTGGCCTAGTATTATAAATTAACTAAGACCTAGTTATATCTTGAAAATCCATCCATAAAGGACATCATCTAGGATCCAGTCACCATTTGTATCACTTCATCAAGGGAAGGTAGTGGGTAATTGTATTTTTATGAAGCTCATTCAAATTCTAGAGGTCTATGCACAAACAGATTTCTCTATTTTTATTTCACATGGGAACCGAGTTGCCCACCTAGGGAGAATGATGAATTATGAAAATTATACCAGCAACAAGTAATTTATGGACCTTTTTGTGTATTAAGAGTTCTATAATCAGGTTATTTGATCTCTAACTCTATCTAAACATTATTTGTTTTATCTTGAGGAGGATAATATGATTGATCACTCTCAAGTAGAAGAATTTAAGGTCTCTATAGGCCTAGGTAATTACATATTTATATATTAGAAGTATTTTTTGTAACTACTATAGCTTGGATTCTATCTAATCAGGACCCACATTAACCATATATAAGGTTTTGGCCAAATCAAGGTTAAGGAGATGACATTTTTGGCTTTCTAGCTTAGGCATCATTGCTTAAAATGTGATGTATAAAATGTTAAGCAATCTCTTCAATGAAATCATCCCCTTTGGGATTTGATTCCCATGAATATTAAGGATCTTATCTTTGTCTAGTTCATTATCAGGGTTGTCCCCATTTACCTCATCAATGATTTACATTTCAAATATCCTCATGCTACTAAAGAATTAGATGATTTGTTAGTCAAATTCAAAGACTTTAAAGTTCATCATGTTATTAGGGACAGAGGGGCAAGGAAAATTTTACATAGATAAACCTTACAACATAGTGTCATCTAGGGGATTAATCTTGTATTTGAACATGTGAGTGACTAAATAACTTGGTTTTCTTCCCTAGGGATAGGGATGATGTTGAATGAACTAAACATTTTGATTAAGTCCCAAGATCAGTGTTTATACATTCTAAGGTATAATAGTTTGCACTAAAATTTACTCTTTATCTAGTTGACAACCAACTTAGAGTCACCAAATACTCTAAGTTCATTTTCCTTATATTTTAATGCAAACTATAATCTTATGATTAATATTTTTTACTCTACTAGATTTTTTGTGCATGAGAACTGCAACCTATATGATGTTAGGTAATTCTTCCACCAAGGATATATTAACAAATCACCAACCTCAATACCTTATTTATAATGATTCCAATATATATAGAGAGAGCATAGTCTTGGAATTTTTGGCTTGTTATTATTTGTATCTTTGGTTGGTTTCATACTTAACATATAGATTTTTAAGTTTGAGGATGCTAGGTTCACTTTTTCATCGATGGAATTGTACTCATTTATCATGTGATGCATGTGAGGCTCTCTATCTACCCTAATTTTACTATATATCCCTCTCCAAGTTAGACATTTATGCTATAATTTTGTGTCCATATACCCATTTAAGTTTTTAGACCAATCTCTACTAAGGAGCATGTCATATACCTCAAGAATATCTACCACTTGGATGTTTATAAAGTGTTTAATCTTAGGATATAATTCTAGTTTTATGTGGATATTCATAAGATCACCTACTACTCTAACCTTAGAATTTTCTATTTGAACCACTAACTTATCCAAATTGATAAGGACCAACCCTAACTTTTCATAGATGTCTACCAGCATTATGTTGGTTAAAGCTCCTGAGTTTACTAGGCAATTATGTAGGGTTTTATCTAAATAGTATAATGGTGAAAAGGAAGGGAGGCACCTCCATATTATTCTTGAGAATAAATAACTTGGTACATGCCACTTTATATATTACATGGGTGGGTTAAATTATCTTCTTAATTAAGGAATTTAGTATAAGATCATGTTTCTCTATGATCTGAGCAAGTTCATGGATCATAATATTAGAATTGATCTTCTTCATGTCTTCCACTATATTTTAGCCTCCTTTTATTTTAATATGTTGGGTTTCTATGGGATATTTAGGTTTTTGTGGTTTTAGAGGTAAAAATTCATTCCTAGCATTTTGGTTAGGTGAAGTCACACCATTATTTAATGGAGTCGATGTAGTTAAGGTTTTTTATGGTTTCCTATTCTTAAGATCATAGTTTCTCATTTTGAACTATTGAACTACTTACACTTAAATAATACCCTCTTCCATTTCATTTTATTCTTGGCCTAGTAATTTCATGGTTTCTAGTACAATGGTAATGTTAAGGGCATTACTCATGTCAAACAATTTTTGGTGATGGGGAACCACCTCATATTCTTCCATTTCCTTCCCATTACGAATCATTTTTGGTGATTGGAAACCACCTCATATTCTTCTGTTTCCTTTTGTAATATCTCAAAGGCACAACATAAATTTGTGAAGTCAAGTTACCGATGGGATATTATGTTATGCACTCAACACCAATTAGGCAAGGATATCTTAAAGATATTAATTTTTGGCATCCAATTAGGTGAGGGTTATAAGGGATTATGGGGATGGTTATAGTTATTGTTTGGTTTTTGATATTTAAAGTTTTTTTTATAACTCTTTGCATTGGAGTTACTCATTTGCCTTTGTATTCTAATGAAATCACTATTAAGTTTTTATACTATTCATTTAATGGCATCCAAGTCATTTTTTGTGGACTCGTAGGGTACATTCTAGGTATTTTTAGTTGCTATCAATGTTACTTAGTGTTTTAATTAAGAATATTTTTCATGATTCTTTGGGCTAAGAAAACCTAAGTGTTTTTTTAGTGTAAGATGAACCAGTAGGAGTTGATGTGTTACAGGGAATGGTTGAAGCATTGGGATGTTCTTATTAAAATTGGCCAAGAGGATAAATGTAGGAATTTATGGTAACACATTGGTAATTAGGACCATCACTTGACCTTGTAGGTTCAAATACTTGTCTACCTTGGTGGTTCCTACATAAGCCAAGGGTAGATCCACTATTACCATATCTATTTTCAAAATCATATCCATTCAAGGCTCTAAGGCATCCTTATACATTTCAAGTAGTAGTTGGGGGTTGAACTGGTAGAGCACAATAACCTGACTATTCATCTTTTTAAATCTATCATTTAAGATCTTGTAGGATCATTAGGATACCATTTAATATGGGTAAATTTCTATTACTAAAATGGTCCCAATTGGGGATCATATTCTTAGGGAGGTTGAGGAACTAGTCATATATTGAATCTATCAACACGAATGGAAAAGACCTAATGGCATGTCCTCATGTTCTACATTCAAGAGCCTTAAGGTAGTTTTAAATGAGGTCACATGTTATTTGATAGTTTTTCCTACACTAGTAGTGAAATGATTTAGATATCTCTTGGGGTTTCTAGGTAAGATAACTCCCAAGATGTTAATGGCTAAGCCATCCAACCAAGACATCTTAGCATGGTTTTTTGGGGATAGGTTAAGGTGAAAATTTAGTTGGGATCATGGTAGATATATGTCTATTAATCCTAGGTCTTATGTGGAATAGAAAGGGGAAAACCACCAACTGGTGATGACAGGATCTAGCTTTGGTGATAGGTGAAATAGTCTCTAGGATGCTTTACAAACAAGCAATAGTTAGTACATAATTAATAACAAGCATGATTTCAAATAAGTCAAAACTAAACACACAAATTCTTGGTGCCATCCATTTCATCTATTTCTATTGGGTGTGTTTAAATCACATAACAATGGAGAGAGCATAAAGGATGTGAACAAGATTAAATCAATAAATTCAAGGTTTAGTTCCTACTAAAAATTATCTATAAAATAAAAGAGACCCTCCTTCTATAACTATTTATTATTTTATGTTTTAAGTAGACAATGAAAAACAATCATAAAAGAGAGCAACAAGTTTGAAATCAAGGGTAATTCATAAATATTTTGAAAAGTTACCTTCTTCTAGTGGAAACTATTGTTCTATGTTTTAAGTAAGAAATAAACTGGGAGAAGCATAAAGGAGAGGGGAATAAGTTTACAATCAATGTTAAATCAAAAATATTTTGAAAATTTCCCTCCTTCTAGTGCCAGTTATTTTTAGGTCCAAGATCCTTATTTGAAAAATCTCATGAGATTTGTAATTTTCAAAGATAATAGTGGGGAACACTGATGGACTTCTATCTTTCATTTTAGGACTGATTTAAAATCAACCCAAGGCATGGCTATGTATATTTGGCTTCACAATGGATCCTATGTGGAATAATATCTAAGAGATACAATGTCACCACTAGAAGTTCAATATTGATAACTATGAATTAATTAGTAAATTATTTGAATCTATTATGGGTATTTAGGAACTTTTTTCCAACATTATCAAACAAAAGGGAAAGGATAGTTCAATTTGTAAAAAAAACACAAAAGGATAGAAGGGTAAGGTAGTAGAGAAAGTTTCTAGAACCAAGTTAAATTAGTGTTGTAACAATTGAGTTTATTACATCCACCAAATTTATGCCATTGTGTGTTGAGTCTCACTAAAGGCTTTAACTCCAATACTACACAATGGGAAGAGTATAAGAAAGCAGTTTAAGAATGCTTAACTTCCAAATCCCCACTATATATCAATACTATAATTCTATACTAAACACACATAAGTTTAAAGATAACTTGCAAGCTATCATATTAGTTATCATCATTATGGAGAAAACGAGAGGAATTCACTAATATTTTATGATATGCAAGAACATCATAATCATTATAATCATTAGAATAATTATCTAGGCACTAATATTCACTTCAAACTAAAATTAGAGATTATTTTATAAATAGAAAATATGTCAATTAAAAGGGTTGAAAATAAAATTTATTAATATATCT
Organism: Torreya grandis; assembly: GCA_037957365.1. Classification (NCBI taxonomy): domain Eukaryota; kingdom Viridiplantae; phylum Streptophyta; class Pinopsida; order Cupressales; family Taxaceae; genus Torreya; species Torreya grandis. The sequence continues at coordinate 1,679,079 of JARHVA010000785.1, read as the reverse complement.
AGTTCTATTTAAAAATATCAATCTTGGTCAACTATTTAAAATTCAAAAAGAGGTGAAGGAAATTAGAGGTAAAATTTTGGCTTGATTCCAACAACACTTTTAAGCTAAAAATTGTTGACCTTTCAATTACAACATAGTTACACTTTTTATAGATAAGGATGGGATTCACTCCCAAGTAACACAAAATTCCCATCCTGATACATGATGGCCATTCCTAGTGGTTGCAACTATATAATTTAAAAAATAGATAAAATCCCCTTAATCCCACCCCAAAAAGATCTACATGGACCATTCAACTGATATATGGAGGTACCTTGGAAGAGCCAACTCCCAATTACTTTGACTTCACCTCCCTAGCTTCTAGTGCGACTACCATGAGTTCAAACTCTTGACCCATATTAGAAAGGTTCATCAAGGGCTCTCTAAAGATTGTCTCAACTTGGGTTACTAGTATTTAGTAATATTGAAGAGGAGCCTTCATTGACACCTAGACTTATAACACTTAGTTGATACTCAAGTAGATTGTATTGAAATCTCAAGAACCACCTAAGCTCCCTCCTAGTCACCTTGAATACCTTTTCCCTCATGACCTTGTCTAAGTGACCTAGGTGGACCACAAATTTTCCATTTTCCAATAGAGTTCCATCTAAATGTAAAAACACCAAAATGTTGACTTTTTTAAATTAAATCAATACCTTCTTTTTGCCATCTTCTAGGGGTCTCATCACCATTTGGTACAAGGCAAGGCATACCTCTATTGTAATTTTCATGGTCTCAACATAGATTTTATACAAGCCTAAATCCAAAATGGGCATCAATTTAATCTCCAAGAACATGCCTTTATTAATCAAAACTATCAACTTTTGGGACTTCCCATCAATTATAGTGACCCTCTCTAAATAGACTCAGGTTCACTAAATAAACACCTAGGTGTCCTCTATATTCCGTCCCACCTTACCTAGAGTGGAGAAAAGTAGTAGGAGGGAACCCTTAATTTACCCAATTAATATGGGAGGGAAATATCTCTTGACCTACACCTTGAGAGTTATGAACTATCTTTGTATGTTCTCAAGAATCATATCGACATATCATGAGTCATTTTGAGAAATAAGAGTGGATATTCTACCATTTTATCTTATCCTTATAGATTTTCCACCTTGATGAGAAATAATAAGTCTTATTGGGTTTTCCAAACCATAGGGTTTTAATCTTTCATGAACTTATGGGTGAGGGTCCTCTACATGATCCTTGTGATGTGGTAAAAATCCCATTATACCTTTGGGGTGCCCTATATCATCATTTATGTTACCTACGATATAGGGACCATACCTTATGTCTTGGAAGGTTTTGGTGGGGTGGAAGAGATGGTAGTGGTAGTCAAAAGATGAGGTAGAGGAGGAATGGAATAAGTGGATGGAGTGAAGGATGAAATTAATAGAGGTAGAGGAGGTATGGGGGTGAAAGGGATCAAAATGAATGAAGAGGCCCAAGGGAACATCTACACCCACCATTGACTCTGGGTTATGCCCACCTAAGGTTAAATGACCCCTATGGGGGTTGATTAGTATAATTAATGATATTATCTAATTAAATCTAAATCCTTGGGTGGTTTAAGTAATAGAAAAAGGGGCTAGGGAACTATGAGAATAGATAATGGTACAAGTGATGGAGGAGTAGAAGAGATTGGTAGAGCAGGTAGAATTGGAGTAACTAGTTTATGCACTATGGGTCAGACATGAACTATATTTCACTTATTCCTTATCTTTTTACTTGGGTCATCTCTAGACATTGTTTTGGAATGAGTTAATGTATTGAGTGTTGTAGGGGCCAATTGTGAGAGATGTTGCATTACCAGATGGATTATATGGATGGCCCCAAATACTGGAGACATGAACATAGGTGAACTTACTCCTATAATATTTGATGTGGTTAGTGAATACAAGGACTTCATAGGTACTTAAATTTAAGGCATGGATGGTGGGGGAATCAAGAAATTTTTGAGTTTGGGAATGGAAGGGGCAGATGGAAACAAAAAAGTTACAAAGTCAAGAATAACATGGATTTTTTGGTGAAGATCTAAAGAGGTAGAATTAGGAAAATGGATGGTGTTGTAGAGGGAAATTATAAAGTGGAATAAGTGAGAGGAGGAAATTTTACTAGTGCCTACTATATATCCCACTTTAGGCTCATTTTTGCATAGTATTGTTGTCAAACCTTAGATCTTATGTAGTCTAGGGTTGAGGTACCTATTATGGATTTTCCTATGATTGGGTTGATTGCCACTAAGTCACTTGAGTTTGACTTAGATAGGGCTAAGGTACTTGAGATATTGGAGTTATATGAGGAAAATCCATGGTGGGGGAAGCCACTGGTTATGGGAGAGAAGGTGATGGGATCCCCTAAAGGATTCTTCTATAAACTATGGGGGGAGTTGGTTTGACATCACCTAAGTATTGATCAAATGTAGAGGGGGTATAGGAGGATATAGAGACTTGGAACTTCTTACCATTCTCCTTCTTATGGGATTTTATCCTTGTGATCACCTCATGGTCATCCACAACATTTAGATATAACTTGTCATAATTTATCATCTAGTGGCCATAATTTAGGTTGAGGTGAGTTGAGTACTTATATAAATGGGATTTAATCATGCCCTTTGGGTCCCAATCCCATGGCTCAACTCTACCCAATGTCAAAAATTCTTGTTCCACTACCATATTTTATAGGGGAAGAAAATATTAGTACACATTATGCCTGATAATGATTAGGAGAAATGAGTAGGCTTTCTACTAGTAATTGATACAACATCTAGAAATGCCTTTCATAAATTGATAAGAAATTTTTACCTTTTCAATATGATATAGAACATGATATGGTAAGCAAAGGGGTTATTTAAGGACACCTATGAGCCAGCTGATTATGTCCTCCCAAATATACTAGTAGCCTCTAATGGTGAACAATGAATCTCTATTTTTTATGATAAAAAAGGCATAGGGGCCTCATTGATTATGTTGTATATGAATTGGTAGAATAATTCATAAATGTATTGCATGTTATTTATGTATTGGTGGCCATATAGTTTGTATAAAATTACATGGACCATAAGATCATCAATAACCCATGTAAGAAAGACATAGAGCTTGAAAGTGAGTGTCCCATAAACCACATCTATAAGATAGTTCATCATGTAAAAATGTCCTCTTTACTACGTATCCATTATGGATCTTACCACATTTAATTTGACCATGTTTCCTAGGTTGGGGACTTAGGAGATATTCAGGATCATATGAAGTAGGGGTACCTATTATTGCTAAAACTTTTACCCTATGAGAAGGAGATTCAAGCCCTCTCAACTTTAGTTATGTAATGGGATTTATCCTAGGTTATGTGTGACCTTTAGATGGATCAAACCTTTGGTTATAGGTCTATCTCCCCTTGATGTATCAATTACACTCTAATAAAATATTAAATTTTAAGGAAAATGGAGAAGGATGATATGAAAATAAAGGGTCTAATACACCAAATATTTTATCTCTACCAACTAGATGCATGTGCACTTATAGATCAAGAAACCTAACCTTATAAATATTGATTTTAATTTAAATCTCTCACATGAGTGTTTCAATGTGAAGTTTGTGATGGTTGATTAGGCTATGAAGAATAACTAAGATGTCTTGAATGACACTAAAGGATATAAAAACTCACTAAACACTTGCATTACACTTCTACACTTCACATGACCTATAAAATAAACTTTCAAGCTACATCTAGGTGTTAGAAAGGACAACATGCCAAGGAAGACAAGTCAACATGCCAAGGAAGACAAGTCAATTCACTTGACAAGATCAACTATTCATTCACAAATACTAAGTAAAATAATAATATGATATAAATATAGTTTCATTTCATTAATAAAAGTCATACAAATGGGTAGGTCTTTTCCATACATAGGTAAAGGATACAAACTTAGCCAATTAAGGCCTAATGTATAAAGAAAGTGAGAGAAGAAGGAGAGAAGGGGATAAGTGAGAGAGAGGGAGAGAAAATTTTCAAAGAGAGTTAAAAATAAGAGAGGAGTTATGAAACTATCTCAATAGGTCTTAGAAGACAAGTGGATTCTCTAAAGATGTTCTCCTCCTACAAGTGGCATGGAAGTAGAAACTTGGCATACCACCTTGTATTTGCTCTTCAAAATTGCCTCTTATTTGTATTTTGGATGGACAAGTGGAATTTTTGATGGTTATATCATGTTGAGTTACACATTTTCTCTTCTCTTAACACCTCTTAACTAATATCTTTAGGTTGTCTTTGACAAATCACTTCATTCTTTTGTTAGGTATCTAGAAGTCTCTTCATCTTAATAGACCAATCATTCTTACAGGTGTCAAAAATTGGATTCATATTCTATAGTTAGTTATTTATCCATTTATGTCCTATTAAACACATATTATACTTGAAAAAATTCATTTGGAGATCTCAAACTATGCTTAAGAATCTATTTTACACCAAAAGCTGCATTTTGGTTTCATTCCTTATATCCCTAAAATCATGCAAACCTCTTTGTGTAGAGAAGTGTATATATGGTAATGATAAAATAAATGAATATTTTAGGACCTATTGTGACTTTATAACTCCATTCCAAGTTTCAAGTCTTGAAAGTGAGTGGAAGTGTCCTTTTCATCTATTTCTCTCTCCTAATTAGGTCTTAATTAGGTCTCCCTACTTAGAAACTACCTTTTGACTCCACATTATTCCAACACATGTTAAACATAAAATAAATGTGACTAAATTATAGTGCTTTTTGAAGATAATCCAAATCAAATTTGGCCTCTTAACACCCTTTATGGATCTCCTAAGTAGCTTAAAATAGTGTTCTTTAGCCTATTCTATATAGTTTTATACCTATGGGTACTAACCATTGGCATGGGGTGATGTTTAGGAGAATTTTATACATGATTCATGTAATTTTTAATTTCATACAATATATCTAGAGTCATTATTGTTGGGTGAATATTTTGTTGTTAACTAACTGATGACAAAATGGGGATATCAGCCATAACATAAGGGAGATTTACCACCTTAAAAAGTATGGGTTTACCAGATCTAAACAAAGTAAATCTCTCCTCTCATCAAGGGGAGGTTCCCTATCAATATTTACGTGCTGGATATATAATTAAGAAAAAAATAACACATGAGGGTGGTATAACAACATCTACCCCTCTTTTTTCAGAGGTAATGTATGAAGGACAAAAGAGGAAAATCCTTGGTCTAAAGCTAACAACACTCCTCTTCTTTCAGGAATGGTATCAAACAAAGAGCAAGAGATTACCCGAAGTAACAAAATACACAAAAATGCTCACACAAGTGCAAAGTATTCCATAGCTTCTCCACAGATCCGGAACAAGTACAACTATAGAGTAAAGTGAAGCACAAAGTATTCACCTGAAACTACAAAAGATAAAAGAATCTCAAAGGTAAAAGTAGCACAAAGTCTATTTTCTACCCTCAAGAAGCACCCTCAGATAATAATAACACACCCACTTGCTTATTAAATTAGATAAACAAGATGTTACCAGGAAAAAGACATAAGAAATATTTCCTAAATAACACAGACAATCTCAACACAAAGTCTGAAATAACCTGCTTCTCATTCATTCAATAGAATATGATTTACAAATTTGAGCACAAAGTCTCAAAAGTTGCTTCAATTTCAGCAGAGTGTTTTCTATTAAATTTTCCAAGATGATTTACAAATGAGGTCTCCACTATATATAGGGAGAAAACCCTCAAAAACAGAAAATAATAAAATATAAAATATCTTGGTCAAAGATGACTCATCTTTGACTTTTAGATATTTTCCAAAATATTTACATGTAATTACATATTAAAAAATTGCATGCATTCTGTACGAAACATAAATGCATAAGGATAGAATAAGAGAGAAGGAGAGAGAGAGTCAATTCTTGCTGCCGGACTTCTTCAGATGAGCATCGTACATGGTGATTGATGCCTAAATTTCTATGTTGTCTGGTGCAACTGCATTCTTGGAGACAACCCTTACTCTGATCAATGCATCTTTCAATGCTGTGATGGCTTTAGAATGGCCAGTTAACCTAGATTTCAAATTCTCCAAAGTTAACTGAGCATCCAGAATGCTGTCTACTGAAGTCATTGAGAAAGATGCTCCTTCGAAATCTTTCCAGATCATCCCTTCGAAACTCTGAATCATTTCCTATACTAGAAGGAACTGATGGTCCTTGGAAGTCAAGTTGCATGGTAGCTCTTCTAACTTGTTTAGTAGGCTCAAGTCACTCTTTTCACTAGCTTCCTTGAAAGCTTTGAGATCATCAATTAGATCCTTGAGTACCTGAATTTTGAAGATCATTGACTCCTTGATCTCAACATAGGAATCTTTGTTGGGGATGACACCGATAGATATCATGGTACTCTTTTTGAGATCTTTCATTTCCTTCCATTTGCTGAGATCCTTCTCTAAGCTGTCAATTTCTTGAAAGATAAGGGAGACAAAATCGTCTACCTGAGTTTTTAATCTCTTCATTTTACCTATTCTTTCTGCAACTTCTGATAGCAAAGAGACTCCCTGATTGTGCATCCTTTCAACATATTCCTCCATGAATTTCCCCTTTAAATAGGTCTTTTCAAATTTTTGAATGACTAAATCATCCACAGAAAAGGCCTCTAGAGTTGCTGCCTCAGTCAAAATAGTGAACCTCTTGATCACTGCTGTTAACTGCTCAGCCTTGGCTTTATAAAAATCCTTCATCTCCTTTTCCCTGTCAAACTTTTGGACCATAATGTCCATTGCTGACTGAAGATTTCTCTTCGCACCTTCGTGAGTAAATTTTCCAAGTTCAACACGAGAGATGGAATAACTGCTCATTTCAAAACCCTCAAGGGATGTGTCTTGAGGAGGCTTGGCAATTTCTAGAAATTTTTGCCCCTTTTCTTCGACCAACCTGGAGAGGATTTTTGGCCTCTTAGGAGCCCTTACTTTTGCAGGCACTATCTTGCCAAAATCAAATTCCTCAAGGGATATGGCCATTTTCTTTCTTTTAGGCGTGAAAGCAGACATCTAAGGTGGGAGAGAAGTACTCGTTGTAACAATGGTTGCCTCTGCCAGTGTCACTGTAGCAGCTTCCACACTACTGGTGGTGGTAGTAGTTACAGTTGGAGTAACCGGTGAAACTGTATCAACTACTGATTCTAGCTCAGGTGCAGGGCTTGGTGGCAGGTTGAAAGACAAATATGATAGACTCGAAATGGACCTGGAAGAGTGAGGGGAACCTGCTGAAGGACCCTGAGGATCACCAAAAATAACCCTGGAAGGGGAAGTGGCTCTGGAAGATGGAACACTAATTGGAGAGATAGGAGAAGCAGAGACCACAGGAGATTGAGGGGGAGAAGGAGAGGCGCTCTGGATCGGCTGTGCTTGTTCCAGTGAGATTGGAGACCCAACACTTGGTCATTCTGAAGGTTGATCTTGTGTCTTCATAGGTTGAGCTGTATGTGCCTCGGGGCTTTGACCTTTGGTTCTTTCAACTACTAATTTAGGCTCTTGTGTTGACTTAGGCTTTTTGGAAACAAAGATGATCCTAGGCTTGTGAGGCTTAGAAGGCGAAGGAATGTCACCTTTGTTTTTTGTTTAGTTTTCTGCCTTCCTCTTCAACTTTGCTTGGTATTCAGCCTCTGATCCTATGATGAATTCTTTTAGGGTGATCCCTTTTGCTGCTAACCAATCATTGGTGTTAGCCAATATTGGTTTAAATCTTTTCCTCAACGAGGTCAACTCCTTTTGAGACCACTGAACTGGAGGGAGAGGGGAACCAACAACCTTTTCTATCAGATACCTGTTATTTATGATGTTCCCATCATCGACTAAACCAGAAGGGACCTCTGTAAGTCTGAGGTATTCTATCTACTCCAGTGTGAGGCGACAATAGTCCATTTTTCTTATTTCATCATCCGTCCTCAGGTCCACCCAGATATCCTCAATTATGGGTTCATGGAACTGAGTCTTTCTTCTAATCTTCTCTCTGACTCCCCTAAAGTCAAATTTCTCCTGTCTCTTGAATGGTTTGATGGTAATCATCTGCATTTCTATTTCCATAACCTTGGCTTTGGTTGATGTAGCAATTGAAAACCTACCAATTTGGATAGGGAACTTGAAACCGGGTCTCTTAAGTTCCATTTGCTTCGTGTGCATGACAACTAGTTGTCGGCAAAGCTCCATTAGGACTAACCTATCTGAAGGGAATTTGGGGAGCATATAAGGGTATCCTTGGTAGAAATCCACCCAAAGATAGCAAAATGTAGGGAACTGGAGGAACATGCAGCCATAACCGTTCACCACCGTCCAGGCCTCGTCTGATATTCTCTTCTGCTCCAGCTGAGGATCGAAGAGACACAAGAATATGGCAAAGAAAGCATCATTTACTCACCTAAAATGACGTGTTAACCCTTAAAGCGTCAGTTGTGGATAGTATGAGTAGACCAGGGTGGTCTTTCTATCTCCCTCTATTGTCAAACTTGGAAAAGATCGCATTGTGGCAGCTATATAGACCAGGTACAAGGTCATGTAGAATTTGAAGGAGGTTTATACCCTGGTCAGTTGTTCATTGAAAGCATTGCTGATCTATTCCCCCAAAAGATGGTTTGTTTACCTTGAAGGATGATCTTAATGAACGGATACATCCATTCATGGAATTTTGAAGAGGACGGGAGGCCCCGTACTCTACTGAGGAGGGTGATTAAGTCACCAACTTCTTCGATGAAATCACTTCTGGGGAAGCTTTTCGGCCATCTAGAGAGACCGGTCCTCAGAGTCTTTAGCCATTTATAATTCATGACCTTCTTTGCCCCTTCTGGGTCTTTGTCATACTCCTTTTGTGCGTTCTCGAAGTCAATTTGGGTTACTTCGGTGGCTGGTGGACACAAAAAAACTTTATCGATAAAAACGGGCTCCAATCGAATTATCATGCCGCCACTGGCGTCTGAGACCGATTTGGTCTATTTTTTATAAAATCATGTGCACTGGAGGACAAATTCTACATGATGTGCTGCTACCAAAAAGGTGGCCACCAGGTGGATGTTGCTCTCAACAATTCTTTTTATCCTAGTGTTGGGATTTGTTGCCTTGGTTTGCTCCAGGAATTTGGCCATGTCGACGTGGCCAATCTTGGTATCTCAAATGTCATCGACATTCGAGGTGACTGATGTGGGTGAGAAGATGCCTGGGTACTTGTATTTCATGCTCTTTGCCTTTGAGGGAGATGCTTTCGTCATAGAGGATAGTCTTGATTGGACAGGAGCAGATGTACAGGAGCTTGTTGAAGGTGTTGCCGCCATGATTACAGACGAAAGAAGAGTGAGCAAGAGAGGGAGAGTACAATTTAAGTGACATGGGTTACTGGAGATCACTTAAATATGCCAGGTTTAGCAAAGGAGTGGAAAACAAGGAAGAAAATATGCGAAAGGGAAAACTCAAAAAAAAAATTGGGAGTTAGCTGAAAATTAAAGAAAAATGCAGGGGCGGCAAAAATTGCTGCCCTTGCGGGTAGGATGCAGGGGCGGTGATTTTCGCCACACTTGTAGGAAGTATGCAGGGGCAGCAAATTTTGCCACCCTTGCAGGAATAATGCAGGGGCAGCGAAAATCACCACCCTTGCAAGAAGAATGCCTGAAAAAAATGTAGAGGCAGCGAAAATCACCGCCACTACTCCTGACAAGGGGAGAGCGTGGAAGGGTGGCGTTTTTCGCTGCCTTTGCATGAAAGTTTGAAAAAAAGACATGGGCGGAAAAAATTCCACCCGCATGATGTCTTTGGTGGAAAAACCATGGGTCGGAGGGAGAAGAAAAGAAATAAAACATAATCAATAAAACACTAAGCTAAAATTGAGAAAAACATAAAAACAAACCATACCTAAGAAAATGTGCATGCCATGAGGTCGGATCCACGAGTTGGTGCTTTGAAATGTCGCTTAAGGCACTCAGGTGCAAGAGGTAGGAGGAGAGGAGGAAGAAATGAGAAGAAAGAGGCTCAAATCAGAAAATATAGGGTGAAAAACCCACCCCAAGAACCCGCCATGTGCGGCCATTAATGCCTTGCATGGAAATTGAGGCGTGCAAAGGCAGCAAAAATTGCCACCCTTGCATGTTGTCGGTCTCTTTGCAGGGGTAGCGAAAATTGCCGCCCTTACAAGTCAGAGTGCAGGGGTGGCAAAAATCACCGCCCTTGCAGAAAACATGCAGAGGCGGCAAAAATTTCCACCTTTGCACAAAAAAGAAGAGAAATGCAGAGGTAGCGTATTTTGCCACCTTTACACAAAAAAGAAAGAAGAGAACAACTCTGGAAGGAGAAAAAGGGGAAGGGAAAACTTGACCTGGACGAGATAGTAACCACTCCTCGTTCTAAGGACAAGATGAAAATGATTTATAAAATTGTATCAAAAAATGAACTTAGAGAGGCAAAAGATGAAACGGACAAGTTTCACAGGGGGGGTTGTTTTCAAAAATGAGCTAAGCTGATTTTGGAAACAACAATTATAACTATCTTCTCTCTCATTAGGTTAGAACCAATTTCTTTAGTAGCATGTGAGTGCCTTATGGTCTTAAGGATTGTTCATAAAGATCAGGGCTTAGATGAATAATAAAATAACATTAATCATGAGTTAATATTTTTTATATCTTATTCCTAAAATATTGATCCACCATGAAACACTTCATGAGATATATGAGCTTCTCAAACTACCTCTCAAACTAGTAAACTATGCTTGGTGAGGTCTATAAGAGAGATTAGATATGAAAGTACAAATATGATGCCTAATTTGAATTGTGAAAGGTTTATTATGTCTATGACACCATTATAAAAATATTAAAGTTTTCATATTCACCATATTCATTCATTAGGTATCCTACACCTTTGTTCTATGCCTAGGGTTGTTAAGTTTAACACTACAAGAAACCCTCTTGACTATGTTTGAGACCTTCTTTGCCACTATAGGTTCTTGTTAATTATTTAAATATTATCATAAATTCATAAATTTCTTTATAGTATTCATACTTTCATCTTTATTCATAGACTCTTACCTCCATAGACCGTTCCATATCAAAATGTTCATACATAGGTCTATGTGTTTGGTCTAGGCTTGTTAGGCCTGAATAGAGCTTTCTACCACTCCTCATTATTGAATATTAAGATCTAAATGAGATATTAGTGTCATAATAAATGTTTATTCATGATTTAATTTCTTTAACAAACCTCAAGTTCTTCTCAAATCAAGTAGACATTTCTCTCTCTAGCACACAAGTCTTAGAAGAGCAATTGGCTGAGTGCATGTAGAGGTTAAGGTCATTTGAGGTTTACGATCATATATTGAAACTATTTTATTTTCTATTTAAACTTTAAAATGAATCTTGTACTTATTCATCTCTCTAAACCAAATAAACCCTATCTTCACTTTATGTGCATTGCCTTTTCTCAAACTTTGAAACCAACCTGCTAACCTTATAGTCTATAGGTGTATATGGATTGTGTTATTTATTTTAGGATACCATTTTTACATAAATGATAATATAAGTGATTTATAATGTTTAGGAGAGTGTAACTCCTTCTTTTTCATCTTCAAGACATCATGATTCTACAACATATAATCTCTTCCTCATACTTTTCTAGGCTTGGTTATAGGTGTTGATTGGATAAAGGTTTAAGCATGTGGTTTTGAGTATGGAATTTTTCAAATAAAATATGACACATACATATCCAAACCTAATTTATTGATCATTATCAATTCCAACAAGGTTTAATTTCCCTTCATACAATTTCAAACCCCTGATCTCTTCTGCAAATTGATGCTTGTGTAGAAGTACTAGGTTTGTAAACTCTATCTTGTCTGACCCTCATTAGATATCCAGCCCTATCATGGCATTATGAAATTATTAAAATATTCATGAGAACTCTCTCTCACCACTCTACATGTTCTATGACCTTTTCATAGTGTTTATAAGCCTTCATCTTCCCACTTTCATACATAAGCATGTACATGAGTATTATTCTTGTAGGCTTAGTCAATTCAACTATTTTGACCTCCAAATGTCTTAGGTTCCTTCATTAGTTTTTTAATTGATTTTTAAATTCTTTATAAAGTATGTATTCATGTTTCTAACCAAAACATATTGCCAAGATAATTGGTTTTCTTGTCCAAATGAGGACCTATAGGTTTAAAACTTGTGGGTCTACCTTTGCTTGTATATACTACTACAAAACACTCCTTTGAGTCTTAGACATCTTGATACTATAATATATTTTCCTATTTATAACACCTTTAAAAAATCATGTAGACCTATGATCAATCATTGTACCACTTTAAACTTGTCATTTGTGTGTACAGACTGTGTTCATATAGTCAACTCCTATACAAAGCTTATATATTGAGAGTTAGGTTTGTTTACTCATTCATGTCTCTTGATGATAATATAGTATTATCACAAAGTAAATTAGTGTCTATTATTATTCATATACATCTCCATATTTCAAAAACACCTTCATCATGAACCTAGGCCCATGAGTGTTTACTTACAAGTCTACAAACTTGTGAGTAATTTAAAGATCTTATAACCTTAATTGGGAATATATGGTTGGAATTTTTTCTAACTTCCTTGATGTTGAAATACCTTCCAAATAGTTTCAGGACTCTTATACAACCTTGAACAAGGTAAAAATAATACTTTGTTACTACATTGTTGTAGACAACTCCATATGCACAGTCTTTAAGCTAGGAACACAATGACACTTGGAGAGTAGTATAGATGGTACCTAAGTGATTGGATAACCTTAATTAAAGATAAAATATGGATAAATATATTTAATCAACACTTTAATGCATATGAACCCTATATAAACCCTACAAAAATGGAGATTCACTGACAACCACTTGCACACTATGCAAAAGAATAACTTTCTTGCTTAACTAATGCATATATGGGATAGATGATGATGTATAATTATGTAGGAGGGTTATTTAGACCTCTAAGGAACCTTTGAAAATTTCACCTTTCCTCCATGAATGCACACTTTCAATAATGTACCCAAAAATTGAGACACTAGGGTTTTGAACCTCTAAAAAGTATATTAGTGTAGTCATATAAAATGTAAAAAATTGGTAACTTGAATATGGCTAATGATACCCAACAATTATGTCCCTCTTACTTTATTTTATGACCCTCATAGGCATATTTTCATTGATTCCTATTAACCTTAGCCTTCCATACTTGATCCCAACTAAGCCAAAACCCTTTTTCCATGACTAATCCATCCCCCCAAGTGTTGTCTACTGAAGACAATAGTGCCACACTAGGACTATAGTGCCAGTACCACTCCTATCTACTTTTAGTGGTCTTGTCCAAGTTTATTTTTGGTCCTAATGGTCAATTTCTTCTAGTTCCCCATCCTTTTCTTTATCGACCTAACATGAGCACATTTAACCCATGACCAATAGATCCCTATAAAATCTCATTCAAAGATAATTTGGAAAGGGTTGGTAATTATCACTAAGTAAGAATGAAAATAAGAAATACTACTCAAACAATATTCCCTATTCTCTACATACAGCCAGCCAATACACTTACAATCTTATTCAAATCCTTACACCAGTCCCTAGCCACCTCAAGCACATCCAATTTATCATTTTGCATCTTCATACACATAATTACACAAATCAAACCAAGTGGGATAACTACATATGGCTTTATCCCTCTTCAAAGTATTGGTATATAGGCAACGTACCCACACAAGGGGTGTGGATCCATATCTAGTGAATCTTACACACACTAACCCTACCTTATTTAACAAAACTAACCAAAGATTAATGGAACATAGGGTTTGAAGAGAAAATATGCTCTATATGGAGCTATATAGACTTCTAACTACTGAAACTTCATAGATAAGGTCACATAGACCTAGTGAACAAAACCCAGAAAGAATAGATCCTCAGGACAATAGTGGTAGAGGTAGAATACAACACTAGTGCCACTCTTGTCCACCTTCAATGCTCCTATCTAATCATAAAATGAAGGTCAGATCTTAGTTTGTGATAGTGTCCTAGTCTTACATAGTGAATATTAGACCCTATCTCAACTAGATCAGCTAGTTTCTAGTTAAGTCTTATTTTCTCCATCTTATTACTATTTTTAGAAGGGTCAAAATTGTAATATAATTTACACAAATTAGTAGCTTAATTATTTTATATTTATTTACTAGTTTTAATACTCATACCCCTTAATTAAATTAGGAAAAATACACCAATATTCTAAAAATTGTTAAATCATTTGATGAACCCAACTTACTTTGTGCATAGAAACCCTAAAAGTACTAGGGTAAATTTCCTACTAAATTTTCCTATTTTTTTATTTTTCCATCTACATAATAACGTCAAAAATTAGCATTAAATTTTAAAATTTTGTAGTAATTTTAAAATAATTTTCTTCTAAATCCTAGTTATCCATACAAGGTCCCAGTAATTTTCCAATAATTTTTTGAATTTTTACTAGCATATTAAAATTATAAATTCACTTCAAAAATTCAAAATCCAATAGTAATTCTCAAAAATATTTATTTTTTCAAACCCTACATACATATACTAGGTCCCATTAAATCACAAATTTCCCTATAAATTTTTGATTTTTTACTTGCATATCTAACTCAAAAATTCACTTTAAATTTCAAATTTTCATAATCAATCTCAAAATAATCATCTTTCAAACCCTAGTTGCATACACTAGGTCCTATTGCTTTTTGAGATATCACTCTACATTCCAAAAATCAGATTTCAAAAATGGATCTCACTTATTTACAAATTTTTCTTACATTTCTTGCAAAAAATAAGGAGACCATCATTGGTCCTATCATGTACATGAATGATGAATTTTACCATATGTTATTTCAAAGCTTTATTATTTGCATTTAATGTTTAATTTTATAATAAGGGATGATCTTAAAAAATTCATTGTTAAACATGCACATAATTTCAATATTCTTTTTGTATACTCTCTCTCTCACTCATGTGGAATAATTTTCAAGTTTATTTTGCTAAACATGTTAGAAATGTTATTATTCATGTCAAAATTTTCTATACATTCATGCATAATTTCATATTCTCTATCCCTTTCTTTCTATCTTCCATGTGGAATAATTTTCAAGTTTATCATGCTAAACATGTTAGAAAGGTTATGATTCATGTCAAAAATTTCTATACATTCATGAACAAATTAATACTCTCTATCCCATGCTTGTTATCTCTCCTATGGAATGTTTTCTATAAACATATTATTGTATAATTCATTACTCACATTTCATGATTTCTACATAGATACATATAACTCCTTGGCTACTTTTGAGTATCTCCCTATCACTAATAGACACAAGCAAAACTAACAGTTATATTTATCCCTCCTCATTTCAAACTTGGTACATCTAGCTCTTATCCTGCACCTACTACCAACTCTATGCCTATAGTAGATCATATGTTACATGCTATTACCCAAGTTTTAAAAGATAGGTAGGTTGATTACACATATGGCTATAGTTGTATCACTCAAGTTATCACCCCTTATGATACAGTTTTAGTTCTCAATCTTCTTCAACAATTAGATGTTTACAAAGATATGTTATATTCATCCCTTTTCAATACTAGAATTCTCATTTCCACTTAACCAACTTATGTTACATATATCCTCAACACCATACAATGGACTGAAGAACATATTTCCTTTGAAAAAGAGGATTTACCCCCATGCCACATCATTGAACAAAATCTACCTCTATATATTAAATTAAGAATTAATGATGTTGGGGTCAAAAGGGTATAGTTGATAATGGTTCCAAACTCAACATTTTCAACATTTCTTTTCTTAAACATCTTAATATATAACCTCAAGATATCGACCATTCTAATATGAACATCAGAGGTTTTGACAATAGTCCATGGAAATTCATGGGTCAAATAAAACTCAATTTTACCTTAGGACCTAAGACACTACCAACTACTTGCCAAGTTATGCCAAATGACCTCAACTATAATTTATTACTTGGTCTACCCTGGATTCATGATATATATGTGACCCCTTCTACACTCTATGATTGTTTAAAATTTAGTCATAAAGGCTACATCTACACATGCCCAATAGATAATGAACCTTTTAAATATTTCCAAGTTACAAAAATTCTACAAAATTATATTTTGTACTTTAATCTTGGTAATATACCAACACAACCTATTATTCATAGTGTTCCTTTGGACCATTCAAAACATCAACAAACTCCAAGTTTCATAATAGAATCAATACCAAATCACTAGTTTACCTCTATTTTTAGACTTAAACGTCTTAATAAGATTAGATATCATGGTAAATGTCTTGGAAAGCATGAATAAGGAATCATCAATCCTATCGAGGCATCTATATAACATGGAACACAAGGGCTAGGATATAAATTTACCTACCTTCATAATAATCCTTCTTCCACCACTTCAAATCATATAAAGTTTTTTCCACCCACTACACCAATATACCACACCATTAATTATACTTCAACATTATCTTTGATCTATCCTAATCTCATTGATGATGTAGTTTCACCAGATATGCTTACATTAGATGAATTCTCCAATGATGAATCCCTCCTATAATTTCTCAGAGCATATGAGGGCCTTCCATCTTGCTATCATAAAATTATATTTCCTCATCACATAAATTCCCATGCACACTATAGAGAAAGTCTAGACTCTCCCTAAGACATACCAGTTGATTTAGATGATACTATTCCTACTTCTCCCTACACATTTGATCGTTCCACATTACTTAACAAAGAAATAGTTAATTTTAATTTTAGAATTGATCAGGATCCCCACATTATTTTATTATCCACTACACTACAAAAGGAATTATATATATATATATATATATATATATATATATATATATATATATATTCATCAAACCTTAATAGATTTTATAGAACTCTTTACTTGGTATTACTTAGATATGCCAAGAATTAATACATCCATAGAAGTTCATCGGATTCTTTTATACCCAAATGTTAAACCTGTTAAACAAAAAATTCATAAAATGCATCCTAAGGTGGCTCTCTTAGTCAAAGATGAGATCCAATGCCTCTTAGATGTTGGTTTCATTCAACTAGTAACACACCCTAAATGGGTTTCCAATATAGTCTCCATGGTCAAACCCAATGGATAAATTTGATGTTGTTCTAATTCTCATAATTTAAATAAACCATGCCCAAAAGATGATCTTCCTTTACCTAACATTGACATGATCATTGATTCCATAGCTGGATATGAAATTTTTTCATTTATGGATGGCTTTGTAGGATACACCAAAACAGAATTGTTGAAGAAGATCAAGAGAAAACATCTTTTACAACACCTTAGGGTACATTTTGTTACATTGTCATGCCTTTTAGATCAAAAATGCTAGAGCCACATACCAATGTACCATGAAACATAAATTTCATGATTTGATTCACCATACTATCAAGGATTATGTTGATGAAATCTTAGCTAAATCTAAATAATGACAACATCACATTACTAATTTATGAATGATATTTCAAAGACTCAAACAATGCAATGTCCAATTGAACCCAAAAAAGTGTGTCCTTAGAGTTACATTAGACAAACTCTTTGGTTTCATTATTTCTCAATGTGGCATAGAGGTTAACCCTAAGAAATTCAAATAAATCATCAACATTCCACCTCCTATGAACTTAAAGCAACTTTGATCCCTATAGGGAAAGATCCAAGCAATCCACCATTTTGTATCTTAGCTTGCTGATAAAACTTAGTCATTCACTCGATTACTAAATAAAGATATAAAGTTTTTCTAGGACTAAATTTGTCAAGAAAGCTTTGATATAATCAAGCAATATCTTTTTAATCCACCTATTTTAGTAACACCTATCCTTGACATGCCTTTCCTAGTATATATCTTAGAAACATACCATGCATTAGGATCACTCTTAGCACAACACACTGAATGAGCAATTTATTACATTAGTCGCACATTAGTTTATTATGAAATAAATTACTCCATAATAGAAAAGTTCTGTTTATCACTAGTTTTTGCCACATAAAAACTCTGACATTACATGTTAAATAATGAAACTCAAGCTATCACAAAAGTAGATCCATTGAAGTTTCTCATGGAAAAATGACATCTCTTTGGTTGCATCATAAAATGGGTCATGTTATTAATAGAGTCTAATTAAAAATAGTTCTCCAAAAATCAATAAAGGGCCAAATCATTACATACCATTTGGTAGCCACACCACTCTTGGACACTAATCCTATTAGTGACACATTTAGAAATGATTTCATTACCTATTCTACTCATTTTGATACTTGTACCATGTTCATCAATTTTTTCTCAATGTGCATCTAGTGTAGGGGAAGGAATTGTCTTTATCAACCCCTCTAGTCACACGGTTCCTTTTGCATATCGATTAAGTTTATCCTACACCAAAAACACTATAGAATATGAAGCACTTATTTTAGGTAATTTTGACACACAATCTCTATAAATTAAATCTATTCAAGTCTTTGGTGATTATTAACTTATGGTAAACCAAGTCAATGATGTCTATTAGATAAAAGAAGAACATCTTATCCCATACTGAAACATGGTACAATATTTATCATCATAGTTTGACTACTTTTCTATAGAAAGTATACCAATAAAAGACAACTAACATGAAAATGCAATGAAAAGTACCACATATTTTATTCCTATCAAAATTAATTATGATCAAGCTCTTTTCATAATTAAACAATTACAATCACCATCAATATCCAATGTAGATTTGATTGCACTATTTTTTTTAGCCACTACATGTAGTTTTGTAACTCCAGAATGGTTATTTGATATCTATAACTTTATAAACAAATCTATTACACTAGAAACTCTTTATAAAAATAATAAGTGAAAGTTACACAAACAAGCACTCCATTATGTAATCATTGGTAGAGACCTTTATAAATGATCTTTCTATGAAAAATTACTTCAATGTTTGATATTAATAGAAGTTAAAAACCTATAGTGAGTGTGGTAGCCACTTTAGTAGAAAATACATGTCACATAAATTGCTTCAACAAGGGTACTACTAGCCCACCATGGAAGAAAAATGTTTACAATATACAAAAATATGTAATAAATGTTAATGACATAGTAACTTATAGCATGCACCATCACAACAATTGTAGCCTATTATCTCTCCATGGCCATTCACGTTATGAGGAATTGATCTTATTATAAAAATTAACCTTGAATTTTATAATGGACATAAATTCATAATCACATCCAAAAAATACTTTTCCAAGTGGGTATAATTCATTTGACTTCAATCTACTATGGGTGAGTACATTTGTATCTTTCTCATGACTCACATTATTTCATGCTTCAACTTACCCACAACCATCATTTTTGATAATAGAACATCATTAAAGAACAAAATTGTTAATAAATTTTTCACAAAATATAATATTAAACACACATTCTCCACTCCATATTACCCATAAGGAAATGGTCAAGCAAAATCCACCAATAAAACCATCAACAACATTTTGAGAAAAATAGTGACCAAATTTGGAGATGCTTGGCACAATCAACTAATCTTTAGATTATGGGCATATCACACAAGTAACTAAATTCCCACAAGAGCCACTCCTTATTCACTTGTATATATCAAAAAAGTAGTTTTACCATTGGAATTATGAATCCCATCTTTTTGTGTCTCCCTTAAAGGTATTACCACTGATGACCAGTATTCTAAAAATCATCTACACCAGCTCAAGCAGTTAGACCATCCATGCATTCAAGTAGTATAATATCTCACAATCTAATAATAATGTATACAAATATCCTATAACAAATGAGTTCACACTAGATAATTCAAAGTTAATTATCTCATTCTCAAATAAAACCTTTGCAATGTTAATGCCAAAAAAGAAACCAAAGGAAAATTCAAACCAAATTGACTAGGTCCATATATTATTACCAAAAAACATATCCCTAAAGTATATAATATAGCCTCAATTGATGGAAATAAACTCAAAAATCCAATGAATATTATGCATCTACACAGATTCCATGTCTAGTATTTCATTTCACACATTGTATTGTACATAATTTTTCAAAATTACCTATACATAGTTTCTTTTTGCATATTTGTATATAGCTTATTTTCAATTTCTTGTACATAGTATTCATGTGATTGATTTTACATATCTCATAACATTTCAAAATACAAAAACAATATAACTTATCAAAAATTCAAAAACATTCAAATATTCAAAAACATCAAAAACATTTCAATTGTATGCGTTATACATGCTTTAAATTTATACTACTATGTTAGACTTACATTTATTGTTCTATGCTATTATTTTTAAATTTATATACATTTCCATGCTTCACTTGATCTTCTTTAAGTGTGTGCAATAAAATCTAGCTTTTTGATTATTTCACCCTACCCATTAAGGGGGCATGCTACTTCTACATCAAGACATACATCAATTTACATATACACTGGGGGTATATTCTACATGACTACACCATCTAGGTTATGCCATTCCTACACCACACACTCTAATTATCATGTTGATGTACATTACTTACTATTACATAGATTACTCTATTGACACTCACTAGTATAAAACACTTATGTATTTCTTAGATGTGATTGTACTTCAAATTTATTATATACTTTATTTTCTTGCTTAGTGTAGACTGATGTGATTGCATTTTATAGTTCTTGTTTGTCTCATGTATGTGCCTTAGGACATTTTCCAATGTCCTTAATTTTATTCATGTGTGTGCCTTTGGACATTTACCAATGTCCCTTGACTGTAATCTTTTATATGATTATGGATTTCATGCCAACCTTGCTTATTTTAATTGTATGTGTATATAGCATTTGAACATGACTTATATGATTGATTTATAGTTTGAGTTGCTTGGCCTCTTGGATACCCTTGTATGCTTCTTGATTCTTTCTTTGTATGCTTGATTGCTTATTTGATTCTCATTATTTTCAATACCATGATCCACATCATGCATTATATCAATTTCTTGAATGCCATGATGGATATCATGTTCCATCCCTCCATGACAACTAATAGCTAAAAACTAACCAGAGTTCCTATTCTAGTTCAATACATTTCACATGATTATTAAATTGTTATATCCATCTAGGCATACCCCTATTGATCTAATAATATCTCATTACAAACCATGCTATATCTTGAGATATCTTGTAGATTATCATTTCTATATCATGTATCTTTGTAGCATAACACACTTATAGGGATATTTTTACTAAGCGTAGTCATTATAGGGTATTCATTCATACCCTCATAAGAGGGGGTAATAAATAAGGGTTTTTACATAGAGATCATATCTCTTAATGATAAAAAAAAGTAGCATTCAAAATACTAGAATAATAACTAGACATCAAACTAGTCAAAACAGACTAAGTAGATAATGAAAATGTTAGAATAGTTACCATATTTATCCTAGGAAAATAGCACCAAGATTTTAATATAGCACTAGTTCCACTACTATCCATTTTTGGTGCTCTTATCCAAACAACAAAAAAAACTAGACTTTTTATAAGCAAGTAAAAAAGTAAGTCCAACTACAATTTTGCATAGTCAGACTAGTTTAGAATCAATAGTTTTTAGTACACTTTTTCTCAAAGAATCCAAATATAGGGACATCATGCACAGCATGATGTATCTCACTTCTAATTCCAGATACGGTAGTTGGTATAACTTCCAAATCAGAATCCATGTTATAGACACCAATGATTGGGGGTAATGTGTGTGACATATTTGTTTTTTTTTCTTTCTAAGTTTAGAATTACATAGGAATTATCAATAGTTACATGCCTTTTTCCATTTATATGTGATTGGAATCATTTTGGAGTGGCTTTCATACAAGCTTAACCTCCAAATTTTAGAGTGGCTTTCATATAAGCCTAGTGCACCAGTTTTGGAGTGGCTTTCATACAAGCCTAATATCCATCTTTCAAAGTGGCCAAGAGTGGCCTAGTTTCCAACATACATTTGGCTATCCACACCAAAATTTTCAAATCATAAATAATTAATGGTATTCAAGAGCCAAATCATATGACTAAGCAGATAGTGAAAATGTTAGAATAGTTACCATATTTATCCTAGGAAAATAGCACCAAGATTTTAATATAGCACTAGTGCCACTACTATCCATTTTTGGTGCTCTTATCCAAACAACAACAAAAACTAGACTTTTTATAAGCAAGTAAAAAAGTAAGTCCAACTACAATTTTTCATAGTCAAACTAGTTTAGAATCAATAGTTTTTAGTACACTTTTTCTCAAAGAATCCAAATATAGGGACATCATGCATAGTATGATGTATCTCACTTCTAATTTTAGATACGATAGTTGGTATAACTTCCAAATCAAAATCCACATTCTAGACACCAATGATTGGGGGTAATGTGTGCGACATATTTGTTGTTTTTTTTCTTTCTAAGTTTAGAATTACATAGGCATTATCAGTAGTTACATGCCTTATTCCATTTATAGGTGGTTGGAATCATTTTGGAGTGGCTTTCATACAAGCTTAACCTCCACATTTTAGAGTGGCTTTCATATAAGCCTAGTGCACCAGTTTTGGAGTGGATTTCATACAAGCCTAATATCCATCTTTCAAAGTGGCCAAGAGTGGCCTAGTTTCCAACATACATTTGGCTATCCACACCAAAATTTTCAAATCATAAATATTTAATGGTATTCAAGAGCCAAATCATATGACACACATTTCATACTAGTATCAGTTAATAGCTTCACTTTATGGGGAAATAATGGATCTAAAGGGCTAACTAACCTTTGTATTCTTAAGCCACCTATTTAGAGGGATTAGACACATAATCAAAATATTTATTAGCACATACATGATCACCTAGATTCACTTAGTGGGCAATGATGGATCCAAAGGGCTAGCCTTTGTATTCTTGAGCCACTCTTAGGGAATTGAGCACTCAGCTCCATTTACAATATCACTCTTGGTACAACAGACCTAGCATATCTAGTATTACTTAGCATCACTCAACATCATAATAGGTTTTATATTGGTCTATGTACCCAATGAGTTTTTTTCATTATTTTTTCTTCTTTTCTCTCTCTTACCCAAATTTGTACATTCTTATTTTAGATATATCATATCTAGTAAGAACTGATCTAATTTTTATTTTCTCTTATATATTTGCACTTCATAGCATGCTCTCTCTATGCACACCCGTCATCACATAACTTCATGAGATTCACCCTTGTAGGTAAGTTTAGGTATGCTTTATATTTTTCCTTTATTTTAGTATTTTTATTTGATGCATCACTAGAATAAAGGGTGAGTAAATGTAGTCATATAAAATGCAAAAAATTGGTAACTTAAGTGTGGCTAATGACACCCAACCCTTAGGTGCCCCTTGCTTACTCTCATGATCCTCATATGTATCTTTTCACTAATTCCCAGTCATTCTTAAGCTTAAAAAATTGATCCTAGCTAAGCTAGACCTCTTTTTCCATGACCAATCCATCTCCCTAAGTCCTATTTACTCAGGATAATAGCACCACAATAAGACTATAGCACCACTACCACTCTTGTCCACTTTTAACACTCTTGTCCAAGTCTATTTTTGGCCCCAATGATCAATTTATTTTGTTTACCCATCCTTTTAAATGTCATCCTAACATGATCACATTTAACCCATGACCCATATATCCATATAAAATCCCATTCAAAGATCATTTGGAAAGGGTTTGTAATTATCACTATGCAAGAAAGAATACAAGTAAGACTACTCAAGTAATCTTCCCTATTCTCTACATACAACTAACCAATAAACTTTAAATATTATTCAAATCCTTACACTAATCCTTAGCCACCTCAAACACATCTAATTTATCATTCTACATCTTCATACAAACAATTTCATAAAGCACACCAGGTGGGAGAACTACATACGGATTGATCCCTCTTCAGAGTATTGGTATGTAGGCAACATGCCCATACAAGGGGTGTGGATCCACATCTAATGAATCTTACACACACTAACCCCCCCTCTTTCTCAAAACTAATCAAAACACAATGGACATGAAACTTCTATTTATCAAAACTTCATGGACAAGGTTACATAGATCTGGTAAACAAAACCTAGAAAGCTTAGATCCTCATGATAATAGTGGTAGAGGTGGAATACAGTGTTGGTTCCACTCCTGTCCACCTTCATTTCTCCTATTCAATCATAAAATGAATGTTAGATCTTAGTTTTTGATAGTGTCACAGTCCTACATAGTGAATATTAGACACTATCTCAACTGGATCAACCAATTTTTAGCTAAGTCTTATTTTCTCCATCTTATTATTATTTTTAGAAGAGTCAAAATTGTAATCTAATTTACACAAATTAGTATCTTAATTATTACATATTTATTTATTGGTTTGCTACTTAAACCCCTTAAGTAAATTAGGAACAATACACCAATATTCCTAAAATTATTAAATCATCTATCTCTTTTGTGATTTTTTATAAATCTAATGAGATATATCTAATGACCAATGCCATAAATTGTAATATCATATGGGTCTCCAAATTTGGATAAAACCTTAGCCTCAAAATCTACCTTTATAGCTTGTATCATGCATCTAAAAACAACCTTCACGAGCTTGTGAAGGAAGTGATGGAGGAGAGAGAAATATTTTTTACAAATTCTAGACTTTAAACATAATCCAAAGCTATAATATGACCCATAGAAGATGAAGGGATGTTTTAAAACCATTTTACCTATAATATAAGTTCACAAGTTTGTACAAGTGCCAAAATTCCTCTCTAAGTCATTAAAACTAAAGATTCTAACATCTTCTTGACTTGATGATAGGTGTGGTAGTTATTTAATTTCTCTAAGGTCCTTGGAATGTTTATTGTATGTATTTTCCACTTAGGGAGCTTTGACATACATGAAAATTATCTTAAAAACACCTTTTCCTTATAAAACACTACCTTAAAGTTATCAAAATAAACTTAAAGTCTCCAAACATGCATGAAATGTTATTATAAGGTGATTAGGGGATGAAATGAATTTGAATAAGTCTTAAAAACATATTACACCACTCTAACATGTCTCATCTCTCCATGACATATATAGACCACTACAAGACCACAATAAGAATTTATCTTTATTTCTCCAAATTAACCTTAAACAATGATAATAAGGTTTTATGAAGACCATTTTAAGACCTCATAAAGAATGAGATGGGTTAAGAGTAAGGTCATGAGGCATGACAAGAAAGTTTTTAATAAACCTAGTTTATGATAGCTAAATTTTGGCTAACATCTTTGGTGGTCTCCTCAGGATGCTTGTTTACTAAACATATAGACTAGTTGCCTAGTCCTTAAATTGGGTAATGGACTCATATACCACTCAAAATTAGACCTAAAATGACTTTGACTAAGACAAGGCAACTAGTTTGACTTCTAAATGCACCACACACAAAGACAACACAAAAACACACTTGTGGTCATAAGCACTTAGGGACACAAAGTAAAATCAAACACTATATACAACTGACCTCAATGCTTATTTTACCTCCAAGATCAAATGGGAAGTTATTAAGGTCATCATGACACCATGTATTTAGGTATATACATGTTAAATTGAGTCTAACTAGGCATGGTTCATAGAGTGTAGCATTCTTACATTTGAATAGGCTAGTATGCTCATAGCCTCTTGGAAAAGCAACTAGAACTTCTTTCCTCATTCCCATGTACATATTATAACTATGTGAGTAAAATACCAAGTTATATTCATTCTAAACCTATTTTATTTACATAAACAATCTCATTTCTATCTCATCTATAGGGTGTTTTTGATTAAGTGGAATAATCTTAGATGGATATCTTAGCATGATTATTTTATTGACTTTAAGGAGAAGTGAATATTGATTCTTGAAATATTGATGCCAATGAAGTTTAGTTTCATTTTATAATAATGATGAGACACTTACAATTGGAATGAGAATTTGATAACCTTGTTTAAAGACTTCAAATAAGTCATCTTCAAATGAAATAACCTCTTGGAATGATAAGATTGGAGATATTTCTTCCTCTTTCTTGGTGAAAGTATCTTATTTAATTTGAAATAGATCATGACACATCTATAGAAGAAAATAACTTGATCTTATGATTTCAAACAAATCTTTTAGTTGATCTTCACATGGTTCTAGTTCACTTGGACTTTTTTCAAGCTTATTAGGAGTTGATGTAGTAGGCATAACATAATTTGAGAAGGGTTTGGAATTTATATCTCCTCAATCATGCTCATGGGACTTAAAGTAGTTTTTTTCCACCTATAATAGATCATTATAAGCTTCCTCATATGTTGTAATAACCTGATGATCTTGTTCATATTGAGAAATACCTTCTCAATCAAAATCTACAATTATTTAATCAACTTGTACCTCATCAAAGTTACCTTCCTCTTAAACCTCAAAGGTTAAATTGCATCTTTCTTGAGCAAGTGGTGTTCCAATAGTGAAATCTTCATCATAAGCACTTAAAGTGTCATCCCCATAGCCTTCTTGGAATTGATATACAACTACAACTTAGAATTTTTTCTCAAGAAGAGGTTAATCATCTTCACAAACAAGTTTTGAATTCTCATTTTCAATGTGTTTGTCATCCTCTTTTCTCCTTTCATCAATTAATCTCTCTATATTTGTAGTGTTTTGGATTTCAATATTATCCACAAGGACCTCATTATTATTTTAAATACTCTATTGGATGGATTTCTAAGATGGAAACTTCTTAGTTTTTTCAATATTCTCAACAAGAATCTATTTTTTACTTTGGATTCCTTCTTGAATGGACTTCCAATTTAGGAGGGATTTAGGCTCTTGAGGAGGGATGGGAGGGACTTGAATAGGTTCAAATTATTTCTAGGTATCAACTCCCCAATATATACTTGTTCAACTTTTTCTATCCCATGATTTCACCACTTGATTCTAACATAGAATCTTAAATGACTTCTTGGGAGGTTCTTGAGTAAAAGGAGTATAATTTTGTACCAAAATGTCTTCATTAGCTTCCCTCCAAGTATCAATCAAGATTTAAAATTTTTATTTATATTGGTTATCAACAATAGGGTACTCAATAATAACCTCTTTCTTCTTTTTAATGTTATCTTGGATTGATTTCCAAAGAGCAAAAGCTTGAGGGGTGTGTGAAGGGCTTGGGATACATTGAAGCTCACTTAAAATGGTATTTTGAGGGGAAATAGATGCACATAGGAGGCATGAGGTGGTATAGGTGGAGGCACATAAGGATGATAGCATTAGACATATTTTCCTTCATAAACTCATATCTTATCCTCTATACCTTGAATTAGGTCACTTACATCCATCATGTCACTTGAGAGTCCTTACTAATGTGATCTCTCAATAGGTGCTAACTCTCTCATTATCAATTGTAATGAATATCTCACATTATGAATAAGATGACTAGGGACATTTTGACCATAATACATTTGTGTGTTAATCCCTATCATATACCTTTTATATCCCAAGAGGTTTGCTTGAAACTCAGGACAGACTAATTTGAAATGTGGTTAGCTTGACTAGGGATAAAATGGTCTTGATAAGTTTGATTATAGGAATGAGAGGGTTGACAAAGAGGTGGAATACCTTGGATGACTATTGAGGCCAAAAAGGAGGGTAGTAATTTTGATAACAAGGTTGATAAGGTACAACATACTACTAATAGGGGTCAAAAAACTACTGACAAGGATCATTATGAGTCTGATATAGCTATTCAACTTATGTGAAAAAAATCAACATTAAACCCATCCATGAAAATTCATGATAAAAATAGAAATACAAGGACACTTGCTTAAAATGGTAAATAGGATTCTATAGCTATATGAATAAATTTTAAGTCACCATCAATATTTTTTGAATTGCCTCCAAAGGCTAGTGTATCGAAGAGAGACACCAAAAAATCTTTAATGAATGCAATATGGTCCTACTAGGCATGCCAAAACTATTATAGATCAAATTTTCACCCTATGAGAGGGTGATTTGATCCCTCTCAACTTGAGAAATGAAATGTGATTGATCTTAGGTTTTGGGTGACCTTTATATGGATCAAACCTTTAGGTTATACAACTCGCTCCCCTTAATGTATCAATTAAGCTTTACTACACTATTAACTTACAAGGAAAAGGGAGAAGGATGACATGAAAACAAATGGGGTGTACTAAATATTTTATCATTACAAAATAGCTGCATGTGCACTTATAGATCAATAAAAATAGCCTTACATACATTGATCATAATATAAATCTCTCACATGAATGTTTCAATGTGAAGGTTGTGATGGTTGCTTGGCTAGGAAGACTAACCAAGAGGTCTTGAATGACACTAAAGGATATATAATATCACTCAACCCTTACACCATAATTATACACTTCACATGACCTGCAAAATAAGCTTTCAAGCTACATCTATGTGTTAGAAAGGACAACATGCCAAGGAAGACAAGTCAATTCACTTGATAAGATCAACTATTCATTCACACACACTAAGTAAAATCATATGATGGGGTAAACCTAGTTGTATTTCATTAATAAAAGGTGTACAAATGGTTTGGAGCTTTTCCATGTCTAGGTGGAGGATACAAACTTAGATAATTAAGTCCTAATATATAGAGAAAGTGAGAGAAGAACGAGAGAAGGGAATATGAGAGAGAGGGAGATAAGTGTCAAAAAGAGTTACAAATAAGAGAAGAGTTATGAAAATATCTAAATAGGTCTTATTATAAAAGTGTATTCTCTTGAAGATGTTCTCCTCCTACAAGTGACGTGGAAGTTTGAAGCTTGGCTTGATACCTTGCATTTATTCTTCAAAATTATCACTTTTTTGGCTTATGGATGGACAAGTGGCAATCTTGATGGTCATACCATGTTGAGTTACACCTTTTTTATTCTCTTTAAACCTCTCAGATGATCTCTTTAGGTTTTATTTGACACATCACTTTATTCTCTTGATAGGTATCTAGAAGTCTCTTCATCTTACTTGGCCAATCTTGCTTATAAGTGTCAAAACTTGGATTCATATTCTCTACTTCATTATTTATTCATGTATGTCCTATTAAACTCATATTAGACATTAAAAAATTCATTTTTAGGTCTCAAACTACCCTCAATAATCTTTATACACCAAAAGATCCATTTTTCTCTCATTCCTTATAGCCTTGAAATCATGTAAACCTCCTTGTGTATAAAAGTGTACAGATGGTACTAAGAAACTGAAGGCATATTTTATGACCCAGTATGGATTTACACCTATATGATAAGTTTTAGGTCTTTAGAAAGTGGAATTGTCCTTTTCATTTGTTTCTCTCTCCTAGCTAGGTCTTAATTAGGCCTCCTTGCCTAGAGAATAACTTTTGACTCCACAGGCTTCCCACAAGTGCTAAAACTAAATAAACATGTGAATCAGTTTGAGGAATTCCTAATATATATATATATATATATATATATATATATATATATATATATATATATATATATATATATATATATATATATATATAAAGCTATAATAGTACCCATTATTCATTGATGTGAAGGCAATCTAGGTCCCCAATAACTAGATCAAAAGGATCATGCCAATCTAGACCCCCTCCTTGAGGGTGTGGATCATGATGTATGCATTGACATCTTATTTATTAACCCATTTAGTGTATATGTTAACCACCCAACCTTGGAAGATGACATATATTTGTAAGGTGTCAGCCTAAGTATTGACCACTACTGATTCATACAAAAAAGTGAGGGTCTAAGAATTTATAGTAAGCTTTATAGGCCATACCCAAGATGTTGGAAATCTAGTGTTGGGATTCAACTGAGAAAACCCAATTATGAACACAATACTTCACCATCATAAAATTAAGGATTATATTTCTAAATATTTCAATGTAAGGAAGGACTTTAGGCTTGACCATAGCTTGGTGCAAACCACACTTCTAGTATGCTCGTAAGGCATCTTCAAACCTAGATTCATCATCATCATCATCATCAACAACAATTGATTATTTAGGAACCATATTGATGGAATTGAATACTTTATTATAGTGCTTAAATTAAGTCCAAGAATAAAATAACAAAGTATCCCTATACTTAGGCTTAGCCTTGGGGATTGAAAATGAAGTGACCATTTCTATAGGATGAAATTTGATGAAAAGCTTAGGCTAAAAGAGAAAGTGGTGAAAGTATTAGGTGGGAGTAGAAATCAAGGAGGCTAGATTTGGTAGCTAGGATGTATAATTACTAATGATATTTCCTTGGGACACTTATATAAATTAAGATTCATCCCCCTACATTAATGGAATTTTGTGGCTCATATGTTGTGGATTCAAATTTGAGTGGGTGGCTCAATCCTTGACTTGATTTCCCAATCTAGAGTTAAATGTGGATTATATGACTACATGTTATTTATTAGATCTAGTAAATGCAATGTGACATTTTTAATGTGTATAATTGGGATCCAATTCCCCACTTCATCAATGTTTGATATTACATCCTGATTTTCCTCTAAACTCATCAATTTATTAATTTATTTATTTTGTGGTTAATTATTTGTTAATTTATTATGTTAAGTAGCTAGATTAGTAATATATTAATTTATGTATAGTTATATATTAATTATGATAATGATCATTAACTTGTTATTTTTTCATATTTTATTATGGTACATTATGATCATGATTATTTAGTTTGTTCAGTTACAATAATTTATTATGATTATTTGGTGATATGATCTAATTGATGTTTATTATACTAAGGTGGATGTAAGATTGAGTCCACCCTCTTGATTATGACTAAGGTGGGGTATCATTAGAGAGGATGGAGCAAATGAATATGAGTGAGGAATGAGATAATGAAGTTAAATCCCTATACACAACACTTATTTATCATTATGTATGTGTTTGATGATTGGCTAATATTATTATTGCAGCATGCATCATGTTACTAATTAGTTTCCTTGATTTGGTAATGCTTGATTATCATTATTGCATATTTATTTAATCCTTATGTGAAGTTTTTGGGATGTGCTTACATATTTATAAAATTTTATTGAGTTGAAATTCACATATATAATTATCTAAACTTGTGAATTAATATATTTTGATGATCTAGTTAATGTGCAAAGTCAATAATTCAATATTTGTTGCAAAGGTATCTTCTGATATGCTTGTATGATTGATTATTATATTGTCTTCACATTAATTAAAATATCAATCTATATTTTAAATTTTTATTTCCATAGGTGACATATATAATCAATAGTTTTTGAAATGTTTGATTTAAATTTTGACCAAATTTGACTTTTAGGTCAAATTTAGGGCACCCATTGTAAAAAAATTGATTTTTAGACATATAAGGGGGTATAATATCATGTCATGAGATGTTTCATAGGTCATTTTATTCCATTAAATTTTATATTAGCATTGGTAACTTATTCCATTAGTCCATTTATCATTTTGAGTCATTTTAGGGGGTTAAAATAGTGCATTTAATGCTTTATACGGGTTTCTTAGGAAATGTGCAAGTTAAAAATTATTATTTAACATGAAATGTGTCATATTAAGTCTTTATTTACTGTTAATAACTCAATATTTCAAGTTGTGTAGAAGAAAGGATAGTTTTATAGTGAAAAAGGAAGATTTGGGCACTTGTACGATCTCCTTGGGAGGTGTGCCATGTGGGAGAGGGTCAAAGGATTTCCTTTCACCTTCCTTAACTCAAATAAATTATTTTAATGACTTAAAAATTCAATTTCCATCTCAAAACTATTCTATCACTTTTAAATCCTTCTTGGCATAGAGAAGTGACTTATAGGTTCTTACTTGGTACGAGTAGCACAAGTGGTTTCAAGCAGAATGATCTTGGGAGGTTGTTATAAACTTAGATAAATTAAAATATATATAATAATTTTTATAAATTTTCAATTATGCTTCATGAACCAACCATTTGAAGTGGATTGTGCAAATTTTCTATCTGTTTGGTGCACCCTTTAAGCTTTCCTTCATTTTAGATAGCTCCATACAAACTAGTTGCTAATATTTGCTCTAGAGGATTTTGGATATTTCCCCTCATGTATCCCATTATTTTTTAAAGTTTTATTTTGATTTTATGATGAATTCATCTCAATTTTTTAGACTAGTGAATTTTGTGTTGTTGAGCAAGTTTCCATTATTTTCTAGGTTTTCATCCATTTTGGATGGTTACATGGGGTTGTGTTAATCTCATGTAAATTTTGGAAAGTTTAATTTTTTATTCCCCTCACCTTTAATCCTCATCCAATAAATTCCCCATGGTTTGCATCCATATGTGCACATGTTCACAATCTGCCTATTTAATGCAACTCAAAAGGTGCTTTTGTAGAGTTTTAAAGGGGAATATTTTGTTGAAATAAATATTACTGGATTGATCCAAAATCTCACAAGTTGTAAAGGAACTATTTTATCCTTGAAAGGATGTACAATGGTTGTCTAATGCCCATATGCCAATTCACTACTCATACATTTCATACTACCTCCATGCTTTTGAAAGTGTGCATACAACTTATTATGATAATTTCATGATAGCATATAAACCTTGATAGTGGTCTTAATACAATATAAAAAATTGGAGTTATTTTGGAAGGTTTTAAGATGGAATTAGTACTCATTAGTATCAAATGATTAGTCCACTGCCAATTCTACCTGTGTATGATAGTAATAGCCTATAAGAAGCCATTGGTAGGGAGCAAGGGACTTTTGAAAGATGTGAAACAAGTTATGAAAACACCCTCTAAGTGAGAAGTATATTATGTTCCAATATTTCATACCTAATTAAGATAACTTATGGATGGATGAATCATGTATTGCTTCTAAAACTCAAAAGATTGATATAGGGACTTGATCCCTATAAACACTTAATAGAGGCCTAAGAAGTTTTTGAAGACCTCATACAACATATTTGCATAGGTTTATAAAACATATAGATTGGATGATCTTATATTCCTTATATAATAAAATATCCATGATAAGTTTTAATGTCAAATAAAATTAGAAGGTATGTTTTTTGAGATCTCAAATATGCCTCAAAACACACTAAAATAAGGTAGTTTGATTTATAGGCCTAGGTCAATAATAGCCTTCTTTTTCATCAAAGTTGCAACTTGACCTTCTCTCCATGGTTAGAAATTTTCAAAAAATGAAGGGATTTTTTGTGATCTAATGGGGATCAAAGAGATCATAAGCCTTGTTTTGTACCCATCCTTCACACACCATATCTGTACAATGTCATGAGGAATGGACCTACAACAAGCAAGGTTCAATAACATTTGAGTTGGCATGAGTTTTCATAAGTATTCTTAGTTTTTTCAAAGTGATTAAATGCCTCCAACCATGCTGGTGACTCTTGGGGATCCAAGGAATTCAAGGGCATCATGATCAAACCCTAATAGGTAGTGGATTACACCTATAGGTAGTGTAGAAAAGGGGTTATCTTAGTCATAATGAGAAGGCTCAATCTTGAGTTCAAGGAGTGGATAAAAAGAATACAAAGTTATGAAAATATTGTATCATTTTTGTAATATCATTAAAGTTTTGATGGCTCAATAAGATACAAAAGGATGAAACCAAACCTATTCACATCACTCACAACCCCTATAAACACATACAATAGGGTCCTAAAAAACAAACAGAGTCAGATAGGTAGGGAACTGGTTTTGGTGTTAAAAGATGATTTTGTCTTGGTAATTGGAGCCCAACCCTAGAAAACCAATGAAAAATCACCTCAATGAACGTGTGGATGGTGTCATGAAGGCCCTCATTAAAGGAAAATATGGCTTATATAGGAGTCTCATTATACATATAGTAGGGTACAAGCTATGCATGCAAGATAAGCGATAGACTTATTTAAGGAGAAAATGGGATAGGTTAGGAGTTTTTTAAAATTATATCAATGATTAATATTTATACCTCAATCAATTCAATGTAAAAACACCATTAAAATTTGATTGAAGCTTTAAGCAAACATAGTTCAGCTGAGAAACTCTGCACTTCTTGCTTCCCTAAAAGTCTGTCTTGGATTCTAAGTAGGTTAAGGGGTCTTTTGACCAAGTAAGGATCTAATTTTTTGTAAAAATTATCCTTGATACTTGTAAATTCCTATCTAATAGATATTTTTTGTGATAAAATATGTAAAGTGCCCCCTATTTTGTTTCATATAGGGGGAACTTTCCCCTTGCACAAACGTAAAGATCTTGGAAGGTAAGAAGGAGATATATAGTTATAAGGTGTGTAATATTGGTAAATGGGTCTTTAAAGTTTTAAATTACTTATAAAAATATGGATTACCAATAAGGAAGTGGTGGAACTTAATAAAACACCCTGCACTAAAGAAGTTGCAGACAGACCTGTGAAATCATGGTGAGGCAAAATGAGGAAAGGTGAATCCATTCACACTTCCAATATGAAACATGATTTATATCCTATTTATATATGTTTATGGGACCATATTGAAGGTTTTTTAACTTCTTGTGCTCAAAGAAACTCAATAAAATTCTCATAATACTAGATGTTGTAGTCAAGCCTAGTAGACAAGGTATAGGCCTAATGCCCAAATGGAGAGTCCATCTCATTTTTACATATTTTAGGAACTATATCATGTGGCTTAATGTTAATGATATCAAAAAATATGTTTTAAAGCCTTTGGAGGTCAAATAAACCATCAAAAAGGTCACCTTTAGCTTAATAATCAACTCAAACTTGTAAAAATGAGGAAAATAAGCACGATAGGGCAAGTTCCAATACTCACACCTTTCATGAAAAATTTTATGGGAGAAATATTAGTTAGGGGGTGTTAATAGGGGTCTTATAGGACATATGTGTGTAATTTTTCTCATTTTTGACTTCCTAACTTTATGAACAATCATCAAGACCAAAAACTAGCCTAAAACCCTTGCAAACCCTTGCTAAGGACCAATCTTGGAAAATGTAGTTGGATAAGAACTCAAATGGAATATTTTGCCTATAATATATATTATAACTTCTATAATACCTCCCCAATATTATCCACACCTTTTTGGTTGTACGGACCTATACATATGGGGGTAGAAATAGGCTATTTCTCACTATTTTGTGTGTTATGTAGGCTACATGAGGATTTAGGAGATAAAAATAAGTTTTTAATAAATATTTAAACTTATAATAACTCATAATATTCATTTAATTCCATTAAAAATCTTATAAGTGCTTAAACTAGGCCCTTACTTCTAGCCAATCAAATTTGGCATATTGGGAAAACTAGAGATAAAGGAAGAAATCTATAAGTAAAGTGATTTTAAGGTACCCATAATGATTATAGGGCCATATAGGGTCTTAAAACATGTAAAAAACTAAATTTTATGTAATTTAATGAAAAATTGAAGCCAAAAGTGAAGACAAGTGTGTAAGGTGCATGAGAAGGAGGTTTCTTAGACTGCAAGTGATGATAGCTCTTTTATAGGTGATTCTAAAAGACCAAAAATGAAAAAAAATACATGTATATGTATTTATAATATCCTACTATTATATTATAATCATTTTAACTACCCTATATCAATTACAATTCACTCAAATAGGCCTAATCATGAAGGTAGTTTTCTATGCAAGAAAAGGAGTTTTAGGCCACTTTACATAACTTTGATGACTTGGATTGGAATTTGTAGCTCCTATCCTTGTATGGTTCAACCCATATCATATTTTAATTTATGTATAACTGATTTTATCATCTTTAAAAGTGTCTTTGTGACCGTTGGACTTCTCTCTTTCTCTCTCTCTCTCTCTCTCAAACTCTATGCATGTTGACCATTTTGGCATTGCATTGGATACTCCACTTGAGTATGGTGAATCCCTGCTCATTTTTATTAATTTTTATCAATAAAATTATTAATTTTTACCTTTTCATTACTTTTCATAAGTTTTTTCCACTTGAATGATGAATCTCATTTAGTGAAAACTATGGATTCCCATTATGTGGTCTCATTCTTTCACCTTATTTGCAGTTAGAAAACTTCTTCTTGAAGGGTATGAAAAGTGTTTTAAGAGATTTTAAATTTTTAGTGAGTTATTATTTTCATTATTTATACTTAATACCTCTTATCTAGTCCTCTTTTCTTTACAAATTCACCCATGACCTCACAATGTAACATTGATGTGAGAAGAGGAAGATTGAAGGAGTGTATGTTTTAGTTTATTTCTTGGTCTCAAGTATAGAATGCAATTGGTTGGAATTCATCAAATTTATTTTTTGTATCACCTACTTAGTTTATATTTTATTTCAATTATCTCTCTCCCTTTTCACCCTCTAGATCTAGTAATAGGTTCAATCCTAAGTTGTACATCAAGGGAGATAGCCCTATCTAAAGACTCGCCTCATTATCTAGGCTACCCACAAACCTAGAGGCAATTTCATTGTACCACTTATATGAGGAGATATTTACATCTCCTCAAAGGGTGTAAATCCAAGTGACAATATTTTTTGGCATGCTTGGTGGGATTCTTGTTCCAAGAGTTAGAGGATTTTTGGTGGTGTCCTTCGACACATCAGCCTTTAGAGGCATTTTTTCAAGCATCAATGGAGATTCTAAAGACATATTATCTAGTAAATCAGCCCAAGTTATCCTTTTAATATTTATTATAACATATTTATTTATGTTCTTTATTTCAATTAAGATTCATGGCTGACCTTAGATTTGAGTTTTATCCTC
This sequence comes from Torreya grandis, assembly GCA_037957365.1. Classification (NCBI taxonomy): domain Eukaryota; kingdom Viridiplantae; phylum Streptophyta; class Pinopsida; order Cupressales; family Taxaceae; genus Torreya; species Torreya grandis. The sequence continues at coordinate 1,642,156 of JARHVA010000785.1, read as the reverse complement.
TACAAGTTGATGAAACATATCCATCTTGTCTCATTCCATATCAATATGAACAAGTTCTTGGTCAAGCTTATTATGATAATTATCAATCCCAATATGATCATATTTAGACCTATCATGAATTATATCAATCCTAAAACTAGCCTTGTCAATGACTTGTTCCTATTCAACCTAATCCTTTCTCCAATCAACCCATTCCACTTTCAAACAAGCACTTTTGGGATATGAAAGGTATATGGTGGAGCTTGATACTTGAAGGGGATGTGGTAAAAGGATTCCTAATCATTCCATCTATCAAGTGATAAATGCATTAGAGTTATTTAAGAAAGAGTGGGCACCTATTAAGATAGCCAATTAGCAAAGGCTCATAAGTGATATGTTTGATGTGAATGTTTTAGTCTCTTCCTTAGAGGTAGGCTAGAAGTTCCTGAAAGGTAGCCTCACCAAACCTATTAGCCTCTATATCCACTTCCCCAAGCATATCAGTTATATATGACCCCTACTCATGATCCAAGCCAAGATTATCAAGGTCATCTTCTTCCTAATCAGTTGGAGGAAAGTATTGAAATAAAAAGCCTTATTTTTTAGGCCAATCTTGATAGGCAAATTGAGTTAGCTAACATGCATATGTAGCAGTCTATGTTGGCAATAAAGGAAGTGGATTTCAAGCCTACTTTACCCTCTCACATACCATCCCCACCACCTAAAAAGAGACTCATAATACCAATGTCCTAAGTTGGAATAAAATAGTGGAATCATGGGGAAAGAAGAAGGAGAAAATTCTTGACCAAGATTGTAAAATTGAGAAGACGTCTAATCCTAATATCCTAAATTGGAGAAAAATAGTAGAGTCATGGGGTAAGAAAAAATATGGGAGAATTTTCCAAGAGTGTGAAGTGGAAAATGGAGTTTATATTTTTCAAGTCCCTCCCACCCTTCCTCAAGAAACTTTTTCTTTTCTATGGCAGCCTTCATGCAATCCTTATTCCCATGATGATTCCTATCAAATTCAAGAGAAGTTTTTCCAAGAGAACCTAGCTAAGAAAATAGAGGAATTAGAAGAAAATATGATATTAATAAGCCAATGTGAGGTAGAAGGTTTAAACCCAAAATAATATCCTATGCCTAAACACACCCCATCTCCCCTTCCTCAAGAAATTCCTAAAGAGTCTTTTACCTTACATTCTCAATATGACCTTGAGCTCTACATTCCACCTCCACCAACTAGTTCATATTATCCTTACCCCATCACCCTTTGCCTTGATGGACCTATAGTTTGGGAACCAAAAGAGGATCAGTTGGTTGATAAAGAAAGAGAACTCTTTCTTGAAGATAACTTACCTCCTTGGCAGCCTCATTGGGATAGATCACATGATTTCAAGATGTCTAGTCTTTGCATCACCATGAAAGAGGTTAATAACATTGAATGTTTTGAAAATAAAATTATATTGTAATATATGAGACATAACTTGAGAGACCTCAAGAGGTCTTAAGTGTTGAATCTCTTTTCTTTGTTGATGATGAATAATGTTTTATTTATGTTGAAGAACCTATTTTAAGAGAATCAAATGAAGAGGAACATGCTCAATTCATGGACGATAAAGAAGACTTCATGATTTTTTATGAGTAATAAACACCATAGGGACTCCCTTTGGTGAAAAAAAAGAAAAAATCACAAGCTTTTGCCTCCATATTTGATAAATAAGGATGTATTCCTTTTTCCAATGAGGAAAAAAATATCATTGATTATTTTCTCACTTTGAAAGATACCATAGAGGAATATGGAAAAGTTTTTAATCAACCTTTGGATGGCTTGTTTAAAGTAATTGGATCAGGATATACTCCTCTTCAAGGAGGTTATGATCTGGTCAAAGATGGAGAGGGAAGAATTGGTATACAAGTAAGTATGCAAAGGAAAAGTATTCTCTCAAATATATCCTTTCAAGGAGCATTTACATTTGATGATGACATGCTTGAAGTCATAAAGATGGGATATCATCCTATCAATAATTTGGGAGAAAAATATCATCTCTCAAAGGATGGAATAAACTCCTATTGGTCTCAATCTTTTAAATAACAAGAAATCAATCCTCTTGGAGACATGCCTACTAAAGAGATACAAATTAACCATGAGATGAAGAGTGGGTAAAAGTATGAAGTATGTGAACATGTTCAAGAGGAATATATATACATTGGAGACCTAATTAATGATGATTTACTTGAGATCAAATCAAGTGAAGGGCCAAGGTAGAGATCTAACATACAAAGAACTCAATCTAAAGAGAAGCATGTTTGGCACTATGTTTTATCTCATCATGAAGATGATTCAAGAAGTTTTCCTTTTGATCCTAGAAAAGAGGTATGTTTAGTTTTTATTTATGAATAATAGGTTGTTTTATAATTTATCTAAGTACTTATTCACATGTTTGTGTCTTGTGTGTTTACTTTCTTTGTTGTGTATGTCCTTTTCCTTTATATGTTTAAGGGAGTCTTATTTGCCTTGTTTTGATGAAATTTGAGTTAGTGGTCAAAGTATCTTTTTTATATCAGTCCTTAGATGACTCCATAATCACAATGGATTGATAAGGCTATTGGTCTAGTTAGTATAGCAGGCATACTACCCCTATGAGTCACCAATTTGTTGACCAAATATGAGGATATGACAAGCCACCATGCTAAATAATTATGGAATTAGAGATTCATTTTTTGAAGACCCAATTTTATGGATTTTTTTAGGGTTTTGACATGAAAATTATGAGGATATGGAGATATATGGATGGAGAGGGGTTTGGAGAAGAAGAATGGAGTAGATGAGGAGAGCTTGCAAAAGAAAGAATTGGTGTTTTAAAAAGGGTTCTTGAAATTTTGGTTAGATGTTATTTTTAAAATAAGGATATATGTGGTCAACTTTGAGGATGGGTATGACCCATACACAGGGCTGAAAACATATAAAACCTATCCCTCTAATATATGACTGTGTGTATTCTTTTATATTTTAAATATATAAATGGAATCAAGATGTTTTGAAATTTATGTATAGACAAATGGAAGTAGGGTTTGCATTTTTTCTTAGTGAAAATAAATTATGGGAGCAAGGTTATGACTAACTATAGTATTTTTTGATGATGATTTTATTTTCTTGACTCCATTCATACTTTGTAAAGGTTGTTTTTTATGATATTTTAAATGGATTGACTCTATTTCAACCCTAACAAATCTCTATGCACAAAAGTATATCTATTGTACTCTTTTTGTGTTGAAAAATAGGTTTCAAGTGTTTTAAGGAATTTTGAGTTCAAATATATTTTTAATTACTCTTAGAATTATTATGATTTATTTAATAAATAAAAATAGTTATAACTAGTTCATTTATGTTAAGGATTAGACTTTACATTAGGTAGTTCAATCTGGTAATTAATAGTTATGTTTTAATTCATCATGTTCAATATCTATAGCAAAGCCTTGGCATTTTATTATGCTAACATATTCCCTCTTCTTGTGATCAATTCAGCATGATTTATAGCTTCAATGGAGATGTCTTCATGGCATTGACAAAGATCATTTGATGCTACATCTGAGCCACATCCCAAACAAAGAAATATTTAATGGAGGTTTGCATGTTTCTAGTTTGAATCTAATGCATTATTGACCAATATTTTCTATTGCAAGGAGGTTACTAGCAAAGGGAATACTAAGCCTAGAAACCAAGATAATGTTGGATGGAATGTTGGATGGGATGCAAAAAATGGGATGAAAAAATGATTAAGGTGATGATAAAAAGGGGAAGAAGATCAAGGAAGATGGGATTAGGGATTTCTAATGACCAAATTGTGGAAGAACCAATGTGTAGTTACATGAGTGTCTATTGCAGGATATGTCAAGATGATTCTAGAACACTTCTCAAGAACTCTTCCATGTCCTTATGAAGGTTAAGATGGGAAGGAAAGATTGACATAATAAGATGCATTATATGATGTTAGATGATGGATAGATGGATAATAAGGAAGACACAGAGGGATATCATGTGGATGAAATATAATTTCCCCCAAGTGTTGAGGTACAATGCAAATAATAGATTATTTTACCATGATACCAGAAACTAGTTTTCATCATGGTACTTGCCCAAGGTGTCAAAAGACTAGTTTTCACCATTGTATGTGCTTAATGATGCTTGAATATAAAATTATTTACTCATGGTTAGTTTAGTTTAATGGTTACATTAAACTCGCATTGTGTGTTTGTGTTTTTATTGTAGCTATAACCATTAATGTTTTGTGAGTTTTAAAAGTATAGTAAATTATGAATTATTGATTAATGAAATTATAATTAGGTCCTTATAACATTGAGGTGCTAATTTAATTATCAAATATATGGACTCTTGAAATTAGAAATAGAATAAATATAATATAATAATTTCTAATTAAGAGGAAAAATAGGAAAAAGTAGAGAATTATTTAAAATAAAGAGAATATAGAAAGGTTTAAACATAAGAAAAATGAAAATAAAGATATTAATAAAAAACAAAGAAAAACCAAAACAAAGAGAAAATATTAAAAGAGGAAAATATACACCCTTTTTCTTAAGAGGAGAATAGAAAAAGAAAAAGGGAGGGTGTACCATTGAGAGGAGGACAAAGATATATAGAATAGATAAGGAGAG